>JAMPIV010021471.1:0-345000 GCA_024509875.1 Oreohelix idahoensis
CTCAACAAAATGATCTAAATGAAAATTCATAGCTGAGGTTGAGGCTCCCTGGCTAGCAGTGGCATCAGAGGTAAAGGGACTGGCACCATTTTCAGGAGCATGGCCTTGAAACTCAAACTCCCTTAGTCGTAACTCATGTTCCCTTTGTAATCTTTTATCTTCTGCTTCCCTTTTTGCAGCTAATCGCTTGTCTTCCCTTTCTGCAGCCAATCTTTTGTCTTCTCTTTCTGCCTCCAATGCTTTAGCCTCTTTGTCAGCCTCAATCTGCAACCTCTTAGCCTCAGCCTCAATCTGCAACCTCTTAGTCTCAGCCTCTAACTTTCTTTCGGCCTCTTTTTCTAATCTTCTTTCTTCCCGTTCAATATATTTGTCACATTCAGCAGTGACATAAGCAATCATAATTTGCCCGTCCATTCCTAACTCTTTCGCAGTCTGTACAGCAGCAGATCGAAATTTTGCCAAGTCGGCCATTGTCTAACATGCAATTGTAAACAATTCAATCTTTCAATAATTATCTAAGGACACTACAGGCACTGAGAGCTCAACCTTATTTATTTCCACCCAAGGATACCTTTTAATTCTTTATTATTCCCAATATATATAATAGGAGAAAGTTCAATATCCCTGGAGCGAGACCCCAATATATGTGGTAAAGTGGGATGTTATAAATATTTATAGGGGACTTAGTGTACTGACTGAGATCAGCTGTGAAGTTATCTGTATCTAATAGGTGTAGTGTTTTGCAGATAACCTTACTTGCTACCACATTATACCTCAGTCAGAATTATTCTGGAATATTGTGATGACTACGTTAAATGTCTATGGTATGTATATGATGAAGTGTAAGTCACAACAACAACAGACAGATAAACAATTTAATTTATTCCACCACACTTGACAACACTGTGACACTCACACACATTTAACACTCTATAAGACTATCTTAAATGAGGCACTGGTAAAGTTTCAAATATAAATATGTATTAGTTACTTTCACTAATATATGTGTCCTGATTCAAATACAAAGTGAACCAGGAATCACAATCAATTGTAATTACAATTTATATGTACAGAATTTATCAATATGAACCTTGTAGTGACATATTTTATTAATATTATCCTATGTGTGTCAGTTGTGTAGTAGTAATATGAGGTAATACTGGTTTTGTTCTTTCAAGCTATGTTGTTATTTGTCATCATGACTTCAAGTGTTTGTTTAACTTGGAAATAGTATGGGGAAAAGTTCACAGTTCCTATCAATTTAAACACTGTATTTTCCCTCTGTTTTATTATAAAGTCAGATTTTGAGGGGGGGGGGGGGGGGCATAATGTTGAGCTCCTCTGGCCACAGACGCTTATCTTTCGTGATGGCGGCAGGAAAAGACTCCTCTGCTCGATAGCCTCCCTGTGTTCTGGAGACACCTCACTGGTCACTATCTGGACCCAGGAGTATGCTGTCAGCCTCTAGGTTCAGCAAAGCTCAGACCAGGTGCTGCTCAATAACTTTAGGACCACAAGAAGGTTGTACCTCCTATTTCAGAACTAATTTATAATAAATTTCCAGACTGAACACAATACATAACAAACACTGAGTTCAGAGCGGTAGGCCAACTGCTATCTTCATCTGAATCAATTTTCACCAGTATACTCCTCCCTAATGGTTACTACGCCTCTGCAATTCCAGCATTATTTCTTTCTAGTCAATAAGATAGGTGTCAGTGTACTGTTTGGCAATTCCATGTAGTTTTACTTTCCTCCGACACCTTCTGTTCAGGTTGGAGCACTATATAGGCTTTACCTCATGTTCGCTACTGAACCACACATATATACAGACATAAATTATCAATTTACATTCAATTTTCATTAAAAGATATCAAATATTTCAAGCTTACCACAATTCATGGAATAATACACAGTTACGTTGACTGGCAATGAATATAGCACCATTTCGATCTGCCGATGTCCCAGGCTTTTATTTAGAAAAATATGCACTGGCGCTCAACGCACTGGTTCTTTAGTAAGTTTATTTGAAAATGTGGTGCTGACCTGACGCCTCTGATTGACTATATTGGCGGGTCTAACCAATCGTGCCATGTTTACACAAGCGTTTGAAAAAAAAGTACCCTACTACTGTTCCCCTAACAACAAAGAAGTAGTATTTATAGTCCGACTAATCGTGTTTAGCCTTACATTTACTTTCCGCCAATCAAATAGGAGGTAACATGTCAGCCTATTTCCCGTACAATGGTGGTGTGAAAATCTGCCACTGAGCGATTCTGATTTTGGTGTTGTCTGACATCCCTCACTATTTCTTTTGGCTATAATTTGTTAATTCCTAGACTATTTGCATAACGTTTAACATATTCTTTGTCAGCAAGTCCTAAGGAACCCAAATATATAAATTTAATGGGGCTAAGGGGCTGCGTTCAAAATATGCATTTTCTTCTACCTCCTGTTCACTTCGAATACGATGTGGTGTCTGGGTACTGTAATGTTTTCAAACGTAAACCAGTATAATGTCATGTTTCCTAATAAGCGTTTTTCAGGTTTTTAAAACCTAACTCGTATGGGTAGTGTTTTTTATCACTGTCGATTTGAAAAAAAGCTAGTGCTTGTGGCCTTACACGCGTGATGGTAGTAATTGTGTATCGTGAGACTGTGGTAGTATTGCCTGCGTTCCGGCTTTCAGCCCCTCCCTTTCTTTCTATCCTTAGTCCATCTGTCTTTCGTTTATGGTAACTTAGTGTATAAAAAATGACATGAATGGAATATTAAATATAGGTCAGCTTGCGTATCTCAAGGTTTTTCTTAGAAAGGCAGTACACGTTTTATCGTAGAAAGCGGGTATTGAAGCAGTAGGCTTTTACTATCAACGTGAAACGTTACAATTTGCAGACGAATTAGAAAACAAGGGGGATTTCGAGTACAGTCATTGTGACAGCACTGTTCTTTACCATTCTTCTTTCCTTTTATTAAATTTATTTGTTAGGCTTTACATTTACGTTTTAATTTATATATGAGGATTAGAATTTCACACGACAGATACCCATCATTGAAAGAATTAATACATATATTTTTAAACTTAAACACTTGACTCATTTAAGATAGTCTTATAGAGTGTTATATGTGTGTGAGTGTCACAGTGTTGTAGAGTGTTGTGGAATAAATTAAACTGTTTATCTGTCTGTTGTTGTTGTGACTTACACTTCATCATTTTCATAACCCTAGATATTTAACGTAGTCATCACAATATTCCAGAATAATTCTGACTGAGGTATAAATGTGGTAGCAAGTAAGGTCATCTGTAATACACCACACTTATTAGATACAGATACCTTCACAGCTGATCTCAGTCAGTACACTAAGTCCCCTATAAATATTTATAACATCCCACTTTACCACAATCCCAAAGACTCCTTTTATATAATAAAAGACAAGAACTCTTAGGCTTCACGTCCGGCGATAAGTGGGAATATTTGCTATCAGCCAACCTCGCTAAATCTGGGGCTGGACATCGAAGTACCAGACATTTTCATATGTCAAGAGTGTAATTGCTGTTTATATAATTCTATGGAGTGCCTGATGCTTCAATCGGTAAGTGTGTGTGAGCATATGAGTGTGGGCCCTCACGAGCGTGCATGAATGACAGGACATTTAATTTTTGCAAACCATTTGTTAACTTGCCTATCGGGTAATACATTTTCTGTATACCCTGCATTGTTCCTTTAAGTGGGATATTTTGTTAACTCTGTTTACCCCCCCCCCCCTTTTTTTTTCATTTGCTTAGTAAAGGGAAAAACAATTGGGAAGTACAGGATTTTTTTCTACCACCCATACCTAATATTGTAACCCCTCTTTCAGAGTAATTAAATTCACTGTTTGGTTACCTTACCTATGTTCCTGATAACTATCTATCTTTGGACTGGGTTTATCTTTGTCTAATACAAGCGGGACGGGCTTAGTCGATACCAATCTTCTTCACCACCCCCCCCCCCCACCTTGTTATTTGCATTTTCTGTACTTATGATATTTTTCCTGTAACACATGATACTTGTTGTGACTGATTTCAATGTTAATAAATAGCATAAACTTATTTAGTACTGTGTTGGAATACCAAAGCCCAAATTTCCCGTATCTGTTTAATATAGTGTGTATTCACGTGCGTCTGTGTGTTTAAAGCACCAAATCGGTGTGAGCGCAGGTATGTGTCTGGAAACTGGCAAATAATTGTTTGACCAGGAGAGTTTGAGGAGAAGATTGAGAGGAACGATTGTCGTAAATAAGTCTGTCCTTACTCTCCCCAGCACTCTGTGAAGCAACTATTTACTTTCTAACCCTTATTATCACTGAGCCTCACCATCATTCGCCACTCTAAACAGGACCACTATTTCTAAGACTCTTTCTCTCAAAATAAATTTACGACAGTAAATGGACTGCAGAATATTTTGTTTATACTGTTTCTGTGTGGTTAATTTTTGGGCTGAAGTAATAACAATTAACGGAACAAATTTCTATATACCGTACCGGTATTTATAATTAATGTTCCATATATTCTATTGCATAGAATAAAAGTCAGTGGCCAGCTATCAGTAATTCATCATTGAATGATATGACGAATGACTAATAATGATAATTAGCCATAAACTTTTCATATATGCAATAGAATGTATGGAACTTTTATTTTATTTTATTCATTTATTTTGTGCATGTAGTAACAATAGTAAAATCCGATCCATATAAGGCGTTTTTTCTTCCCTTTACTTGTCTGATGATTTTAAGCCATACCTAAACATTAATTGGTTTTTTGTTTTTCTGTACAGTGAAATTCAATTTCAAATAAAATATGCGAGCGTACATCAATAAGTTTAAACAAACAATGTAATGCTCACAATAAATTTGGTATTTACTAGATCTGTATTTTTTTTTTTTAAATGACTCGCTGACCTAGTGGTTTGAAGAAATACGCTGATTTAATCGGCATATCACTCTTCACCCGACCATTCAAAGTAAGAATACAATCTATATTCGCAAATCATTGTCCTTACTTTAAAACTCTTACTTCAGTGGAGTTATTTCCATCTTATTTTACTATGTTTTAGTTACTGTATAAAATCGGTTCGGTCATTGCCGGTCAAAACTTGGCAGATTAAAATTTAACAAGAAAGGGACCTGCATCCATAGTTTCAGCTCTCTACGATGAGTGGGACATACACATTTTGTGCGTCGAACATTTCTTCTTCTTCTTCGTTCGCCCTGAAAAGGACGGTGGTTGCGTTGTGTCTGTTTACGCCTAAGCTGTGATATCTGCACCGACTTCAGCACGGCATTTTTTAGGGACCGGGTTTGCCTTCCCATTGCGATCCGCACTCGCTCAGCCAGACTGCACTGCTGCAGACTGTTTCCAGGACCACCACGTGGAGGTGGAGTGCGGTCTTGACCAGCTCTGATTCGCTTGTCGAACATTTGAAACGTGACAAATATGCAAATCTCACATCTTAAAAAGAAGTGGTTTAAAATAAACATGGTTTCAAACAGGCAAAACGCCCAATAAAAAAGTCGAATCTTGGCCATCAATAAGCAGTAGGAGTAAATAGCATTACCTGTCGTTCGATTAATACTTCTAGAAGATTAGCGTAAAGCATTTCAATTGTGTGCCGGAAGAGAAAGAAAGCATGTATGAAAGAGAAAGCACAATCACCCTCGAATAGTACGTAAATGTGCCTGAAAGTAAGCCGTTCGTGTTGAATGAATACGAACTGGTTTTGGCTTATTACCGGGTTTAACATTCAGTGGCGAAACAAATAAGCCCCACAGATGTGAGGTTTCACTCGATAAATACTAGATGCTCTAGCCTTCTACTGAAGGTAAACACTGTTACATTTCTCGAAATCAAACTTCAGAACCGACGTGTTTGCAGTTTTAACAAGTACGTGCCGTTAAAGTTAAATTTTGCCAGGATGTCAGTTAAATTAATCAAAAACAAGTGTCAGTGGTAAGCTGTTCTCAAAACAAATGAAAGAAAACGCTCACAAAAAAGTGTCATCAGTGCGACAGCAACAACGTAATTAAACACGAAACAAAACACCAAAATAAACAAACCAGGAAGGGGGAAGGGGTCTGGAAGGAATAGAGAAGTAAATTACTTCCAAGCTTGTCCAAATGTTTATTAGCGCAATTCGTTATTAATCCTTTTTTATATTGACATTTTAAAAAAATAGGAGTTTTGCCTAGTTTTTGGCGAGGCGCTCCGTTCAATCTTGGCACAAAGTCCGTAGTTAATATTAGGGCGCATGTCCAAATATAAAATACCTTGTAAATGCTATTCTATTACGTTAGTCTACTCAATGACCAAGACTTAGTAAACACGGATTTGAAATTTACACGCGTGCTCAATTAAACTACTTTGTTTCGTCAATGATGTAAGACGGTTTTGGCCAAGTTAGTCTATAACACTGTCGTCTTGTATCCTGTCATCTCTGGTGGGCTGACTATCAAGGATTTCCGTTCCTCTGTCCTAATTGATCATTCAGTTCTGGCCCGTTCTGTCCTGTTATTAAACTATGTATTCCTTTGTATTCCTCTACCCAGGATCGGATTACCCATTAGGCTAAGTAGGCTGAAGCGTCGGGGCCCGGGGCTCTTGGGGGGGGGCGGGGGGGGGGGCGTGCATAAGTTTAAAAAAAAAATTTAAATGCATAGATTTTTTAATAAAATGTGTTTATTGTGTTTAACTTAATAAAAATAATACTAATAAAACATTAATAAAAATAATTACTAATAAAAGAGGTAAGCAATGCTAACAAACTAACATTTAAGTCAATTAGTAATACTAGAATATCACCATGCTAAGGGGTTTGAAAAAAATATTAAAATTATTGCCTATTAGGTGAAAGGGGTCCCAAACACTAAAAAGCCTAGAGGCCCTTCTTGGCTTAATCCAGCCCTACCTGTACCCACGTTTCACCGAACTCGTTATCCACAACTTATCTGACAGAAGAAAAAAAATAGTAGACTGCGTCCGTCATGTAGCCCGAGTGGCTATCTTTATGTACGGTACAGCTAGCCTTAACATAATCCCAACCCTGTTTCGAGCTCTGTCAATAATAATAGCGTCCGACAAACACTAATGTTTATCTTGCTAAGGGTACTTTTTCTGCAATCTAGCTGGTCTTCAGACCTCATTACTATGTTCGTAAACGTTGCCTAACTCCCGCTGTTTTGGCGCCATTCGACTTCCCTATGTCATACTGGAACCTGCAATGAGCATTTCCAGCTTGGATCTAAAATTACTCGTATTCTATCAAACACTGATACTTGAATTTTTCTTCTTCTTCCAACGCTTCTTCTTCCTCCTCGTATTTTTTTTCCTCTTCCTCCTCTCCCATCCTCACCCCCTTCTTCTTTATCCTCCTCCTACAATTCCTCTTCTTCTTCTTCTTCGTCTTCTTCTTCTTCAAGTACCATGCCCCCCTTCTGAGCTTCATATACCTCTGTGGTTCTCCCCTCCCCATAGTCGCTGTTAGCTGGAAAATAGGTAATTTTCCATCTTACTGTGACCCCTAGAAATATGGCATGGCCCCCTGAGGGGGGAGGGAATATGGCCCACGTTGAAAACCACTGACATACATAATCCTTCCCCCCCCCCCCCCCTTACAGCTTCCCGCCTCCTGTGCTGTGCATTAATTCTGCTGCTGACGTCTTTCCATGCCAATATGTCCGTCATCTTCTCTCTTTGTTGTCTTCTATATCTTGTGTTCTCTATATTCTATTTACGTATTATTATCATCAACATCACCATAATCACATGGCATCCTGGGGAGTATAGCCTTCAGTTAGCTCACGCCAAACCATTCTATCTCGGTGTTAATCTCTGTGGTTCGCTCATGGTAATCTCTCTGGTTCTCTCCATGTCTTCTCTAAACATTTTTTAAAGTTTTGTCAAGATCACAGAAAATCTCCACCTCTCTCATTTTTTTTTTTTAAAGACACCAAACAACAACGTATGAATCCAGTGTTGTTTACAATTTTTCCGTACACATGGGCCGTTGAGCTTCGATAAATAAAGTCTGGACGAGAACACGGCACGTTGTAAACAACTGCAATCAATACAACAAACAACATGTGGCTGTAAAGAATTGACAGAACTGGAATAACAAATAACGTTAGAGCTGCTGTAAAATTGATAGGACAATATCAGATACACAGATGTTGTCTGTGGAAACAACAGACAATCATCATCATCACCATCATCATTTCCTTTTGAGATCCTCACGGAGCATGTAACTACCACTGTAGTTGGGCCACCTAGCAGGAAGCCTGCACAAAGCATTCATGTGCTCTTCAATCAATCAATACCCTTTAGCTCCCCGAGGAGCATAGGCCTTCAACAAACACATGCCAAGTCTTCCTGTCCCGTGCCATCCGCTCAAGTTCTTTCCATGTTTTCCTCATCATTTTCACCTCTGTATCCAGCTCTCTTCTCCATCTGTTTTTTGGTCTACCTCTGCCTCTCTTTCCCTGTGGATTCCAGAACAAGGACTGCCTTGTAATGCTATCAACGGGTTTTCTCAATGTGTGTCCTATCCATCGCCATCGTCTTCTTCTCATCTCTTGTTCCACTGGCACTTGTCTAGTTCTTGTCATCAGTTCCACGTTGGTAACCTTGGCATACCATTTTAATCCCTATATTCTACGCAAGCACCCATTTATGAAAGTCTGTAGCTTTTTGGTTGTTGTTTTTGTTGTTCTCCATGTCTCAGAGCCATACAATAGGAATGACTTGACATTTGAGTTGAAGATTTCTATTTTCGAGTTGGACTTGATTTCTCTAGTTCTCCATATGTTTCCCAATGCAATGAAAGCTCATCTTGCTTTTTGTATTCTTATTTTGATATCATTGTCTGTCCCTCCAACTTTGTCTATATTACTACCAATATATGTGTACGATTTTACATCCTTTAGTGGTGTTTCTTCAAGTTCAATCGTGTTATCATTTCTTGCATTTATTCTCATAATCTTTGTCTTTTCCCTGTGTATTTTCAAGCCCACTTGTTGTGACCTCTCATTAAGAATTTTCATTTTCTCTTGCATCTGATTATGGTTATGGGACAGAAGAGCCAAGTCATCTATAAAATCCAGATTATCAATCTGTTTAGTCAGATTCCACTGGATTCCATTTCTGTTGTGTGATATCGATGTTTTCAGAACCCAATCTATTGCTAGTAAGAAAATAAATGGAGACAAGAGGCATCCCTGTCTCACTCCCGTTCTTATCCTAAACGGTTCTCTAAGTTGTCCTTCATGAAGAACTCTGCATGTCATGTCTTCATAGGTCTTCCTTATTAAGTTAATGATCTTCATGGGAACTCCATAATGCCTCATCAGTTTCCAAAGTGATTCTCTGTCTGCGCTGTCAAAAGCCTTTTCGTAGTCCACGACACCGATGTAAAGCGATGAATTCCATTCCAGACTTTGTTCAACTATTATTCTCCATGTGGCTTTCTGGTCTGTACAGGATATGTTTTGTCAAAAACCTGCTTGTTCATCTCTCAGTTGCTTGTCTATGGACTCTTTTAATCTCTCGAGGATAATCCTTTTTAATACTTTTCCTGGCACTGATAGTAACATTATTTCTCTATAATTTGTGCACTCTTGTAAATTTCCCTTCTTAGGCAACTTAACCAGATATCCTTCCTTCCATTCTGTTGGTATCTCTTCCTTTTCCCAGACTTTACCAAGTAATTTGTATAACATCTATGTAGCCGTGTCGATATCTGCTTTGATGGCCTCTGCTGGAATGCCATCTAGTCCAGCCGCTTTTCCATCTCTTAGAAGCTTTATGGCTTTCTTTATTTCTTCCTTCGTTGGTCTTTCACAGTTAATTTGTAGCTCTTCTTCTGCTGGCTGGATGTCTATGCAGTTGCCAGCCTCATGCAATAACATCTTATTAGTCGCCTGGTACGACATGCCTAATGGTGCATTAGTCCTTTTCTTCTTTGTCTAATTGTTGAGGGTGGCTTTTGTTGTTAAAATGGGTCATTACTTGTTGACCAGTGTTCCATGTAATATGAATAAAGCAATTATAAATTTCTGGCCATTGCATTGCTTTTGATATGTTCATCTTTTCATTCAGTTATTTGCATCGTGCCTTCGATGGTAATTAAGCGAATGCGGGGTGGAAGATTTCGAACAATACTTGAACTTTGCAATTCGTTTGACTTGATAAGTCATTTCATTGAATCCACACATTTTAATGTACAGTTTTACACGTCAAGACAATTCACACATGTTGATCATAAAAAGTACATATTACACTAGATTGAATAGATATATATGTATATCAGTCCTTGTCCAATAAACCGAATTACTGTAGGCAGAAAGTCATAACTATATGCACGCGCGGTTGGGGATTCCAACAGCCGACAGTGAGATTATGCGTCTGACAATATAAAATATTATGGACTGTTAATTCATCCTTCCCTGAATTCAATTACGTACTAACCTTAATCATTTTATCTCTTCACAATAACCATGGACTGACCCATGTCCCTACTTGAATAAAATATATCTGTGCGGCAATACTATGCCCAACACTGGAAGGATAAAGGACACGTCTTTACAGCTTGACGGTCAACACAAAAAGGGTCCCGTATCTTAGTCACGGTGCGTGACCTATCAACGCTAACACGTCATAAATCGATCGTGTACATAGCGCTCAGTAGTCCATGAATTCTTAACATCAAATTATACTAAACGCAGTGACCCTAGAAATAGCACACTGCCAACCATAGCAGACGACTTCAATAAAATACCGTAACACTAATCAAAGACCCCCGGGGACTACAAGGGCAAACATAATAAACAAGGAAGATATTTATTTAGCAATTTAGAACCCATTCTGGATTTGTGTTGCTGCTAATATCGCCTGGTATTTAAATGTTTCTTACTTACTTACTTAGTCGTTCCACTTTTGCCCTGGGGTATGGAGGTTTGCCCGAGAAAACATCATACTATCATATCGGCTGTCTTCCTCCTGGCCTGGTTCCAACTTAGGCTTCGGTCCTTCAGAGATTGTCTAATGTTGTCCTCCCATCGAACTCTGGGTCGTGCTAGAGGTCTGGATCCCTGTCAATTGGTTTCTTATATTTGTCGTGGTAGCCAGTCTTCTTCCATTCTGCATACATGGTCAAACCATCGTAATTAGGACTGTTCCATATAGGTCTGCAGGGGCTGGATTTTGAAGCCATGACATATCGTCTGGTTGCGGACCATGTCTCTTCTTGTTCCTTCATCCACCTTCTACAGATACCTCATTTCTGAAGTTTTGAGCTGTCTTTCGTGGTTTGTAGTCATTGCCAATGACTGGCATTCATATGTCAAGAATAAAATCTTGGTCAACAAACGCGGATCACCAACGACATCATATATGACTGAATGTTACGTCGGTGGCTAAAGTGAATAATTTGTTCTGCGATGCAGGAATCAGTAAAGAAAATCTGAGGACGAATGCATCTTACAATAATAACGGGAATTTATCCACATGTCAACATAGATGACGCCCACAAGTTTTATAAACAAAGCTACAACATTCCAATATTAGCTGTTAACGACAGCTGTTACAACAACCGCTGCAGCCCTGTATTTTCAGTCCTTGGTCCGTGGACGGCCAAGACTCTGCCAAAAGGCTCGCTTGTTAATTATTTCACATTATGTTCAGGCTTTCGAGCATAAATTTTATAGAAGAATTTTGCGCATTTGCTATAAAGAGCACAAAACAAATGTCTATGTTAGAGAGAAGATAAACACCTATGCAGGCCACCAAGAACCACTTTTGTCAATAGTGAAACGTCGAAAGCTTGCCTGGTTTGGGCATGTAACTCGTCATGACTCCCTTTCGAAAACGATCCTCCAGGGAACAGTCGAAGGTAAACGGAGAAGAGGAAGGCAAAGAAAATCCTGGGCTGATAACATCAAAGAATGGGCAGGACACGGTTTCTCCACACTTGTACGCATTGCTGAGAATAGAGAGCAGTGGAGGACCCTGTCTGCTGATGCTTCCACCATGGCACCCCTACGACCCATGACGGGTTATGGGTTGAGATGATGATGATGTTCAAACGTTCAGTTTTGTTTCTCATATCTCTATATTTGCATTTTAGCCAGTGTTTATTCTACAGCACAGTTTCTTTATCTCGGGCGTCCATGAATGGATTCTAGGGGGTCCGTGTACATAACCTAAAATTTAAAATGTAAACTTTTAAATTATGCTTTAGTGTAAATTTTTTTTTCTTCCAAGAAGGGGTCCATAGCCTTCATCGGACAATCAAACGGGTCCATGGCAAAAAAAAGGTTAAGAACCCCTGTTATATAGGTATGAATTGAAACAGGTCTTTTCCAGTGGAAGTTAGATGTTTCTTCAGTGTTACGTTGACTCGCAAATGTCACATGAAAGCGAATCATGGACAATCAGTTAAAAAAAAGATCCGTGGAAGCCACACACGTGCAGTTTCCAGCTGAATGCTCAGAATACCATGAACGACTACGAAGACTAATGAGGGCGTTATGAATGAGGTCAGCGTGAAAAGAAAACTTATGAAACACATCAAGTATGGACAGTCCTTTCTTATTACTGCTTTCTATTAATTATGTTCCTACTCTTTCATGATGTTCACCTGTGTACCTAGTCCACCTTTCATCTATGTTTTCTTTCTCCTTCAATACCCTACCATACTTTGCTTTGACAGCCTAAGCTGAAGCGTGTTAGTTCGAGATGTGTTTTGTCAGCTGTTTTTGAATTATTACTATACTGTTCGTTAATGTTTTGGCACAGGTTGTTCTACCACATGTTTTTCTCCAATGCTGTGTTTGCTTTTTTGTTTATTGCTTGTTTTATGTATTAATTTCTTTGTCTTTTTTACTGTTCCTTCTTTTGTCAATTCATTACACTATTTATTCTGTCATCCATTTCTATTTTCGCAGGAGCTTTCTTTTTTAATGTTAACTATCTCTCGGTTTGATTAATTGAGTCTTCAAGCATTGTCAACTGTTTGTCTATATTGTGTATTTCTACTAAACCATTGTATAAATTTATTACGGTTACTTTTATTTGTCTGTTAGATCTGCATTAGCTTTTAACGGTTCTATATATAGTCTGAGCGTCCGATTGGCAGCGTGGTTAGAGCGCTGGTCTCACGGCAAAGATGCCGGGTTTGATTCACGGTGTAGACACGCTTCAGTCTACCCAGCTGTAAATGGGTACATGACTTTGCACGAGTTAAGGAAGGAAAAGGCAGCGAGGAAGGGAACTGGTCACCCCACCTCTCAATGCTCTACCTCATATGATGAAGTCTCTAACACTTCACTCCCTTACGGCAGTATCTGCTATGAGACTACCATTTAACCTTTTTTATATATAGTCTGACTTTTTCTACCAGTTTACTTTCATTGTTTCAGAGCCAAACAATATAGCTGACCTGGCATTGTAGTTGAAGATAATGTTTGTGTTGAACGATTTCTTTTTTTTTTCTCCCCTACCCATCCATTTCCAAATAACACGAAAGCTCCTGTTGCCTTCTGTCTTCTTTTTTTTTCATATCACTATCAGTTCCTCCAACTTTGTCTACAATGTTGCCAGGAGATATTTTTTTTATTCTATAGGGTGATTTAGAAGTCGCTCTCTACTTTTTAATTTGTATTGTTTCACTCCCATGCAACTAATTTATGTGAAATAAAAGTTGAAATAAAGAGAATACAGAGTTTTTTAAATTTTAATTATATAAAATGATTGTCACATTAAAATTACAGGTCAACTTGATTTCCGGCTTGTTCAACACATTATTTAAAAAAATAAAAAAAGTACCTGTATCTCGTTCAACCCTCGATAGGTTATAATTAGGATATATAGTGTAATAAATTCAAGACAATATAGTAACTTCTTCCCCCTCCACTCAGTCCAAATAGGGTAAATCAAAACCAAAATTGTGAATATGTATGTAAACTCCCCTGTCAAGAAACAAACAATAAAAATTTAAAAAAAGAAAGACAAACAAATAATGAACGGAAAAAACAAAACAAACAAACAAAGTCTGGCATGTGCCCTGATGTTGACAAGGTGAAAAGGAGTGAGAAAGCCCAGGTGTATTTGAGATTACACTAAATCCACCAATTATCTGCCATCATCCACGCGAGCACCCCGTCAGACTACCCCTTATCCTCACACCATCATCCACGAGAGCACCCCGTCAGACTACCCCTTATCCTCACACCATCATCCACGCGAGCACCCCATCAGACTACCCCTTATCCTCACACTATCATCCACGAGAGCACCTGTAGAGTGTTCCTAGATGAGGTGCTGACGTTATAGAGTGCTGAAATGTCTTGGTTCTAGTATCACTCAACATGGAGGGTATTATCGCCCTCAGACACCAAGGATGATGAGGCAAGATGTTATGGTGTCTTGGTCTGGTTTATGTGTGACGTATGTATATAGAGTCAAGCATCAGACATGGACGTCACATCAGATCATAAACATGTAAAGTCAATAAATCGGTCAACAGCAAGTGATGTTGTTGGTAACATATATTGTGTACGCCACAATGACAGGATTCATGAACATCAATATGCAGAAAAACATCACAGGCATAGTACGACAGTCATTATATCATCGGCGTAGTCAATTCAACAGGAACAGCAGACAGCATCATAATAATGTAAATCATATGCCTTTTAGGATATCGTAATCAGCCGTACATGTAGTCAGGTGGTAAACTTCCCCTTTCCAAGATAGCTAGTAGATATCAAATGGGAGATTAAATCTAGTCTCCTATATTCGACCTCAGGAAGACAGGCATGTCTTCTGAGCGTCATATTATCGTCCTCTATGTTCCTTAAACAACAAAGGTATCAAACCTAGATCCATCAATAAAGTTCAGGAAGCAAAGGGTCCTTAGGACAGGCATCAATCGATGCGTAACAATATAAGTGGATCGTGAGCTGAGCAAACTTGTCGTATCATAGACTCTTCAATAAGGCAGGATAGGCAAAAATGTCAACATCACAAGATGGCGATAAAGTTACTCAGAAAAATTCAATTACCTTTTCATCAGGAATTAAATCACATAACTCACTGGCCTCCCGGCACTTCTAATCACAATAGAGATATATCATCTCAAAAAGAAACAACAAATGAAGAGGACTCTTTCCTGAATAATATAAGCGGAGACGCCAGCACAAAGCTACATCTCGCTTCACCAGCAATTCTGCCAAGAGTCACCTGGGCGGAAATCTTTCAAACAATGACACAAACTAGGACATGCGCAGAACACGCGAATCGTACAGCTCAGCTAATATACGGAATGAAGAATGTTCTACGATGTTCGTCTGAAGATTTCGAACCTTAAAAGGGAATGGCATAGCGACTTGTCAAATGTTTCTAGGAAAAGAAGCCCTGAGCGCTTCCATAAATGGTTATGACTTAAAATCGCTCACACAGAAACTATCAACAACCGTCGCTATCCAAATAAGACAACTTTTTGACGATGCTATCAAGATTAGACAACTGTAGAAATAAAAGTGACTACGATTCCATGAGTTACTTCCCATGCATTAAAAAATTAAATATATAGTCAGAATGCATGGTCATAATACGTAGTCAGAATATATAGTCAGAATAAGTTGCGACAAGTTTAGCGCAACATTACCACGACCTCCCGATAAAAAAAAAATGTGCAACATTTTTTTTTTTTAAATCCAAGAGTAAAACCGAAAGCGGTTTAACAACGCACGAATTATGCGAGGATAACTACTTGCACTGCCTAATATGAGGCTAAATTGACACATGAAGTGTCTGGTGAGAATATTTCTCAACAGATAAAATCTGACTCGAAAAAAAAACATATCGGGGAGGTGCCACCAACACACACTACGCTTGCATGAAAATACAATATAAATATGCAAGTTCATATCATCATAATCAAATAGCGGAGTCATAGTCTAATACCGCTTAGAATTGATGTACACATCTGACAGTGAATATTAAATAGTATATTATCTAGACGTTTAATAATATCATTACATAATGAAATTACAATACATGAAGATCTAGGACACATCTCCTGTAGTTCCAAGGGTAAATACACAATGTGGAACTCTCCATGTTTGACAACAGGAAGGTAGCTTCTCAGATCAACAATACCATGCTGAGAAAAACAACCAATATAATTCAATTTAACAGCCATTATGTTTCATACTATACAATACATTATTATTAATAATTGTGGCCGAGTGAACTTTCGGCCCTTATATTAACTACTCAGCCTTCCTTTGTTATAAAAGAAGGTAACAGAAAAGATGAAAACAAAGCACAATATTATGTGTTCACATAAAGTGAGGACAGATATGCTAATGTATTGTAGCAATATAGATGTGTTATTACTCTGTAATATATATAGGAATATAGGACAGATGTATCAGTTGGAATCATGTGGGCATCTAGACAGAATGTCAACCATCACATTATCCGAACCACGGATAGCTCGTACCGTGAAGTGAAAAGGTTGAAGAGCAATAGCATATCGAGTGGATCTCGAACTCTTCAAGTTCTTAGTCTGAATAGCTGTAAGAGCTTTCTGATCAGTTTCTAGAATGAAATGTGCGCCCAGGAGGAATCTTTGTAGTTTGAGAATAGACCAAACCATAGCCAACAATTCACGGTCTAAAACCGAGTAGTTCCTCTCTGCCGCATTTAGTTTTCTAGAAATGTACATAACAGGATGCAGAATTTCTGAATATTCCTGCATAAGTGCTGCTCCGATCCCAGTGGATGAAGCATCACTTCGAAGAACAAAAGTCCTATCAAGAGTAGGTAATCTTAGGATGGGAGGAGATGAAAATATATTCTTAATTTGGTCTAAGGAAGATTGACATTCCTGAGACCAACGAACCAGATTAGGCGATCCTTTCTTCAACAACGTTGAAAGAGGTGCCTTTATTGAAGATAGATTCGGAATAAATCTCCCATAGAATTGAATTAACCCCAAGAGACTACGGACTTGTTTCTTCGTCTTAGGTACAGAGATGTTCAATATCTTTGAAGTATTATGGTCTTCTGTCTTCAAGAGACCATGACCAACACGATGACCCAGGAAAGAAATTTCACCAAAACCAATATAAGCTTTAGAAGGTTTTGCTGTCAGATTATACTCACGTAGAGTGGACAGTAGGTCATATAAACCCAAATAGTGATCTTCCCAGGAATCACTGAAGAGACAGATATCATCTAAGTATGCGATGACATCTGAACGATGAGAAAGAATTCGACGCATCATGCGAACGAAAGTAGCAGGGGCGTTCATAAGACCGAAAGGCATAACATTCCATTGAAATAGACCCCTAGGTGTTGAGAAAGCAGTAAGAGGTTTGGCATGATCTGCTAAAGGCACCTGCCAATAACCTTTCGACAAGTCAAGTTTAGTGAAGAATCTAGAATTAGAAACTCTAATAAGTAGATCTTCTAGTAAAAGCATAGGTTCAGCATCGAACTTTGTGACTTGATTTAATTTTCTATAATCAACACAAATTCGTATGTTCTTATCTTTCTTCCGGACAATAACCATGGAAGAAGAATATGGAGAAGTCGATGGTTCAATTACGTTTAATTGAATCATTTCATCCAATTCCTTTTCCACTTGTGACTGAAAGTGTATAGGGATAGGATAAGGTCTAACCCTAATAGGATTATTGTTGGTAAGAATTATGTCATGTTCTATGACCTGCGTGTGACCAGGGATGTCGGTTAGAACATCCTTAAATGTCTGTAACATCGACGAGACTTGACGATGTTCATCAACAGAAAGATTAGGAGAGATGGAAACGTTTTTCCAAGATTCCATGGAATGTAGTGGAACCACTGGAAGAGGAAGATTGACATCAGAACAAAACAGATTCCTCATCCTGTATGACAGACAGCGATGAGTACTGACCATGAGGTACAGAAGATTCGTCCGTTGCCTGGAAAATAGGCAGCAAATAGTCTGGACGCTCATGAAATTCCGTCAGCATGTTGATATGGAAAGTTTTATGCTTCCCATCAATATCGACCACATAGTCGACATCGGAAATTCGTGAGACTATTGCATACGGACCTTTCCATGCAATAAGAAGTCTATTATCCCTACTGGGGAGTAGGACGAATGCTTTGTCACCTGGACAAAGTTGTCGTAGACATCTATTCTTATTGGCAAACTGCCTTGCTTTTTCTTTAGCAATTTCTGATGAAGCAGTTGCTATTTTGCATGCCTCAATGATCTTTTGCCTAAGAGCAATCTTCTCTCTCTCTTCTTCCATCCTTAGCCATCAACCGGCAAAGCAGTATGTGGCCAGTACGCCTAGTGGCGTCTTAGGGCAACAACAAATTGATCAATCTATCGCTGTTTCCACCACGCCTAGTGGCGTCTTTGTGGAACAAAAACAGACCAAACAATCTATCATTGTTTCCGTAATCACATTGGTTGGCAAGCAGGTGATCAGCCCATTGTGCGAAGTTTTTACGGGATGGGGTAAACAGCCCCATGCCCATACCCTCCTTAGTCGCTTTTTACGACATGCGTGGTAGGGTGCAGTGTTACTATTCTTTGCTCCCCTTTCGGGCCCCGGTAACACACGGGCAATGACATACTCATATGAGGATTGAGTGTCATCGCTTATATCATCGGCAGTGATGAGATCGTGTAGTAAAGACATAGGGCCGCGCGGACGCGCGCCAAAGACAAGTTCAAAAGGGGAAAATCCTGTGTGTTCGTTTGGGACCTCTCTGTAGGCAAAGAGAGCCGCGGGTAAAACCCTGTCCCAATCTTGAGGATGATCTTCAGTTATCTTACCAAGCTAAGTCTTGAGCGTTCTATTTAAACGCTCAACTAACCCATTAGACATAGGATGGTAGATACTACTGAGAGATCGTTCAATATGTAAGGTAGACATAACTTGTGACATAGTATCAGATATGAGTTGAGTGCCATGGTCTGACAATATTTCTCTGGGGAACCCCAAGCGAGAAAATATCAGCCAAAGAGCATCTGCGATATCAGTAGTAGATATGCTCTTAAGAGGGATAGCCTCTGGCCAGCGTGTGCACATATCGACACATGTAAGGATAAACTGATGTCCTCTGGCCGACTTGATTTTAAAAGGGCCAATAATATCTATGGCCATTTTCTGAAATGGCCGAATAGGGATGTCAGCAGCCTGGATAGGCGCAGCATGTCGTGGTCCTCTAGATTTGACCTCCTGACATACCTGGCATGATCGGCAGTAGATACGAATGTCCTTGTTAACAAAAGGCCAAAAGAAAGCCGCAAGGACTCTCGACTTTGTGCGGGAAAACCCCATATGTCCGGCACATTGAGAGTCGTGAGCATGTTGCAGTATTTGCACTCTCATACTCTTGGGAACAAGAATTTGCGAATGTGCTGACGTGGTCGAGTCTTGTACCATACGTACAAGTACGCCGTTTCTCATTGCAATCCAGGATTTCTTTTGTGTATCTTCATTTTGATCACCTTTCTTAGCAAGAATGAAGAATTTTTTTAGAGAAGAATCTTCTTCTTGCAACTTTATGAAAGAGTCACGAGAAATAGTCAAGTGACTATCTTGGCTATGAACTTCATTATCACTATTCAATGAAGTTTGTGGTGTTTGTAGAGCTTGTGCTCTTGTAACTACTGCATTTGTAGCTTGCATGTTATTATCTTCCCAAGCAGCAATCTGCTGTGGGGTACACTCCCTAACTCCGTGAATACGACCAATAATAAGGTCCGCAATAGGATTAGGTAGGAGACAAGCATGCACATCTCCAGTAAAGAAAGGAGTGGCAATGCGAATTACAGCAGTAGGATATTTTTCTAGAGTGCCGCCAAATGTGACACATTTAATAACCCTTCCTGTAGCACAAGATGGATCTACAAGCGATTGTCTAACACCAATAGTGGTGCATCCGGAATCGAAAAGTAGTGAGACCGGAGTATTATTAACAAGACCCTTATGTAGGATTAGAGAACCTCTCCCGTCATGCGCAACCGAAGCAGGAAGAGCGGGTAGAGGGTGACCACAACTCAAAGTCGATATTGTAGTCGGTTCGAACAGAGTACTGCATTGGGGGCATTTGTTTGCTCTCCCAAAGTCAAAAGAAGAACAAGTGACAGCGTCAGAGTTTTTATTATCAGAAACCTGATTACAGGCTCCCTGAGATTCTTGTTGTACAGAGTTAGCCTGCTGATATCTCTTTTTTTGTATTGAGATCTACCACGACTACTATTACCTCTGAAGTTATCACTGTTGTTATTATCTATGTAGTTATTAGTGTCTCTATTATAACTGTTATCCTGTTTTGAACTACAGTTTCCATGATTATTATCATGTCCACATTGATGCGAACATCTATTTGTTTGGTTTTGATGTCTTCTCGAGGAATAACCTCTGTTCCCATATCCTCTTCTGAAATGCCTAAAATTATTAGGTTGGTAGTAACGAGGACTGTCAGCTTGTCTCCAATTCTTCGAAGAAGAATCACCTTGAAATTGATTTCCATAATTTTGACCATAACTATGGCTACTCTTCCTATCAAAATTTTGTTTGCTACCCTGAAATTTACCAATGAAATTTGGGCCATAGGGTGCTGCCGAAGCAACTGGCATACCTTCTTTTACTTTAGAGTTGCTAATGGTTACATGAGGATGCGCAGTAATATACTGGCAACAGTATTCTTCCATTTCTTTTATGTTTTTAGGCTTACGCTCGTGAAGAAAAGCAAGAAAAGATTCATTGACAGAAGACATTATTTTGTCTCTTAGCAGTAAGTCCATAAGTGCTTCATACGTATTTTCTATCTTAGACAATTCAACCCAACGTCTAAAAGTAATACGTATCTTTGATATGAATTCAGAGAATTCTACTCCAGTTTCAGGCAACATATTTTTAAATTGAAGACGATAGCCGTCTTCGTTAAGTTGGTATTTCTTTAACAAGATAGCCCTGACAATCTCATAATTGTCCTTATCAGGTTCATCTACCATACCTAACATAGTCAAAGCATCACCTTTAAGTATTTTGGACAAATGAAACACGTACAGTGATTTATCCAAGTTATGTATTTTACATGAACGTTCAAATCTCTCTAGATAAAACGTTATATCGTCAATGGAAGCATTGAATGCTGTTAGATTAAGCTTGAAATCAACAGCATTAGACTTATTAGAAGATGACCCCTTATTTGGATCATTAGCATTACCCATGTTCATCAACTTTAACTTTTCTAACTCCAAAGCTAAAAGTTTTTCTTCATGCTCCATTTTTGCTTTTCTCTCATCAGCCTCTCTTTGTAACTTTTTTTCTTCAGCCTCAGCCTCTCTTTGTAACTTTTTTTCTTCAGCCTCAGCTTGAAGTCTCTTATTTTCAGACTCTATTTCTAGTCTTTTATTCTCAGCTTCTTTTTCAAGCCTTTTATTCTCAGCTTCTCTTTCAAGTCTTTTATTCTCAGCTTCTCTTTCAAGTCTTTTATCTTCAGCTTCTCTTTCAAGTCTTTTATCTTCAGCTTTTGCTTCTGCTTCTCTTTTTTGTTTTTCCATTTCCATTTGGAATCTTTTTTCATCCATCTGCATCTGCAGTTTTAAATTCTCAGCCTCTATTTTCTTTTGTTCAGTTTGTTCTTTCATTTTCTTTTCTTCCGACTTCAATGCCTTGGCATATTGAACAGTCGCAAATTCTTCTAACTTATCACCAGTCTTCCCAAGCAATTTACCCTGCTCAATGAAGTGCTCAAATGTAGACATGTTGTCTAAAATCTGAGTCCAACACCTGAAATAATGAATTACCTTATCTCAAACTTAATAATAACAAGTCTTGAATCAGCACTTGTTTACTCACAACACCATATTATCATCCCAATGTCTGTGGGAAACAAGTCTTAAATCAAAGATTTTGTGTATAGACCTTTTTGAAATATCATCAATCAACTCTTGATCATAGGTGCACTTCCCATTCAATAGTGCACAATACTATTCATCATTTATTTATCATCAGTGTAGTAGTAGTGCATCAGCATAATCCATTATCAAATGTGAATTAACTACTATAAGTGCAACCAATGACTATGTAAACACAATCACAATGTAAACAATAACAATGTGAACATTAACAATGTAAACAATACAATGTAAACAATAACAAAGATTAGCAACAATATGAAAACATTCGCAGAAATCAACAAAAAATAAAGCGAAAATTAAAGGAATATCACAAAAAATGTGATGATATCTGCGACAATATAATACAAATACAAGACACCACAGTGTATAAATATAAATGGTGTATAAAACTAAACAATAGAAAAGAGAAGATCTACAAGTACAAACAAATCAAAACAGAACTAAAGAATGCGGAAAAATAACGAAAACAACACTAACACATGTCGTCACAACTAACATAAATAGCAACAGAAGTCGCTTAGCAAATTTCGCTATAGGAAATTTGCCTACCCTACAGAACACTCTCAATAGAAGACATCTATGACGTGGTATGATCTATAGGAATCGCCACCCATCCAGACCTGCAAGAACATAAACATATAAATATACAAATAACAAATAAACGTATAACATATAAACAAAAGAAAGGATTAAAAGTATGGAAGACTCAGTAACAGTATAAGGGCACAGTTCACAAACAAACAGGCCACTTAACTTCTGGTACTCCAATCGTCAGTACAGCAAACAGGATGTAATCAGCATTCTGAGATCAAAGATCCAACGTTGATTCGACATCTGTACTTGCATCAAACAGCTAAGACGATGGTTGACTTGAGCTTCCAAACGGTACAGGCAGTGTAAAACTCGTCAGCGATGGAACTTGGCCTTCTCAAAATAAGAACAGCAACAACTCGATTCTCCAGTATGTAGTAAAACTGGGAAATGTCACTTTCTTGACTTAGGATCAGTAAATGTAGCAAATTCCAAAAAAGCTCCTGGGCAACGCCGAGTAATTTCAATTTCTTGAGTTCTGTAGTTGTCTTGCAGATGTTGTCTGTTGAATGTAGAATGCAGCGGGTAAGGGACCCCGAGTCTACTGGTACCAGGCCGAACCAGCTTATGTTTCAAAATATATGTTGAGGTGAGTAATCTTTTGTTTCTGGCCACCAGATATGTAGAGTGTTCCTAGATGAGGTGCTGAAGTTATAGAGTGCTGAAATGTCTTGGTTCTAGTATCACTCAACATGGAGGGTATTATCGCCCTCAGACACCAAGGATGATGAGGCAAGATGTTATGGTGTCGTTGGTCTGGTTTATGTGTGACGTATGTATATAGAGTCAAGCATCAGACATGGACGTCACATCAGATCATAAACATGTAAAGTCAATAAATCGGTCAACAGCAAGTGATGTTGTTGGTAACATATATTGTGTACGCCACAATGACAGGATTCATGAACATCAATATGCAGAAAAACATCACAGGCATAGTACGACAGTCATTATATCATCGGCGTAGTCAATTCAACAGGAACAGCAGACAGCATCATAATAATGTAAATCATATGCCTTTTAGGATATCGTAATCAGCCGTACATGTAGTCAGGTGGTAAACTTCCCCTTTCCAAGATAGCTAGTAGATATCAAATGGGAGATTAAATCTAGTCTCCTATATTCGACCTCAGGAAGACAGGCATGTCTTCTGAGCGTCATATTATCGTCCTCTACGTTCCTTAAACAACAAAGGTATCAAACCTAGATCCATCAATAAAGTTCAGGAAGCAAAGGGTCCTTAGGACAGGCATCAATCGATGCGTAACAATATAAGTGGATCGTGAGCTGAGCAAACTTGTCGTATCATAGACTCTTCAAGAAGGCAGGCTAGGCAAAAATTTCAACATCACAAGATGGCGATAAAGTTACTCAGAAAAATTCAATTACCTTTTCATCAGGAATTAAATCACATAACTCACTGGCCTCCCGGCACTTAGAATCACAATAGAGATATATCATCTCAAAAAGGAACAACAAATGAAGAGGACTCTTTCCTGAATAATATAAGCGGAGACGCCAGCACAAAGCTACATCTCGCTTCACCAGCAATTCTGCCAAGAGTGACCTGGGCGGAAATCTTTCAAACAATGACACAAACTAGGACATGCGCAGAACACGCGAATCGAATACAGCTCAGCTAATATACGGAACGAAGAATGTTCTACGATGTTCGTCTGAAGATTTCGAACCTTAAAAGGGAATGGCATAGCGACTTGTCAAATGTTTCTAGGAAAAGAAGCCCTGAGCGCTTCCATAAATGGTTATGACTTAAAATCGCTCACACAGAAACTATCAACAACCGTCGCTATCCAAATAAGACAACTTTTTGACGATGCTATCAAGATTAGACAACTGTAGAAATAAAAGTGACTACGATTCCATGAGTTACTTCCCATGCATTAAAAAATTAAATATATAGTCAGAATGCATGGTCATAATACGTAGTCAGAATATATAGTCAGAATAATTTGCGACAAGTTTAGCGCAACAGCACCCCGTCAGACTACCCCTTATCCTCACACCATCATCCACGCGAGCACCCCGTCAGACTACCCCTTATTCTCACACCATCATCCACGCGAGCACCCCGTCAGACTACCCCTTATCCTCACACCATCATCCACGCGAGCACCCCGTCAGACTACCCCTTATCCTCACACCATCATCCACGCGAGCACCCCGTCAGACTACCCCTTATCCTCACACCATCATCCACGCAAGCACCCCGTCAGACTACCCCTTATCCTCACACTATCATCCACGCGAGCACCCCGTCAGACTACCCCTTATCCTCACACCATCATCCACGCGAGCACCCCGTCAGACTACCCCTTATCCTCACACCATCATCCACGCGAACACCCCATCAGACTACCCCTTATCCTCACACCATCATCCACGCGAGCACTCCATCAGACTACCCCTTATCCTCACACCATCATCCACGAGAGCATCCCGTCAGACTACCCCTTATCCTCACACATCATCCACGCGAGCACCCCATCAGACTACCCCTTATCCTCACACCATCATCCACGCGAGCACCCCGTCAGACTACCCCTTATCCTCACACCATCATCCACGCGAGCACCCCGTCAGACTACCCCTTATCCTCACACTATCATCCACGCGAGCACCCCGTCAGACTACCCCTTATCCTCACACCATCATCCACGCGAACACGCCGTCAGACTACCCCTTATCCTCACACCATCATCCACGCGAACACCCCATCAGACTACCCCTTATCCTCACACCATCATCCACGCGAACACCCCGTCAGACTACCCCTTATCCTCACACCATCATTGATCCTTATATATTAATTTTACTTCTTGTTTGGTTTGGTTTGGTTTGGTTTTTTAAGGACCATCTTCTTTGCACAAGGACAACGCCATCAGTGCTCCGATCTCCTCCTTAAGATTACACAAGGAGGATCTCAGCGCAGTGCACGAACTCCGTAGCACCGGCGAGAATCCCAATGTTTGTTTATAGAAATCACACATTCTATAAATATTTTTGTGGTGGGTAGGTTTTCTAATTTTTAAATTTTGCCAGGGCAGCGGCCTGATAGGCCTACTCTTTACAATTTCCAACAGCCGTGGGATTTTTAACGTGCGCAACTTGCACACGGGACCTCCTATTTTTTCGCCCTTATTCGAGAAGGTCAATCTATTCTCAACACCTTGTCCACAGTTATGGATGAATTGCATGCCTGTAAATAATCTAATATTGGTTTTCTCTGTTGTTCATACTTCCTACATTTTAGTAGGAAATGCTCTACAGTAGGCTATTTTTTTTCCCTAGACACTCTGCACATGATCTCATTGTGGGCGGCGATTTTTACTCTCTCTTGTAACGTCACTTTATTTGCCAGTTTGGATTTATTTTATTTTATTTCGTTTCTGGAAATAAAAACTAATTATACAGTATTTAATAGTTAAATGGTAGTTATTGCTCCTGGTTTTTATATGTGTTAAATGTTATCCAAAAAGATAGAAGTGAGGATTTAAACATTTAAAAGTAAGAAATAACTTGTCTTCAGTCACGTTGTACATTCTGTTGGGATGTTTCTCGAAGTGTAATCTTGCTTACATTTGCTGTATTTATTCTCATGTAATCTTGCTACCATTTGCTATATTTATTCTTACGTAATCTTGCTATCATTTGCTATATTTATTCTTACGTAATCTTGCTATCATTTGCTATAGTTATTCTCATGTAATCTTTCTACCATTTGCTATATTTATTCTTAAGTACTTTTGCTATAATTTGCTATATTTATTATCACGAAATCTTTCTACCATTTGCTATATTTATTTTTACGTAATTTTGCTACCATTTGCTGTATATATTCTCATGTAATCTTGTTACCATTTGCTGTTTATATTCTCATGTAATCTTGTTACCATTTGCTGTATATATTCTCAAGTAATCTTGCTACCATTTGTTGTATATATTCTCAAGTAATCTTGCTACCATTTGTTGTATATATTCTCAAGTAATCTTGTTACCATTTGCTGTATATATTCTCATGTAATCTTGTTACCATTTGCTGTATATATCCTCATGTAATCTTGTTACCATTTGCTGTATATATTCTCATGTAATCTTGTTACCATTTGCTGTTTATATTCTCATGTAATCTTGTTACCATTTGCTGTATATATTCTCATGTAATCTTGTTACCATTTGCTATATATATTCTCAAGTAATCTTGTTACCATTTGCTGTATATATTCTCAAGTAATCTTGTTACCATTAGCTGTATATATTCTCATGTAATCTTGTTACCATTTGCTGTATATATTCTCATGTAATCTTGTTACCATTTGCTGTATATATTCTCACGTAATCATGTTACCATTTGCTGTATATATCCTCATGTAATCTTGTTACCATTTGCTGTATATATTCTCATGTAATCTTGTTACCATTTGCTGTATATATCCTCATGTAATCTTGTTACCTTTTGCTGTATATAGTCTCATGTAATCTTGCTACTATTTGATGTCTTTATTCTCATGTAATCTTCCTGTGAAGATCAAGTTATACAAATCACTTGTATTATCTATTCTCTTGTATGGGTGTGAGGGCTGGACACTCACTGCAGGTACGGAGCGAAAGATTCGGGCTTTCGAGTATAAATGTTATAGAAGAATTTTGCGCATTTGCTATAAAGAGCACAAAACAAATGTCTATGTTAGAGAGAAAATAAACACGTATGCAGGCCACCAAGAACCACTTTTGTCAGTAGTGAAACGTCGAAAGCTTGCCTGGTTTGGGCATGTAACTCGTCATGACTGAGTCTCCCTTTCGAAAGCGATCCTCCATGGAACAGTCGAAGGTAAACGGAGAAGAGGAAGGCAAAGAAAATCCTGGGCTGATAACATCAATGAATGGGCAGGGCACGGTTTTTCCACACTTGTACGCATTGCTGAGGATAGAGAGCAGTGGAGGACACTGCTGATGCTTCCACCATGGCACCCCTACGACCCATGACGGGTTACGGGTTGAGATGATGATGAATCTTGTTATCACTTGCTGTATTTATCTTCATTACCTTTGTTTGTCCCTGTGTTTTCTTTTTGAGACCCATTAACTGTGACATCTCATCAAGTATCACGTAAGTGATAATACTCTAGGTGCTCAGGATTAACTCATCCTTTAGCTCACTGTGGAAAAGGGGGCTTCAACCAATTCATGCAAAGATTTTATATCCTGAGCCATCTGTCTAATGTCATTCCATGCACTTTAACCCCTTTCATGTCGGTGTCCATATCCTTTCTCAATGTGTTCTTAGGTCTCCTTCTATTTCTCTCACCCTGGACATTCCGCAACAAGGACTGACTTGTAATGCTATCAATTGGCTTTCTCAATATGTGTCCTAAACAACGCCAACATCTTTTCTTTACCTCTTGCTCCACTGGTTTTTGCCAGTTTCATCCCATCAATTCTACATTTGTGACCCTGACATACAGGTTACTTGCCTCTATTTTAACAGGGACGATCACTCACACGTGACCGGATAAAAATGTATATAAAACCAGTCTTCCATTTTCATGTGTGTGAGTGTGTTGAGAGAGACTGAGGGGAGACAGGTCAGAGGAATAATAAGAAAGAATAATAACTAGATGAACAGACAGCACGGCATTGGGATGAAGTCACCAGTAGAACTCATAGGCAATCCCACGGACAAAGGGTTGTGGAGAGAAACGATCGCCCACGTTGCTCGGAGTGGCATATTATATTATCTATTACAGATATATTTTGAAGAGTCAAAGAGCTACATATTGTGAAAGAGAGTGAGAATTCGCTCAGATACTGAATCATCATCATTGTAGCGGGAGGTTATTTAAAATTATTTATATGTAAGAGTATGCCAGTAAAGAGTTCTGACCTTACAAGTAATACCCCAGTCTTAGAAATAAGCACTGGTGTATTGTTATCATAAAAATAGTCAGACTGTAAAAACCCTGGCCCAGTTGGTAAGAAGTAGTACCAGGATTTAAGGTGTCTCCTCCCTATGACTATCTTATGATTACTTATATTCTAGGGGATAAGTAAAATGAACATTCACTGAAACCACAAATGGAAGAAGTGAATAAATCCTCAGGTACAGTTAAAATAGTTTAATAATTACACTAATATTCTATTTCTACTAGTTGGAAAAGAGCATATACATATATATATAAAAGTATTCACACAATTACTATTATGGTCTGTTTATACTTCAAGATCTTAAATAATAAAGTTACTGAAATCACTGTTATTAGTCCTTTGAATTTAAGGATAACTGTCATCAGTTGACTGAGTTTCTGTATGGTTACTTATTGTTTTCAACTACTGGCTGTTTCACATGTATAGGTGGTCAGTGTCAAACAGGACACTTATCTTTCCAACTTGATACTGCTGAAACTGTCCTTTGCTGATATCAGACTTGGTAGGCCCAACAGTAGGGATGCCAATGACCAGTTGAAGTTCACTCTTTGGGGTCCTGCACTTTGGTGGGATTGCCTCGGATGAACTACACCGGCTTCTGATACTGGACAGTCTGGTTTGAGTTATTTCATGGAACCCTCAGACTTCAGATACTGGACTTAAAAATGTTTCTGGCGATCCGCTCACAATTCATGGGTCGTGGCGAAACTCTGCCTCCAGTCTGTCTGAACCCTCTTTCGTTGTCTGTAGCTCAGTTTACCGATACGCTTTAAATACGTATAGCGCGGACGTATCGGAGAGTACCGACGTCACAGCTTAAACCTAAGCCTGAAAAATCCTTCCCGAACAGTGATTTCGGCCGAACTGTGCGTCGACTGAAATTTTGCCTTTATCATTCTCGGCATATATAATATCCATATAGTTCCATCTTATCTAGTTTTATACAGCTGATAAAACTCTATCTTCCTATCCATGTAATTTCCCAAACTGTTATTTGTTGATTTTAATATTTAGAACAGAAGTGGGTTTACATGCTTTTAGCGTAACTGTGGGCAGCCGAAATACGCATATATCTCCGTAAATGAGAACTTCCTACCGTTCCATCTTATATGCAGTTATACACCATCCTTCCCTGTACTGAAATGTAAAATCCTTTTCATACGGATTCCCTTCTGTTTTATTTATCGTTGGCGATTTCCTCTGTCCGATACACATTTCGCTGATACGCCGCCATTTTGAAAGCGGTCGTTCGATCGTAGACGGGTTTATAAATCTAACTGATCCCGTTTGCAATGACTTGAAACCAATTTTGCGACAATCATCATTATCATCATCGTCATCTACGGAGATATCAACATCCTCAAGCTGACCACTGACGTCTGAGGGTGAACGAAAAAGAAGAAATAAAAGGTGTCATAGTATCTGGAATAAATCCAGCCTACGTTAACTATGATCTCTACCGCACGATCTGCTTCCGGCAATCTCATTATCAGAGCGATGGAAAGTTACAACTAAATATTTCACCGAAAGTTAACTTCACTTCAAAGAAAGAATCGTTTTCTATCTCATACAGTTCATTAATAAAGTGAATTTAGTCAGTTAACTTCCGGGTTTTCACTGGAAATGCTGCGAAATTACTTCTAAACTGGGGACACCATGCTGTTAAGAGCTGGTGGGAGAGAGCTAGTCCGAAATTTACCTAGGTTAGACATTCTTTATTTTCTACCCACCGTCATCTAGAGATCTACCAAATGTTACCTTGGGAACTACCGATAGACAAGACCACCGGTTTCCAACCCCTGACCTAAGGATTATGTCCACTTCTTCCCATCTTGTTAGGTTTGAAATTTGCGTCTCTGAAAAATTCTTTTAAAAAAAAAAATTACGACAACATTCACCTCCCTATGTTTGTACTTCAGTGCATGAAAGTCAGTGTCACAAATCCCTGTTCAAATACCTGTTGACGGAAGGACACCGTTTCAAAAATCTCCGTTCATTAAAAAAAAAAAAAAAAAGGACACGCACACAGAACAGGTCATGTCTGGTTAAGAATGAACACGGTGGCTAAAACGAAACAAACATTGTTTTACAAACTTCTGGTCGTGATCCAAATCTGCGTTAACCAGAATCGTCTTTAGGTCTCACTATTTAAATAAAGACTTGTAAGTTCAATACTAACTACCAAATAAATAAGTATGCGATTAAAAGTTGCACCACATAGAAACACTTAAAGTGAGATCATAGAATGAAACCAGAGAGAAGGCCATGGATTAAACCGAACTGGGAACAAGGAATCAATGTAAACAACCAAAAACTGAACACACTTTGAAAGTCCAGTTCGGCTGCGGTAAAACTGAAAAGTGCGACCACGGAATAGAATAAAACGTTCAAGAGGGCCATATAAATTAGAACTGGCCATTTCAGATTACTTGAGTCTATCGCCTTAGGATATCAAACACTAAAGAATGCCCATCTGAAACTTGAATCCAAACTCATGAATACATTCTCCAAAACTGACCAGCCCACAATGACCTAGGAAGTTCAAACCTGGCCAGAAAAAAAAGGGAGGGGGGGGGGGGAGGCAGGAAGCTGTAGGGGGAAAGATAATGTATGCCAGTGGTTCTCACCGTGGGCCATATGCCCCCAAGGGGCATGCCATATTTCTAGGGGGCCACAGTAAGGTGGTAAAGTACCTTTTTTCTAGCTAACAGCGACTATGAGGGGGGCCACAGAGGTAGATGAGGCTCAAAAGGGCGGGATGAGCAAAGAAGAGGTAGAGAACCCCTGTCGTATGCCACCTGACATGGTACTTCAAGAAGAAGAAGAAGCAGAAGAAGAAAAAGAAGAAGGGGAATTGGAAGAGGAGGATAAATAAGAAGGGGAGGAGGAGGGAAGAGGACGAAAAATACGAGGAGGAGGAAGAAGAAAAAGAAGAAGCGTTGGAAGAAGAAGAAAAATTCAAGTATCAGTGTTTCATAGAATACGAGTAATTTTAGATCCAAGCTGGAAATGCTCACTGCAGGTTCCAGTATGACATAGGGAAGTCGAATGGCGCCAAAACAGCGGGAGTTAGGCAACGTTTACGAACATAGTAATTGTCTATCTTTATCACTCTCTATCTTTTCCAACATCTTTCACTTTCTTATTTCATTTTTCACCCACATTTTGCTCTTTCATCGTTGTTCAAGTAATCTTTTAATCACCTTACCTTTCGGAACCCTACATTTCCTCATTAAAAATCTTGTGGAACACCAGCTTGGTCATAGACAACTTCTTTGATATCTAATTCCCCGCGTAAATATCGTCAGACATGCTACCTTGGAACTTTGATTATTTTAGAAGACGCCCGGCTGACAAAATATGGTAATCTTTTCATGGCTAAGCCGCTGTTTAACAAACGACGGTCACTGCCTTGCAATACAATAACTGGCGCGACAATGGACTCGTGCGACAATGGACTCGGGACGCACACATGTATGATTGTTGCCAGATGGGAAAACAGAGCACGGCGTAATAAACCGAGAGATTAAAGGCTCGCCGCATGCAAGATAATAAATCAGGAAATACACGGAAAGCGAAAATGGACAGCAGAATTCGTGACAGGAGAAGGCGGGTGATTTTTTTATGTGGCTGGCGTAGGGACCTGGAAAAGACCGTGGACTTTGTCCTGGCGACGAGCTTGCAGATTTCGTTTGACTAACAATTGAAGAGCAGATGTAGAGCACATAAAAGATATATGACCGTAGAAAAGCTATTCAAAATTTTACCAGTGAAAGGGCGTTCGCTGCAGTTCTTAATCTGTGAGTGCGTCTCCGCAGGGGAGGTGCAGAGATGATACAGGGGAGGTGCTTCCCCATAAAATGTATCACAGTTGCTTTCTCCAATGTATAAAATTCTAAAGTTTAGAATCAAACTATATACTGTTCAAAAAAAAGAAACGCAACTTTTTTGGTGTTACTTTTATAAAAGATATTCGCTGATTGGACATCAGTCAACCTATCGACTGTGTCCACCTGGTCATTAACTTCTCGTGGTTACCTGAATTGTACTCACCTCATGATTCGTGAGGTCATGAAAGACGTCAAGGTCAAAACAATATTTTTGACAATAACTCGTGACATGTTCATGAGAATCCCGTGAAACTTGCTGAACACAAAACTCTCTGACCATATTATTGAATGCCTATAAAAGATTGACGCTCCTCGGATAATTTCAGTTGAAAATTCAATGCGCAAGTATGGCTCATCTCACTACAGAACAACGACTCATCATCATTGGACGTTTACAGACTGGACAGTCACAAAGTGTAGTGGCCAGACAATTTAATGTGGTTAAAAGCACCATTAGTCGCCTTTGGAGGTGATTTCAAGAAACTGCCCCAGTGACAGACCGGCCGCGCAGTGGAAGACCCAGAGTCACAACTCCTGCCGAAGACCGCTTCATACGGCTGCGTCACCTCAGGAATCGACTTGCATCTGCGTCCTCCACAGTCCAGTCAATGTCAGCAGCACGTCGAATTTCAGATCAAACGGTCAGGAACCGGCTGCACGACTCTGGTCTTTGGGCTAGAAGACCCTACAGAGGTCCTGTTCTTACGGACCGGCATCGCCAGAACCGACTGCAGTGGGCGAACCAGCATCGTCAATGGACCGTTGGGAATGACTGGAGACGGGTTTGGTTTAGTGATGAATCATTTTTTGTGCTCCAGCGACACGACAGACGGAGAAGAGTTTACCGCAGAGTCCATGAGCGCTACGCCCAGAACAGCGTTGATGAGGCTCCTCCACATGGTGGTGGAGGTGTACTGATGTGGGGGGCGATCAACTTCATGGGAAGAAGTGACCTTGTGCAAATTGAAGGACGCCTGAATGCCCAACGATACGTCGCTGAAATTCTTCGTCCTCACGTCCTTCCACTTCTGGCTGCACGAGGGTCGATTTTTCAGCAGGATAACGCTCGACCTCATGTGGCACAACTCACCACCCAGTTCCTCGCTGACAACAACGTCCAGACCATTCCGTGGCCAGCCATGTCATCAGACATGAACCCCATAGAACACTTATGGGATGAACTCGACAGACGACTCCGCCAGCGAGACGTGGCTCCAGCCAATCTCCGACAGTTGTCTCTTGCACTGCGGGAAGAGTGGGCAGCCATCCCACAACAACAGATCCAACGGCTAATCGGATCCATGTCAAGGAGATGTCGTTCTCTGATAGAGGCCAGAGGAGGCCATACACCTTACTGAAACGGAGGCCTCAGTCGCAAAGAATAAAAGCACAAACATCATTTCATTGTTAAAGTCTGAAAGTTTCTTCATGCCTAGATTGAAACATTAATTCCGTAAAATAAAATTTTGGTACAAGTTTGAAATTTGGTGTCCATTACCACTGCAATAATGTTGCGTTTCTTTTTTTGAACAGTATATATAGGTTTCTTTGCATGAATGTTTGTATGACATGGAAAACCGCTCAGCGCCACCTTTCGGTGACCTACGCTGCCAAGTATCTGTATGTAACGGTACATGACAATCTTTTAACGACCTCGGGATAACCCCGTCAAGCGCCATCGTTGATTAATTTAAGGAATTATCCCCCACCCCGAAAAGGAAAGGGGGGTGATCATTAAATTTACTGTCATGGGAAGTGTGAGAGCAAAAAAGTTAAGAATTCATGGCTCAAAGTGGCAAAACAAAAACGAGGTAAAACAGTGTTTGCTCGATTTACTAATTAAAAAAAAATTTGGCAAGCTAATTTTTTTCATCCGTGGGTTAGGCAAAGGCATTTGGAAAAGCGAAGCAAAGAGTATGTACACTTCATACTACCATGCATGACGTAAGAGGCGACAAAGGAGGGCTGGAAATGAGGGCCAGCTATTCAAATTCTATAGAAATTAAAAGCCAGAAAAGTTTAATCAGGACCATGAAAAAGCAGAGACGTCCCTATAATATTTGGCACACGGGGCGGATCTTGCCTTTGGTATCCCCCAGTCATGAAGAAACACACTCGCAAGTATATTTTTATAGGAAGCAATATCATAATAGTGTCCGAAGGCACACCCTTCCTGGCTGTCACGCGGGGTGGACGCCCCCCCCCCCCCTTTTTAGTACGCCACTGCGAAGAAGTCTTCCACAAGAAATACAGTTAAATAATTCAACTCAGCCCAAAGCAGTTCTCGGGGCTATCTTAAGAAACAACGAAAGAATAAAATTAATGCACCCTCTGGCATGTCGTACAAGGCAACTATTAAGAGGCTTTGCATAGGGCTGGTAACTTCATCATGAAAACAAATGGCCAGCGAAACCACTGCTGCACGATCATGTGACTGCTATGTGCAGACTTCACGCGGGAACAACCGCAGTCGTGGTTCCAGACTCCGAAAAGAACGTAAAAGGAAGTGAATGAACTCACAACTCAGTCATACTAGACAGAAATAATGTCTTGATTCACGAAGGATAATGAAACGAGAGGATTATGAACTGTTGATTCACCTTATTTCACCTCCTACGAGGACATCAACATTAGGCACCTGGTCGAGGTTTCGTCTAAAAAATTAAAAACGAGAAAAGGCAAAAATTATGAGATTTAGTACTGCTAAAGATAACCAGATTGCACTTGACGAATATATATATATATATATATATATATATATATATATATATATATATATATATATATATATATATATATATATATATATATATATATATATATATATATATATATACTAGCAATAACCCGTCAAAAACTGACAGGTTTTTAATTGCAGCCATCTTATCATTTTGATCCATAATAATAAGTCTGCAATCAATCAGTACCCTTTAGCTCCCCAAGGAGCATAGGCCTTCAACAAACACATGCCAAGTCTTCCTGTCCTCTGCCATCCGCTCAAGTTCTTTCCATGTTTTCCTCATCATTTTCACCTCTGTTTGCAGTTCTCTTCTCCATGTGTTTTTAGTCTACCTCTCTTTCCCTGTGTATTCCAGAACAAGGACTGCCTTGTAATGCTATCAACAGGTTTCCTCAATGTGTGGCCTATCCATCTCCAGCGTCTTCTTCTCAACTCTTGTTCCACTGGCACTTGTCTGGTTCTTGTCATCAATTTCACATTTGTGACTTTGTCATACCATTTCAGTCCTTCTATTCTACGCAAGCACCCGTTTATAAAAGTCTGTAGCTTTTTGGTTGTTGTTTTTGTTGTTCTCCATGTTTCAGAGCCATACAATAGGACTGACTTCACATTTGAGTTGAAGATTCTTATTTTCGTGTTGGACTTGATTTCTCTTGTTCTCCATATGTTTCCCAATGCAATAAAAGCGCCTCTTGCTTTTTGTATTCTTATTTTGATATCACTGACTGTCCCTCCAACTTTGTCTATATTACTTCCAAGATACGTGTACGATTCTACATCTTTTAGTGGTGTTTCTTCAACATTGTTATCATAATACAGGGGGACCCAAAAACATATACGGATACACAAAAAATACAGGGGGACCCAAAAACATACACGGATAAACACAAAATACAGAGAGACCCAAAAACATACACGGATAAAAAAATACCGGGGGGCCCAAAAACATATTAGGATACACAAAAAATACAGGGGGACCCAAAAACATGTACGGATACACAAAAAATACAGGGAGGCCCAAAAACATACACGGATACACAAAAATTACAGGGGGACCCAAAAAACACATGAAGAAGAGAACTGGAGATAGACTTTTTGTATCATTCGCTTTCATTTAAAAACATCAATTTCTGTGATATAGAGTTAGCTGTTTATCTCAAGCTTCTCTCAATGACATACATACAGTTTCTTCTTCTGCTCTCGTACAAGTGAATCGGAGCACTGATGGAGTTGCCCGTGTGCATTGAAGATGGTCCTTCAAACCAAACTAAACCAATCTAAACCAGACTAAACCAAACAGCCGGTAACGGGAAAGAGAAATAACAAGGAAAACGAAAACACGGTGAGAACTTGAGCGGAAAGAACAGGCCAAAAAAGTTTAGCATGTGTTCTCAATGGAACTGGTGGTCAGTGAGTGAATGATTTTTTTTCTCCAATTTATAATAATAGCTGACCATACTCATAGGAGGCCTCAAGGAAACATAGCCAGGTAGGTCTTGGAATGAACGCCACAAGGAAACGGGAGAAAGTTTAGGCGACAAAGTGAATCTTTTTCTTCCTCGTACCATCACATTAAGAACTAATAAAGGCAGTAATTAGCTCCAGGTCCCTGACGTCTCCAAACAGTTTTTCGTGGAGAGAAGCAAGTTGCTGCCAAATGCTTCACCTTCCACTGCTGCAGGTAGGTGACCTGTAGCTTTGGGTGGACCTTGTCGAGGCAAGGGGTCCGACACACTTCCCACTTGGTGGGACTCCTTGGGTCGAGAACCATCTCGTTGAGTCATATTTGTAACTGTCATCACAAAGCAGTTTGCGTACCATTATTTTGTGCGCCTTGCGGCACAGTGCACCCATCTTCAGCATGCATTTACTTGGGACTGCTTCCCTACATTTCGGTTTTTCGTGACTACCCTGTAAGGCAGCAATAATGTGCCTCTCTATGACTGGTCTCTATATGGCTGATCTCTGTATGACTGGTCACTACAAAAATGTAGAAAACCCGCAAACGTCAAAATTTAAGCAGCCATCTTGGCAAGTGAATGACACCTGGAGAAGAACAGTAACTGGGAGATGAAAACACCGAAATACCACGGAACAAGATAACAGCTAAGAAAATAGAGTGTGGTAGAAGGATGTTGTTAAAGCCTTATGCTCCGTCGGGAACCCCATGGAATATGTCAAGTAAGTCAAATATGATAACTACTTGGCTTTGTTAAAAATTAATTTACCGCTGTAATAAAATTGGGCTCTAACGAAAACGATTTTGCCCCCGAGATGTTTGCTTTAATATTACCTTGAATCAATATGTGGCCATGAGCTGAGATGTGAACGCAAATATCATTTGGATCTCAGTAAACGCAGACCCTGTTAAACGATTTCTTCCCAGCACGTTGTCCCGTAGAGATGGACGAGGGAAAATGGAAATGGAAACAGCAATGAGCAGGACCGTACTGTATTTAATCAAAGTTTAAAAAAAAAAAACCTTTAGCATTGCAACAAACTTGTTAACATGTAAAATTGCAGACTGTACAGAGTTAACTAAATACTACAAGACACACATATTTTGGCCATGTAAAAAAACATAACACCTTACTGAAGACCTTAATAGAAAAAAAGAGTTGAAGGCAAAGGTGCAAGAGGAAGACAGCGCTATGAGTGGAAAGGTAACATCACGAGATGGACAAGACAGAGACTATCAGAGTGCACCACCAAGACGAGATACAGAAGACGTTGGAGCTCCATTGCAGCCGACCTTCGATGTGAAGATGGCACGTGATGATAAAAAAACACTAATGTTTAAGAACGTTTAGCTTGTTATGTAAAATCCTTAAATCATTGTTAATTTAGAAGTTAATAAATTTTGCATTTGCCTGGCGTTGAACGGCAAAAAATAACTTCAGAATTTACAATCAGACCGGACTCAAAATGCTGTGACAGAAATACGGACGGGCATACCGGATATGCTTTAAGTTAACGAACTAGGCCTGGGCAATAACAAGACAGTATAAAAACGACAATAGGAAGGAAATAAAAGGTGGGGATGGGAGCTGAAATATCTTTGAAACAAAAACACACACTGACAATAAAACCCACAAAGCCAAAGTATACAGGGAGCACGGCAAATACTCTATTATCTAGATGGCCATTTACTAGAACTCACGAAGACGATCGTAAGAATAGATGTCCTCACATCACCAAGAGAAGGAACCTTACAGGAAACAGAGGAATATAAAAGTACCACATAAACATGGCGAAGATGGAAAGGAAATAGAACAGAAGTGGGAAATTGTTGTTGTTGATTTTAGGACCTTGAACAAACCATTGAATTTTGTTTTGTGCATGGGATACCCGGTTCAACCCCATATGGGTCTTCGAATAACCTGGGATGGTTCGCAATGATCTTTCCAAATGGGTACAATTTGTCAATGCCTACTGTTCCACATGAAAGAAAAGATCTATTCGAGCCAATTTTTTTTCCCGAACATGACAGCTGTGTTTCCTTTTCTCTGGTCTTGTGCTGTCTTATTTTTTTTTTTAAGCCCACACTTGATAGACAATTGGGTCACTGGATATACAAAGATATGACATGTTATGCAAAATACGTCCTTCGTTTATAGTCATCGGGCACCTTCTGTCGCGTTCTTATCAGTGGAAAGTCAAGAATACTTCCCGCAGTTAAATATACTGAGTGCTATTTAATTAACTCGACGTATAATGACATTTCTGATAAAAGAATTGAAAGGAAATGTGCAGGTGGAGAATAATGCTGTAATACCAGCGATAAGATAATAAGTCTTGGCGAGTCAGGCAGACTTGCTTGTGTTTCCAACACAACGGGTGTGCTATAGTTTGGCATTGTTCAACAGAATGGGGCCATCACAAATGAATATTGGCACTTTTAAGAACTTTTGTCGACTCGAGTTGAGGGACTCGGACTCGAGTCGGACTTCAGACACCATAATAACTAAACTCAAGTTTGTTTTTGGTTTTTGTTTTTTAATTAGCGGACTCGAGCCGGGGCATGCCAGTTTTGGAGAACCTACTTGTCCGACCTCATTCATAACGCATTCTTACAGAGAAACCGAAAATGGTTTTGCCTAAATTGATAAAATATATACGCCATCAGAGTTTGATCAAATGCAAAGTCAGTAAATCAAATAGTAAAAATATAGATTACTATTTTTCATTATTATTTATAATAATTTCTGTGATTGCTTGAATAAAAGTAAACAGTTTTAGACCAAAAATGAGACTCGACTTGAAAGCTAATAATAGAGACTTGAGATTCGACTTGAGGCTTGTACTAACAGACTCGAGACTCGACTTGAGGCTTGTACTAAGAGACTTGAGACTTGTACTACGAGACTTGAGACTTGTTAGGAAAGACTTCAAGGCAACTCTGCTTTAAAGTTCAAGATCTGCGACTCCAAGATCCAGCTTTCTCACTCTCCATAAGAGGCTAAGTTAAAAAAAAAGCAACAACTACTACAACACACTAGAATGAATATAAAAGTCACAGCAGCCTACAGTTGCTAACTGCCTTGAATGAAGTTGTGGTTTCAAGTTGTTCCTTAAGAGAACTATCTGAGAGATCGAATAATTTTTCCCACACTAAACACGGCAGAAAAGTTCATTAAGGTTTGAACAGTAGCGACTCCAGTGTCAGCAATTTCCTGGGGGTAATGTCAACGTCGCGTAAATTACGTCAGGTAAATGGCTGCCTGTTTCCCCTATGTATGTCAGGTCAGAGCACGACAATAAATACACAGGTCACAGTGCGTGTTACAAGTGTAGGTAAAGTCTAATCAATAACAGATGTGAGCTCAGGAAAAGTAATTGTACTATAGTGCGTTTCAAAAAGATCGGTCGACGATTGACTTCAAATATCTCCATATTCCTTGCACTGATAAACATGATTTTTTGCATGTAGTCTTATATTTTCAATGTCCCAAAGTTTTTTTTATAAAATTCAATGTTGCAGGCAGTGTTCTTTTCTTGCAACGGCTAATTCCTTTGATCTTTTTTAACGAAGTAATTATTTTGTCCTGGAAGAAAATAATTTACCGTAAATGAAGGAAGTTGCATATTTTCGGCATAGGCGTCTATACAATTCGAATGTTAGAGGGGTTTGTTAACTGATTACTACATGAGGTCCTTTTTTATTTCTTCGAAATATTTGAGAGAATAATAACGCCTATTCGTTGTAAATAATACTTTTTATACTAAAACGTGAATGGATGCATGAAGAGGTGAAAGTACTGTGTATGTTAAAAATAGTAGTGAAATCGTGGAGATAAAAAGGAAATGAATTGGTTTACATATACACATAGATGGAGGAGAAAACATATAAAACATATAAGGTATTTACACACTTATTCTGAGTCAGACGAGTCTAACATATTGATGACTATTCTCGGCTGAACGAACGACAGTCCATCTTTTTTCCAATAGTCATTTTCCTCTTTTAAGACATACAAAATTGGTGCAACAGATCTCTGCACCTGCGGTACCAGCCCAATGACAGTCGAACACCTGCTGCAATACTGCCCAACCTACAGTAATGAACGGAGTAGCATATGGCAAAAACCCACTTCTGTCAACGAAAAACTGTTTGGAGATGTTGGGAGTCTTGGGTTGACTACTGCCTTTATTAGAGTCATAAATGTGGAAGTCTGAAGGCGAACGAGGAAGAAGAAGAAGAATTTACACCAATAATCTTTGTCTATCTGCGAGAGGGCGGCATATGTTAGTTCTTTCATATTGCATAGTTTGAAAGTTTTATTTTCAGCTTCCACCTGTCCTTTAACTTTTGCCCAAACCAGTTCAATTGGGTTTAAATGTGAATGATAAGGTGACAGTCTCAAACACATATGACCATGCTGTTGAATCAACTTGTCTATATGGAATATCTTGGTCTTTTGTGATCTCTTAACAAGGGACAGTAATTCAGGTTTCAGAAACCCCTCGTTAAATGGAATGTCTTCTTTTCTAAGCCAAATCTTTATAGCTTCTTTTGTACTCGAAGATGTCGGGATTTTGTCTTCTTCTGCCACAGCGTTGCGGTATGATGCGTTGTCCATTATCATTCAGGATGGTCTGTCTAGGGACGGAAGAAGAGTATTCTCAATCCACTCTCTAAATATGTTACCGTTCATCTCGGTATGATAGTCCCGGTTGTCCGTATAATTGGAAGTGAAAATAAGTTCAGCATTTTTCACTAGCCCATTATGTCTGCTGCCTGCATGTGCCATTATCAGACGTTGTCCTTTTCCACTGGGTACACATCTTTTAATCGTTCCATCTGATAACTGCCATTCCTTTTCACTTGTGTGGTGTGCATTGATCCAAGTTTCATCCACATACACAATATCATAATCTTGATTACGCATTTCTCGTACTTCACGTAAATATTTACTTCTCATAGATACTAAGTGCGGCTTCTCGCAGATGACGTTTCTTCCACTAGCGTACTTCCTAAACGTAAAGCCAATGTTTCTAACAGTTCTCCATAATGTTGATTTCGACACATCAATGTCATTGTGTGTTCTCAGCCGAATTTTCAGTTTTCTTAGTGTCACAGTTTCTTTGGAAGTGAACATTCTACAAATCTCTCTTCTAATCACATCCCTGTCAAAACTATCTACTACTTCCTTTCTTCCTTGCGTCCTGGTATTGATTGAACTGAAAATTCCATTTGCTTTGAGTAATTGATGAAATGAGCGTTTACTTAAACCCAAAGCGGGAATAGTTCTCTTTTCAGGATTTGAGAGACTCCGATGCAGTTTACCACTCTTAGCTTCTCTGCATAAATATTTATACATCTTCACTGCCATTGTATGCAGTGTAAGGAACTTGACTTTCATACCCATTGTATTACGGACCTAGAATACCGCAAGATACGCCTATGCACTGAAATACACAATCAGTAGAACGGTAACTGAACGCACCGGAAGGATCAATGTAATGTTCAAAACAGTGCGATAGTGAGCTGAAACACTGGGAAAATTACGTAAACTTGCGTTCAAGATGTTAAATCGAAATGGCGCACAGATATGAAGGGGTAAGCCCTCTCAATACACGGTTGGACTAGGAGGTGGTCGATTTTGTATACTTTAAATAAAGGAAATTTAAAACCATAAGTTTGTTAACGAGGAAAAAAATGTCCCCATCGGGACATAGCGATCATTAGGTCATATGCAAAGTTGCAACAATTACTATCAAGTGGTTGCAGAGATATTGAATATTAAACAGCGGCAAACATTGTGAAACGCACTATAGTATGTAGAATATGCACGGGCATGATACAAAGAAGATAGCGGACTTCGTAAAGAAATCAGAGGTCGTGAACTTCAGGTTAAAACAAAATCGTTAAATGCTTTCAGTGTTTATTGTAAATCACCAAAACGAGCATGTTGTAAATATTCTCTTCCCTACCTCAGTCTCAAGGACAGCACGAAGAAAATATACGATATTCATCATTGCTACAGAATGCGAATAATAATGTTAGTAAACCAGTTTTACTAGAAGGATTTAACTCTGTGAATAATTCATGAAATAAGCCACCAGCATTTATCAAGTTTTGTAACATTTGAGCTAATAAGATGACCTTCCCATGCTTTAAAAAGCGCATTCTGTGGTCCGCTCGTAGAGAGTACAAGGACAGAGATGTCATGTAAGGTACGGGTTATTCAATATATGGACGCGGGGAAGGGGGGGGGGGATGAGTGAGAGTATATTCTAAGCCTGTGGTTACCAAAACTCTGACAGATAAAGTTTGTGAGAGAGGAATAATCTGACAGAGAAAGTTTATGAGAGAGGAATACTTTGACAGAGAAAGTATGTGAAAGAGGATAACATTGACAAAGAAAGTATGTGAGAGAAGAAAACTTTGACAGAGAAAGTGTGTGAAAGAGGATGATAAGATTGACCAAAAAAAGTATGTGAAGGAGGACAATTTTGACAGAGAAAGTATGTGAGAGAGGAAAACATTGACAGAGAAAGTATATGAGAGAAGAAAACTGTGACAGAGAAAGTATGTCAGAGAGGACAACAATGACAGAGAAAGTATATGAGAGAGGAAACATTGACAAGAAAGTTTGCAAGAGAGGAACATTTTGACAGAGAAAGTATGTGAGAGAGAAAAACTTTGACAGAGAAAGTATGTGAGAGAGGAAAACATTGACAAAGAAAGTATGAGAGAAAAAAAAATTTTGACAAAGAAATTATGTGAGAAAATACTTTGACAGAGAAAGTATGAGAGAGAGGATTACTCTGATTGAGAAAGTATGTGAGAGAGGAATACTCAGATAGAGAAAGTATGTGGGAGAGGAATACTCTGATAGAGAAAGTATGTGGGAGAGGAAAACTCTTTTAGAGAAAGTATGTGAGAGAATTATAATATTACAGAGAAAGTATGTGACAGTGGAAATATTTGACAGAGAAAGTATGTGAGAGAGGAATACTCTGACAGAGAAAATATGTCTTCTTCTTCTTTGATCCTTAGCCGCCGACCGTCAAAGCAGTCAGTGGCCATCACGCTTGGTGGCGTCTTGTAGGGCAACAACAAATTGATTCCACTTTGCTCGGTCGGTGGCCATCCTTCGTACAGTGCCCCAACTCTGGTTCATTCTTTGCATCTCAGCCTCCACAGTCCTCCGCCAAGTTGTTGTTGGTCGGCCTCTCTTTCGTTTTCCTTCAGGGGTCCATAGCATAGCTGTTCTTGTGATGGCATCGGGGTCTCTTCTGAGGACATGGCCAACCCAGCTCCAGCGTCTGCCAGCTATGATGGTGTGCATGTCCTCTTGCTTGCTCCGAGTAAGCAGGTCTTGGTTGGTGATGGTATTCGGCCAAAAGATTCGGAGAATTTTTCTTAGGCATGTTGTGTGAAATGAGGACAATTTCGACATTTCCTTCTCTGTAACTCTCCAGCATTCCGCACCACAGAGAAGCACAGAAAGCACACAGCTCTTATATAATCTTATTTTGTTGCTTGTGCTGTACTGAGAGGACTTCCAGATGTTGTTTAGACTAACAAAGGCTGTTCTTGCTTTGTTCATTCTGTTGTTGATGTCTTTGCTTGCTCCGCCGTCTGGTATGTGAATGTGTCTGCCTGTTCCAGTTGCTGATTCCTTACTGTTATGGACTCAGGGTTGCTCACATTGAGCGTCATGATCTCTGTCTTCTTTAGATTGATGTTCAAGTCCACCTGCTGGCTATACTTATTAAGTCTTTCCGTTTTTTCTTGGATGTGTTGATGTGAATGTCTGCAAGTAGTGCAATGTCATCTGCATATTCCAGATCTTCCAATGTAGAAAATGTAGTCCATCTTATTCCTCTTAGAAAGCCCTCTGTTGTCTGGCGCATCACCCAGTTTATGATTGTTAAAATACAGTGGTTGATAAGGAACATCACTGTCGTACTCCTGACTTCACCTCAAAGGTTAGGTTGTTCTGCCCAACGCTACACGTAAAGTTGGCATAGAGGCTTTTTATAACTGACACTATGCAGCCAGGAATTCCATAAGCCCTCAGTATTTTCCATAAACTGTCCCTATGTATACTGTCAAAAGCCTTTTCAAAATCAACGAAATTAATGTACAGCTGTCTTTGCCATTCTGAGCACTGCTCTATAATGTTTCTGAGGGTAAATATATGATCTACACATCTTCTGTTCTTTCTAAATCATGCTTGTTCTTTCTTCAGTTTGTGGTCTACTGCTTTTGAAATTCTCTGTATAATTTGTCACCGAGAGACCTACACTAGCATTATTTGTGCTATTGTTAAAACGAGATAAACAGTTAGGACAACTCACAAAGAAAAAATAATGAATGAAAATAATAAGAATTGCTACTGACAACAGTTCAAGGTAACAGCTCACGTTTACTAAAAGTGAGTGATCATCTAGAGACGTAAATAGAATGTTCAAGAACAGCGAAGATTGACCAATAAATTTAATCCAAAAGATTTGGGTTAACGAATCAGAGAGTGGCAAGGAAACACACCACGCTGAGATGACCAGAGGTCATTAGTTAGTGAGTTGGTGATTAGTTAGTGAGAGTGTGTGCTGAGAAGTTTGGAGCAGCTGTGCGGACAGGTCTGTGGTTTTACAGACTGGCTCTTATGAGAATATACATATGTCCAGTTACCTCAAGCAAGTGTTAATCTATCGGAAGATAGATATTGATTCTGTGGTTTACAGTTAGTGTTTATTTCTATAGGAGATCAGCGATTATGCTCTCTTGTAAGTATCTGATTTTGAATATATAAGACAGATTCTTGTTTCCATGAATGTTTTGTAGAGGCATGATTTGCCAGTTCGCTATGAGAACTCTATGACTATGTATAAAGGAAACGGAAGGCTATGAATATATAAAGGAAACTGAATATTATTGAAGAGCAACTCTAAGTTAAGGTTGATCCACGAGGACTTAAAGTATAGGTTGATCTATCGAGAGATAGATCTTACTTCTAAGAAACAGTGAGTGTTTATTTCCACATGAGAACCGCAACTATGCTCTCACTTGTAAGTATCTGACTGTGAGTATACATTATGTATAAGATAGATTCTTGTTTCCAGTAATGTTTTGCAGAGGCATGATTAGCCAGTTCGGCAAGAACAATCTATAAATATTTAAAAGATACGGAATGCTATTGAGGAGCATAGGTACTACAAGTATATAGTAGCAGATTTGGGAAGACTAAGAATGTCTACAGGAGTTAATATGATAAAGAGGAATATGAAAGTTTACAAGACATAGAACTCATGTATGAAGTACCCCTGATGTTCAAGGATCCAATTTATGACAATGTGCGTGCTCCATTCTTTGAATTACTTGCCATGCTTGTTAACAGTATTGTGTTATTAAAAGTTTTAAAAGGATCAGCATGAATTTGATTTCGTCCTTAAATGTTGCTGAACGTATGCCATTATTGTTTACACTACCACTATATGAGAAGTCACTAAAACATCAAAGAAGGAACTGAACGAACCTAGGATATTAAAAAAGGATAGTAGTATCATCCAAGAATTACCACCTCTGGCGGAGTTGACCAGTAATAATATTAACTTGAACTTGGAAGATAAAAGGAAGAACCAGTACGGTTACAAATTATCCTGCCTCGTATTTTGCTGGGAACTGAGAGAAGAGTTATTCCTCTCCAATTATTTCAGTCTGCAAGATCTCCCTTCTTGGGCAATTTGACAATTATTCCTTTGTTCCACTCCGTTGGTGTTGTCCCTGTTTTCCAGACTTGTGCAAATAGTGGTTCTAATAGTTCTGATGCTAGCTCAGGGTCTGTCTTAAATAGCTCTGCATTTAAGTTATCATGGCCAGGAGCTTTTCCATTCTTTAACCCTTTGACTGATGTGATGATTTCTTCGTTTCGTGGAATGTCTGCATCAACATCTAGATCATTTTCAGCCTCAGGAACATTCAATTGTGTCTCTGGTGGTTCCTTGTTCAGAGTTTCTATGAAATGCTCTGCCCATCTTGTTTCCTGTCCCTCTGCTGTCGTGATGAGATTTCCTTGCTTATCTCTTACTAAAGTAATATTGTTTGCACCTCGTTTTTCGCTGACGATTTTAGTTTTTTTTTTGTACAATGTGCTTTGAAAAAATATTTTGAAAGAGAAAGTATGTGAGAGAGGAATACTCTGAAAAAGAAAATATGTAAGAGAGGAATACTCTGACAGAGAAAGTATGTGAGAGAGGAATACTCTGACAAAGAAAATATGTAACAGGAATTATCTGACAGAGAAAGTGTGAGAGAGAGGAATATTTTGATAGAGAAAGTATGTGACAGAGATATATTCAGATAGAGAAGGTATGTGACAGAGGAATACTCTGACAGAGAAAGTATGTGAGAGAGTAATACTCTGACAGAGAAAGTATTTGACAGCGGAAACATTTGGTAGATAAAATATGTGAGAGAGTAATGCTCTGACAGAGAAAGTATGTGAGAGAGGAATATTTTGATAGAGAAAGTGTGTGACAGAGGAATACTCTGACAGAGAAAGTATGTGTGACGGGAATATTGGGTCGACCTCTTATCCGCTCCGGAAGTAGTCAGTTACATTTGTTGTGAGTACTGATTACGTGAAATTTCCGTGGTCGGCAAATTTCTTTCTCCGCTATCAAGCACATATTAGCTATTTTCTAATCAATTGTACACTCCCTTCGGTGATAATTCGTCATGTTGCTTTAAGCTTCTCGGCTTTGCTAAGATTAGGCACACGTAAAAAACCCCGATGGGCCGGTCAGTTTCGTATGGTGACCGAGCGTTGTGTTTACCTAAGGCGTGCCGGGCGATAAATCATCAGCTTGCGGATAGATTACAGGGACGCACTTGACAGTCGAAATGTTGTGATAAGCTTCCGGCAGAATTATTACGAAGATGTTACTTGAGATAAAAGTAAGACGTTATTTGTATCACAGACGAGAATAGTACAAAAACTCACTTTCATATTTGCATTAACGCACATAAATTTCCTAGTGGAAATATTTTGAAATACCGCACCAAAACACACAGGTTTTGAAACGATTGGAGGGCATTCGAAACATAGGAAGAACAAAATACCTGATTGGGTCCTACTTAAATCGTAACAACGAACTGCGGGGGGGGGGGGGGGAAGCGAAGTGTAATATAACCTCACACTTTAATTAGTTTAGAACACTGGGAAAATTCACCTCGCGCCAAGAAGAGAACCAGACCTTGCCAGAGTTAAGAATAACAGCAGATTTCATTTACCGGACCGGATCTTGTTTTAGCATCTTGAGGACTTAGAGCCCAGGAAACCATTACAATTTTAACACGGAAAACCGAATCTGAGGAAACTGTAACACAAAGTCAAGGTGGGAACTTATTGCTTAAAATAACCACACCCTAGACTACGTGTAAGAGGCATCGTCAAGCTGCCTTAAACTATTTCTCTGAGCCAGCAGTCTGTGACCCTAAAGATTGGCGTAAGTTGTACATTTTAAATTCTTTATTTTGTATTATTAACATGTGAACTAATATGTATATCTAGACATGTGAATATTAATATGTGAAAATTGCTAGTAAATGTCCAAGTCATATGAGGCTGGCAACCTCAGCATACAGAATGATGATTTCATGAACCACCACTGCCAGGACTTGTGACTGCTTTATTGCGAGTTTGTTGCAGAGGTAGTCCCAAGTTCTATATGGAGCAGGGAGTGAAAGATGAAAGAAATGATGTACATAATCTATATTATTAACATTTTCAACCAGTGTAGGTGCAAAGGGAAATATATTCAATTTATATTATTAACCTTTTTAACCAATGTAAAGGTAAATATAAATCTATTCAACCTAAATGTAATGAATGTTTTTCCGCTCAATGGGATTAATATTAATTCTCAGAGAGGGTAAAAGTTCTGAGGTAGATGGGATGGTGAAAAGAAAAGAGGGGGTACATGAGTGTGTGTCAGCAAAACACAATACTCAAGAGGGTATTTGTTCTCTTCTTTTTTGATACTAGTTGGTGGTACCAGCTGAGGGTACTACCCATGGAACAAGTGAGGGTATAAGTGGCCTGAAGTCGACACTAGACACCATCATCAGACGGGTCTTAGAGACGCGGAACCAGCTTGGTAGTTACTCCCTGGGACTTTTTGGAACGTGCCAAAACTTTCAAACTTGATCAGTGACGAGTGTGATCCAGTCATCTATCTACAAAGAACCAAAAATCTGCTGGAGCAGAACAGACAAACTCATTAGCAGCTAAGTAGAAACATAAAAGCTGCCAAGTTAACTATCCAAATTTTATCTCCATAACATCATTCGATGGTGAATATTGTTTGTAAAAGAATTATTAATTGTTACAACTGTTAAAACATAATTGATTATTAAATTTGTTACTTGTATAAAGACACATCTAAAGTTGATTTAATCATTTTGAATGCACTACATCCGTATGTCTCAGACCATTTCTTAAATACACTTAAACAGAGCTTTATAATAATAAGAGGAATTTCTCTGAATTAACTCAGCTGGGGGCTTGAACGAGCTAACGAATTATAAGATAATCCTACTGTTACGCACAGATATTTTTTCTAAAGACATTGTATAATCATTTTTCTAAAGACATTGTATAATTAGCTTGTCTGAAATGTACACTTTAATTTTTTTCAGTCAAAGCTAGATAACTCTTGTTTAACTGTGATAACATTTTACAAGGATGGTTACCTTCTCTTGTGACGGAACTCATCGGTCCATTTTCTGAACGATGTGTTGGTCACTCTCCTTATATGGTAGTATCGGTCAACTGTTTCTTAGAATGATTGAAACCAGTGTTGAGGATTCTTTTGCTGTCCATATAAGGCGCGATTTCTTACAAAAATCATTCTGGAAGGTCTTCAACCATCGTCTCGTTTTGATTATTACTCAGGTGTATGCGTTCTGCGCATGTCCCAACTTTAAGAGAGTTAGAATCGTTTTCCGCCCAGGGATTCGATGAGATGTTCTGAGTCGAGCAGGACGCTATGCAGCGTCTCTGTGATTTGTTAATAGGGAATTAGGAATCCTTTTGTGAGTTAGTGTAGCTAACAAGGTCCTTCCCTTGATGATTCAAAAAACGCCTGGAGGCGTGTGTTTTGTGGTGTTGATTTCGAAACAAGGTAATACCTCATTTATGTTTCAAATCTATAATTTAACATTATGTTGACAATGGTCGATCTCTGCTCGCTCACGTATTACAGTGATAGAGGTTCTTCTACTAGAAGTCACACCCCAGGTATCTTCATACCTGCGATTTATATGTATACGGGATATACTAAGCCCGAGGAACAGTTCTACGTCCTATGAACATCGCTATGTCAGCGATTGCACCTTTTGTCGAGGGTTAGACTTAGGAATGTTATAAAGGTCAGCTTGACCTGTACTCCATGTATGCCATTCTCGTGCGAACAGTAATGGACTTATTTTGTACATCTGATCTTCCAGTATCAGAGAGGAGTATTGATATTTATGAATATTTATGAGATGAAGCTGAGGCTATCGTCAGCTAGGATTATCTGTATCAACTTGGAGAATGTATGCAGATCCATGAATTCAACTTTAGTATGCTGAATGTATTGAACTATTGATGTATATGACTTTGTAACGTACCTGTCATTTGTGGCGTCCAAATAAATGATGAAACGTCAAAGCAGTTCACCCTTTTTATGACTTCACATGTCATACTTCATATGCTGTAACTCTGAACTACCTCACTAATATATACACAGCAACAACAACAAAAATCGGATAAGACACCCTACATCTTCAACTATAATATACCTGGTGTCGATAGGGGTGGTATTTTGACAGAGCTAAAGATTTTCAACGTACTTGGACTTATACTTGCAACGTCCATAGCGGCCTTATCATCATTGAAAAGACAGCCTTAAATCCACCCTTATCACCTACCCTTCACAAAAGTTGACGGCAGATACTAGAGTTAACATTTGCTCAGCCTCATGCAGCATTGTTCTCGCTTTCTGAATATCTTGCGAAAACTGCCTTGAGGTAGTAGCATCATTACCCTTATACATACAACTCTGCCAAGAGTAATCTTGAGCGAAGGTAGACACCTTTGAAGACCCACATTAGGTACTCTTGAGTTTTGGCCACTGTTGGGCCACTACTGCAGAGCTAAGGGGAGGCAACCCGTTACAGTATGTGAGAGAGGAATACTCTGACAGAGAAAGTATGTGAGAGAGGAATACTTTGACAGAGAAAGTATGTGACAGTGGAATACTCTGATACGGGAAGTATATGAGACAGGAATACTCTTACAGAGAAAGTATGTGAGAGAGAGGCAACCTTTGATAGAGAAAATACAAGAGAGAAATATATACTACTCGTCAAAAGTCAAGGGCCACTTAGAAAAACCTTGGTTGAAACCATAAAACAAATCTGATATAAACGTAATTGGTATCAGTCAAAAGGGCATTTATTGAATACCAAATTGACATGTCACGTAAAGAAAATGAAACACACATTCAAACGCAATGAAGCTGTGAAGTGTGCCACCCACTTTTTCAAAAGTCACACAATAGATATTGGACAAACTGAAATTTCAAAATCGGGTATGACCACCGTTTGCAGCAAGGCATTCAAGACAACGTAGACGCATGGAGTCCACAAGTGTCCGAAGAGTATCCCGAGGAACAGCTTGCCATTCCTGAAGCAGAAATGCAAGTCAGCTGTGCAACATCCATTGGCAGGGGTGATTTGTTGACAATCTTCGACCAAGGACATCCCAGAGGTGCTCAATCGGAGAAAGGTCAGGTGAATGAGCTGGCCACGCCACCCTGATGATCCCACGTTGCTGAATAAACTCATTCACCACACGAGCTCGATGGGGTCGAGCGTTATCATCTTGGAGGATGGCATTACCACCTATGGCCTCCAGAGCAGGCTGAACAATTGGTCTCAAGATTTCGTTCTGGTATCTTGGGCCGGTCAAGTTGCCTTAGATGATTTAGAGTGGGGTCCTGCCGTGTCTGTAGAAGTCTCCCTCAGACTATGACAGAACCCCTACCATAACGATCCACCTCTCGAATTGTGTCATCAGTAAATCGCTCTCCTGGTCGTCTCCAAACTCGAATCCTGCCATCACTGAATGACACAGTGAAGCGAGATTCATCAGTGAAGAGAACTTGACTCCATTGTTGCCATGTCCATCGGATGTGCTCGCGACACCAAGCAACACGGGCTCTGCGATGAGCAGGAGTAAGAGGGATTCTGACTGCAGGACGTCGAGCAGCCAGTCCAAATTCATGTAAACGTCTGCGAATGGTGCTTTGACTGACATTACCGTTTACAGTTTGTCTCAGCTGACATCTTAGAGTGGAACAAGTCAGTGTTCGATGGCGCAGGGCTGGCAACAAGAGGTACCGGTCATCATGTCTATTGGTGCATCTAGGGCGACCTGGCCGGTGGCGATCCTCCACACTTCCTGTGGCCTGAAATCTCTCCAAAATTATTTGGATAGTAGAGTGTGACACTGCAAGCCGTCTAGCAACCTCACGGACAGATAAACCACTTTCAACCCACGCTATAGCCCTCATTCTTTGTAAGGTGTCAATACTTCTTCTCGGTGGCATGGTTTTTGCAAGTGATGAACTACCTTAAGTCTGCTGATTGTAAAACAAATTAAGAGTGAACTCTGTTCACGAAAATTCGCCATTGCACGTCACGTGGAATGTCAATCAGCACGATTACTTCACCTGTTTGGTGGCACGGAAGCTTGAAAAAACAGATTAAAAATGTGAATTTATGGTCAGCAAACCAAATTGCACGTGATCACCATGGTTGTCGGTGAGTTGTTTTTATGCTTAACGTGCATAGAGGACTGTCAGAGGAAGATATTGCACTCATTTTTACTAAAAACTTCCTTCATTTAATCATTCTATGCGCTTATATAAAAGTGTATTGAAAATAATAGGGTGGCCCTTGACTTTTGACGAGTAGTATATATATATCTTTGTGGAGCTATTGTGGCGAGTAGAAAATATCTATAGTTGATTTGCTCACTATATGACTATATTTGGTGAAGGAAATATAGATATCTGATAGTCTCCTAGAGAATGTAGATAATATATGGTAACAGTACAAAATTTAATAACTCTCCAAGAAATTTCTCTTAATAAAAGTTTATGCTCGTGACGTGAATAAGGAATCCCTGACAGAAACTGTGGTACAAAACTTAGAGAAATCGATGGACAAAGAGAACGAAGAATAGACGACCTTTTCCAGGTCTGTATTTCTACCACGGCTATTCCTGAGTTATCTGAGACCACTGTATTTGGATAAGGTCGGAAAATTAGTTCTGATAGACTGTGACACTACCATGCCCCCTTCCTAATCCTGTAGTGGAGGATTAGAATATAGTTGAAATTAAGGTATAGAGTCAAGGATTGGTGAAATGTGTTCTACTAATGAGATGGGTATTAAATAATGACAACATAACTTTTACAACATCCAATTATGAATGGGACACTACTCAGTAGTTATATTATAGAATTTTAACAAATAGTGATTATTACATTAATTCTTGTTCAACAATTTGAAATAAAATAACAACATTAATTCAAACTAGTGATCTTGTGACTGTGATGGGGCCGTAAAGACACCCCAGAGACTGTCAGCCCACGTGATGGCGCGAGCAAGCATCGCTGGGATGTGAAAAGTCTGACGAAGTAGAAGATATATTACTAAAGCCTAAAAAATGTGGGTTACTTGTATTTGTATTTTCGCTATTTCTAGAGCGATAATCGCGAGTGTTATATAGTGACCCAATTACTGCGCGCGCGGACTAAGTTGAGTGATTGGGTTTAGCAGCTTATATAAAGAGATAGCGAGCCAGCAGAGGCCTCCATTATTTAGATGCTGATATAACAGAGGAAGAAGTAACTAATGCAATAAAAGATAAATCTAATACTGCCTCAGGGCAAGATATACTTAGTTATGAAATCCTTAAGAAAGTACCCAAAAGAACTATAAACATAATAACTTCACTTTATAACAAAATCTGGAACTTAGGAAAGATACCAAAAGCATGGAAAGTAGCTATGATAGTACCCATTCTAAAACCCAATAAGGAAGCCCATGATGTAAGTTCATATAGGCCTATCTCCTTAACATCACAACTAGGTAAAATACTGGAAACTATTGTGAATAAAAGAGTTAAATTCTACCTAGAAAAAAACCAGTTATATAACTGATAAAGTTATTTTATTCCCGTTAATGATATCCACCAAAAGATAGATATAAGTGGATGGAAGCAGACATCATCATCATCATCAGTTGATAAGATCTCTATGGTGTTGTTTGCTCCACTGTAGTGTATGGAATGTCAACTTGACCTACGCAGTGGTGTGTAGACATGGATTGAGTGTATAATGTGCGAATGATAATAAGGGTTCGTGGTGTTGACAAATGTTCTTTTCTCACACTCATGTATGGCTGGAAGTCATCGACACCAACGACTGTGTACCTTTTCTAAAGTTTAATTGGACGTACACACTCGACAGCACAGATAGTGACAAATCACAGGTTGGCATAATACATCATGGTACAGTGGATAAATGGTCTTGCAATGTTACATGGGCACTCATGTAGAATAATAGTATAAAGGACTGTCAGTAGCCAAGCCCTCAGTATCGCCCATACATATATATCATCTGACTTCACTGACTGAGCACGTCAGCTTATAAACAATATTTCAGATGGCTTCTAAACCTAATCTCGTTTAGCGACGATTCTCCAACATAATGTTCAGCACATATTTTTCCATATAATAATATTGAACCGCTAATAATGGGTTCTCATGTGTAGCAGTGATCTCTGGACTAAACAAGCGATAATACGGGCATCCCTTTTCTCTTCTTGAAAGTCACTACATGTTTGGTTCCAAGATGGCTTCACTCGTGAGCTGTCACTCACGTTTGGATACAGATAATGAATCTGTCCTAAAGTTAGTCATTCATAAAACATTTCATTGCTCTGTAGATTTGATCATGAACAATTGACTGCATTCTACAGGATATAGTGCTGCTAGGAATCGAAGTCGTTTTCATCGAGTCAAATATATTCTCTTAGACATTCAAATCGTACCTATCGAAAATGGTGGCTTCGTACGAGAGTTCATATGAGTATCTTTATTACCTTGGTATCAGAAATATGCAACTGCCATTCCTTGGCAATACGAATAAACACGGGGGTAAAGCATACACGATAGGTCTAGACGACTATCACTTTCCCCACAAATACTGAGATCACTTTTTCCCGGCGACAAGCCGACATAGAAAACACAGTTCGTATGGGGATGCGGCTGAATCACACCACACTCTAGCGACACATCCGCCGAATAGCCTTTGACCTCTCTAGCGACAACAGAACATATAGTTCGACTTAGATATGTAAAGATATACAGATATAAGACAGACTCGTCCTACTCAGACAAACAATACACATAAATTCAGGCCATAGATATTCTGAAGCAAGAACAATCTATTATTACCCAAACAACGAATAAATCGCAGTAAAATGGATTCATCCGCGGAGTTCGATCGAAGAGACGGCACAACTTTCAAGGGAAGTAACTCAATAATGACTTCCCTTAAGCACTAAAAAATTACCTATTTTGTAAACAAAATATTTGCGAACATAACAAGTATACCAATGTATAATATTGTAAGATATCAAAGACTGCACGTAACAGTCTTACCACACCTCCCGGGAAAAAAAAAATGGAACATTTTTTTTTTTTTTGAAATACATCTAGGAGCAACGTACAATAGGCTCACAACGCATGAATAATGCGCAGATGAAAATATCAGGAATACCTATAACGCCTAATATGAGGCTAAGTCGACTTATGGAGCGACTGGTGAGAATGTGTCTCATAAACTGAGAGAAATTATTTCTCTACAAGTATATTTTTCCAGGAAGGTGTCATCAAAGTATAATACAATTCTGGCAATTACACAATGCCTAAAAAATTCATATCATCATTTCGTATTAGATATCTTAAATTTATGATTTATGAAGAAAAAATCATCAAAGCACAGCGGTGAATAAACATCAATGAACCGCTATGTAGTGATACAATCATTATATTATTAAATTACAAATGTGTATCTATCATGATATAGAAAAGGAACTACTATAGAACTAGACATATCAAGAAGTCTAAGCCCTAATAGTTATGTGGAATCATGTGGGCATCTTGACAGAATGTCTGCCATCACATTATCTGATCCACGAATAGCTCGCACAGAGAAATGAAAAGGTTGAAGAGCAATTGCATATCGAGTAGACCTCGAGCTCTTCAAATTCTTACTCTGTATAGCAGTAAGAGCTTTTTGGTCGGTTTCTACTATGAAATGTGCGCCTAGAAGGAATCTCTGTAGTTTGAGGATCGACCAAACCATAGCTAATAGCTCACGGTCTAAAACCGAATAATTCCTTTCTGCCGCATTAAGTTTTCTGGAAATATACATTACAGGATGCAGAGTTCCAGAGTACTCTTGCATTAGTGCCGCTCCAATCCCAGTGGATGAAGCGTCACTACGAAGAACGAATGTCTTATCTTTAGTGGGTAGCACTAAAATAGGTGGTGTTGAAAACAGTGTTTTAATCTTATCCAGAGAGCATTGGCATTCCTGAGACCAGTGGACCACATTAGGCGAACCTTTCTTTAGAAGTGTTGAGAGAGGTGCCATGATAGAGGATAGATTCTGAATGAATCTGCCATAAAATTGAATAAGACCTAACAGACTTCTCACCTGTTTTTTAGTCTTAGGGATTGAGATGTTAAGTATCTTACTAGTATTATGGTCCTCTGTCTTTAGGAAACCATGACCAACTCGGTGGCCTAGGAAAGAAATTTCGCTAAAACCAATATAGGCTTTAGAGGGTTTCGCTGTCAGGTTGTGCTCACGCAAAGTAGACAGCAATTCATCTAACCCTGAATAGTGATCTTCCCAAGTATCGCTGAAAAGACAGATGTCGTCTAGATATGCAATGACATCTGACCGATAAGATAGGATTCGGCGCATCATGCGTACGAATGTAGCTGGTGCGTTCATAAGACCGAAAGGCATAAAATTCCATTGGAACAAACCTCTAGGTGTTGAAAAAGCCGTGAGAGGTTTGGCGCGTTCAGATAAAGGAACTTGCCAATATCCTTTAGACAAATCAAGTTTAGTGAAAAAATGAGATTTGGAGAGTCGAGTAAGTAGCTCTTCCAGTAAAGGCATAGGTTCGGCATCGAACTTCGTTACTTGATTCAATTTTCGATAGTCAACGCAAAGACGTATGTTATTGTCTTTTTTACGCACAATAACCATCGGCGAAGAATATGCAGAGGTGGATGGTTCGATTATTTTCAAATCTATCATCTCATCCAACTCTTTCTCGACCTGTGCTTGAAAATGTATAGGTATAGGATAAGGTCTAACCCTAATAGGAGTATGGTCAGTTAGAACAATGTCATGTTCAATGACATTCGTTTGTCCAGGGATGTCAGTGAGTACATCCTGAAATGTTTGCAACATAGTTGAAACTTGTCGCTGTTCTCCTAGAGACAAATCAGGAGAGACAGTAACGTTCTTCCATGATTCACTAGAATGAAGTGGGATCATTGGAAGAGGAAGATTTACATCTGAAAAACTTGTTTCCTCATCCTGTATCACGGACAGTGATGAGTAATGACCATGTTGTACTGGAGAATTGTCCGTTGCTTGGAAAATGGGTTGCAAATAATCCGGACGTTCATGGAATTCAGTAAGCATATTGATGTGGAAGGTTTTATGCTTCCCATCAATATCGACAATATAGTCGACATCGGAAATTTTCGATATTATATCGTACGGACCTTTCCAAGAAATAAGTAATCTGTTTTCCCTACAAGGTAGTAATACAAATGCTTTGTCACCAGGACAAAGTTGTCGTAAGCATCTCTTCTTATTGGCAAATTGCCTTGCCTTCTGTTTCGCAAATTCAGAAGAAGAAGTTGCTAATTTGCATGCTTCGATAATTTTTTGTCTCAACGCGATGACATATTCGTAGGATGACTTTGTGTCATCGTCAATATTGTCAGATGTTATGAGATCGTGAAGCAACGACATAGGGCCACGCGGACGCGCGCCAAAGACGAGTTCAAAGGGAGAAAATCCCGTATGTTCATTGGGTACCTCTCTGTAAGCGAAGAGGGCCGCAGGTAAAACTCTGTCCCAGTCTTGAGGATGATCCTCAGTTATCTTCCCCAGTAAGTTTTTAAGTGTTCTATTAAGGCGTTCGACCATACCATTAGACATTGGATGGTAGATACTACTTAAAGATCTATCTATCTGCAGAGTAGACATTACTTGAGACATGGTATCTGATATTAGTTGGGTGCCATGGTCTGACAATATCTCTCCGGGGAACCCCAGACGAGAAAATATAAGCCAAAGAGCATCTGCAATATCAGCAGTAGTAATGCTCTTCAGAGGAATAGCCTCTGGCCAACGTGTGCACATATCAACACACGTCAAGATAAACTGATGTCCTCTGGCAGACTTGATCTTAAATGGACCAATAATGTCTATGGCCATTTTTTGAAACGGCCGAATAGGAATGTCCGCCGCCTGAATGGGTGCAGCATGCCGTGGACCTTTGGATTTAACTTCCTGACATACTTTACAAGATCGACAATAAATCCGTATGTCCTTGTTTACCCATGGCCAAAAGAAAGCCGCAAGGACTCTTGACTTAGTACGGGAAAAACCCATGTGTCCAGCACACTGAGAGTCGTGAGCGTGCTGCAAAATTTTAACTCTCAAATTCTTGGGAACCAGGATTTGAGAATGACTTGACGTAATGGAGTCTTGAACCATACGTACAAGTACGCCATTCTTCTTTGTAATCCACGATTTACGACTTGTGTCTTTATTCGGATCACCTTTAGTTGCAAGAATGAAGAATTTCTTCAGAGTGGGATCATCTTCTTGCTGTTTTATAAACGAGTCACGAGAAATTACCAAGGGATTATCTTGGTTATGCACTTCATTATCTTCAGTAGATGAAGTTTGAGGCATATTAAGAGCCTGAGCTCTAGTGACTACAGCGTTAGCAATCTGCATGTTTTGCCTTTCCCACGTGGAAATTTGTTGCGGAGTGCAATCCTTGACTCCATGAATGCGACCGATGATGAGGTCAGCGATCGGATTCGGAAGAAGACATGCGTGTACATCTCCTGTAAAGAAAGGAGTAGCAATCCTAATGATAGCAGTAGAGTATTTCTCTAATGTGCCGCCAAATGTTACACATTTGACTACTTGTCCAGTGGCACGGGAAGGATCTACGAGTGACTGCCTAACACCAATTGTGGTGCATCCAGAATCAAATAGCACAGAGACTGGATTGTTATTCACTAAACCCTTATGTAAGACAAGAGAACCTCTTCCATCATGCGCGACTGATGCCGGAAGAGCAGGAAGAGGATGGCCACAGCTTAAAGTAGACACTGTGGTTGGCTCAAATAACGTTTTGCATTGGGGGCACTGAGATGCTCTCCCAAAATCAAAAGCGGCACATGCCATATTACTAGCATCATTATTATCTTTACTCTGTTTATAGGCTTCATGGGACTCTTGTTGTGCAGAGTTTGCCTGAAAATGTGGTTTATGTCTTTTGTTTTGAGATCTACCTCGGTTATTATCACCTCTGTAGTTATTGTTACCTCTATTGTAACCCCTATTTGGGTTTGAGTCATAGTTCCCTTGGTTACCATTATCATATTCATTATAATGAGTATCTCTGTAATTATGATCTTGTTGACTCCAAGACGGATAACCCTGATAGTTTCTATAATTACTTCCTCTACGGAAATTCCTATAATTATGACCACCCCTGTGTCGAGAGCTATCAGCTCGTCTCCAGTTCTTTGAAGAAGAACCCTGAAATGATTGGTTACCTTGGTTTTGATAACTATTATGGTTACCTTTTTTATCAAATCTGTTTTGAGGTCCCTGAAATCTGTGTGAATAATTGGGATTGTATGGTGTTGCTGAAGCAACTGGCATACTCTCCTTAATCTTAGTGTTGCCAAAAGTCACGTCGGGGTGTGCAGTGACATATTGGGAACAATATTCTTCCATTTCTTTTAGAGATTTGGGTTTACGCTCATGTATAAATTCAAGGAAAGGTTTGTTCACACATGACATAATCTTATCTCTGAGCAACAAATCCATAAGTCCTTCATACGTTTTTTCTGTTTTGGAAAGCTCAATCCAACGATCAACTGTGAGACGTGCCTTTGCAGTGAATTCTGAGAATTCTACACCCGTCTCAGGCACCATCGTTTTAAATAAAAGGCGATAGCCTTCCTCACTTAGCTGATATTTTTTTATCAAAGCCGCCCTAATGACATCATAATTATCCTTATCTGCTTCTCCTACAAGGCATAATCTAGTCAAAGATTCACCTTTCAAGTTTTCTGATAATTGATTAGCGTATTGTGATTTATCCACATTATGTGTACGACAAGAACGTTCAAATCTATCCAGCCAGAATGTAATATCGTCACTGGACTGATTGAACGGTGGAACCTTAACCTTGTAAGTAGAAGGTTTACCATTACCACTAGATGCCTGATTAACATTACTCATACTTGTCAATCTCAATTTCTCTAACTCAAATTCATGTTCTCTTATTGCTTTTTTCTCTTCAGCATCTAATCTTTTTTGTTCAGCCTCCCTGTCTAATCTTTTTTGTTCAGCAGCAGCTTCTCTTTCTAATTTTTTTTGTTCAGCTGCAGCTTCTCTTTCTAATTTTTTTTGTTCAGCTTCAAATCTCCTTTCCTCCACCTGCATCTGCAATTTCTTTTGTTCAGCAGCAGCCTCAGCTTCTCTTTCTAATCTTTTCTCTTCAGCCATAGCTTTTCTTTCTTCTGCAGCTAATGCTTTGTCATATTGAGCAACTGCCCATTGTTCTAATTGTTGACCAGTCTTATCAAGGGCTTTCCCTTGTGTAATGAAGTATTCTAATGTAGACATGATGTCTAACAATAATACTAATCACCTGAACAATAATAATACCACAAGTTCTCAATGACTTGATTAATCAGTATACTATCCCAATATCTGTGGGTCACAAGCCTTTAATAAGGTCTTGTATAATAGTAATAATAATCAGGTACTGGTTTATACCATAATCCAAGTGCAGTGCACAGGCAATTGTGTCTTATGAAATATACCTATATAAAACATATGTCAACCAACAGAATACATAAAGTACAAATAGGACTGACAATACAAGAACGTTTGCAGAAATCAAAATAAATCAAATAGGGAAATCAATGAAAATAATCACTGAATCTGCAAAGAATAACAACACAAATGACGTCACAATATATGAATATAAATTGTGAATAGAACTGAAAGATAGAAAAGGTTAGACCAACAAATTACAAACAAATCAAAACAAAACTAAAGAACAAAGAAATATTACAAAAATAACAATAATTACAGACTTCACAGCTAACACAAAAGCAACAGTTGTCGCAGCAAATTTTCAATCAAGAAAATTGCACCTATAGAAAACGCCCACAACGGACCCTCTATGACGTGGGATATTCTGTTGTGAGGACGCCGCCCAACCTTAAACACAACCCGCTGACATAGAAACTAACATACTATACAAACAAATAACATGTAAACATAAATATATATAAATTATGTGTATGATAGTATGTGTTGCAAAATAGGCTCAGTTTTACAGTAATGGCAAAGTTATTTTTATGAAAATAAACAAACTGCCACTTTATTCAATTAAACATTCTGGCCTTAAATATTAAAGTTCATATATGGAAAACAAGAAGATCCATCGATGAAAATAGGACTTCTTAGTTCACTAATACTGTCTTCCTGTTAATATTGACAAGAATTGATCCAACTGTTCTGTGAAACTCTGTAATGTCTAATGTAAAAATGTCAACAACGCTGACCTACATACTGCATTCACTTGACAGGTCACGTGACGAAGTGTTGACAAAGAGCAAACCAATACTGCAAGTGTGTCGTATCAGCCACAGGAAACGGTCTGGTATCGGTAATCTGTTGACTTCTGAACTTCTGCGAGGTCAAACCCAGAAAGCTGGTCCACCAGTTGATAAAGTTGTTATTTTATTCCCGTTAATGATATCCACCAAAAGATAGATATAAGTGGATGGAAGCAGACATCATCATCATCATCAGTTGATAAGATCTCTATGGTGTTGTTTGCTCCACTGTAGTGTATGGAATGTCAACTTGACCTACGCAGTGGTGTGTAGACATGGATTGAGTGTATAATGTGCGAATGATAATAAGGGTTCGTGGTGTTGACAAATGTTCTTTTCTCACACTCATGTATGGCTGGAAGTCATCGACACCAACGACTGTGTACCTTTTCTAAAGTTTAATTGGACGTACACACTCGACAGCACAGATAGTGACAAATCACAGGTTGGCATAATACATCATAGTACAGTGGATAAATGGTCTTGCAATGTTACATGGGCACTCATGTAGAATAATAGTATAATGGACTGTCAGTAGCCAAGCCCTCAGTATCGCCCATACATATATATCATCTGACTTCACTGACTGAGCACGTCAGCTTATAAACAATATTTCAGATGGCTTCTAAACCTAATCTCGTTTAGCGACGATTCTCCAACATAATGTTCAGCACATATTTTTCCATATAATAATATTGAACCGCTAATAACGGGTTCTCATGTGTAGCAGTGATCTCTGGACTAAACAAGCGATAATACGGGCATCCCTTTTCTCTTCTTGAAAGTCACTACATGTTTGGTTCCAAGATGGCTTCACTCGTGAGCTGTCACTCACGTTTGGATACAGATAATGAATCTGTCCTAAAGTTAGTCATTCATAAAACATTTCATTGCTCTGTAGATTTGATCATGAACAATTGACTGCATTCTACAGGATATAGTGCTGCTAGGAATCGAAGTCGTTTTCATCGAGTCAAATATATTCTCTTAGACATTCAAATCGTACCTATCGAAAATGGTGGCTTCGTACGAGAGTTCATAAGAGTATCTTTGATTACCTTGGTATCAGAAATATGATTCTGCCATTCCTTGGCAATACGAATAAACACTGGGGTAAAGCATACACGATAGGTCTAGACGACTATCACTTTCCCCACAAATACTGAGATCACTTTTTCCCCGGCGACAAGCCGACATAGAAAACACAGTCCCTATCAGGACGAAGCCAAATCACACCACACTCTAGCGACACATCCGCCGAATAGCCTTTGACCTCTCTAGAGACAACAGAACATATAGTTCGACTTAGATATGTAAAGATATACAGATATAAGACAGACTCGTCCTACTCAGACAAACAATACACATAAATTCAGGCCATAGATATTCTGAAGCAAGAACAATCTATTATTACCCAAACAACGAATAAATCGCAGTAAAATGGATTCATCCGCGGAGTTCGATCGAAGAGACGGCACAACTTTCAAGGGAAGTAACTCAATAATGACTTTCCCTTAAGCACTAAAAAATTACCTATTTTGTTTACAAAATATTTGCGAACATAACAAGTATACCAATGTATAATATTGTAAGATATCAAAGACTGCACGTAACAATAACCCAAACCAGTCAGGGTTTAGAGCAGACAGAAGTACAGTAGACCAGCTTGTAAGATTAGAACATGATGTAAAGCTAGGGTTCAAGAGGAAAGAGAAAACAATGGCAGTCTTTCTAGATGTAGCTAGAGCATATGATGAATGCTGGCGAGATGGAGCTCTTTACAAAATGAAAAAGATTGGCATTACTGGTAAAACCTATAGGTATCTAGAAAACTTTTTACAGGACAGGTATTTTGCTGTACAGGTGAATAATGATAGGTCAGAAATATATGAACAACAGAATGGGATTCCTCAAGGATCAGTGATCTCTCCTTCAATTTTCACTATAGCTGTAAATGATTTAGCAGATGAATTTAATGACATAAAGAATGCAGTATCACAATTTGCAGATGACTGTGCCATTTGGCGATCTGGAAAAAACCTGGACCATGTTTACAAAAAACTTCAAAATCAAATAGACAAAGTTTCAGAGTGGATGAAAAGTTGGGGCTTCCAAATTAATGTAAACAAAACAGTAGGTATGATTTTCAGCAAAGGAAATTTTAAAAAAAAATAACAAAATCAATATAACCATTAAAGGACAGAAAATATGTACCTCCTCAACAACAAGATTTCTGGGCATAACTTTAGATAAACAACTAAATTATAATAAACATATAGACAATTTGGTAGAAAGCTGTAGGGGACCCCTAAATATACTAAGGATTGTAAAAGGTAATGGATGAGGGGCCAGCAATAAAATAATGCTTATGTTCTACAAGTCCTTCATCAGGGGGAAACTGGATTATGCCAGCATAGTCTATGACTCAGCTGCAGCTTCTAACAAAGCAAAACTGGACAGGATTCAAAATGCAGCCATGAGAACCATTACAGGTGCATTTATATCGACACCAGTAGAAGCTCTAGAAGTAGCTCTCGGCATACCTCCCCTTGGTCTAAGACGGAAAGAACTGAGATTAAATTATTGGAGTAAAGTAGCACAAGAAGTGACCCACCCAGCACATAAAGCATTTGTCAAAAACCAACCAAGTGTATGGGACGTCCCCTTAAATAAAGATAGATATCCAACAGGGTGGAGAACTATAGAAGACCTAATGCAGTTCAAAGAACTATCAAACACAATTGAAAATAGTAATAAATACAGAAGCAAAATACCACCATGGGAACTAAAAACACCAATCATAGACTACTCACTTACTGAAAAGATCAAACAAAACATAGAAGATAAGGAAGCCAAAATGATAAGTAGAAAGTTCATAGAGCAACTAACTAAACAAAGTCTGGCCGTCTACACTGATGGATCCAAGGATGATAGTGGGCAACTAGGTGCCGGAGTTGTAATACCACAATGGGGAATAAAAAAGAGCTACAGTGTAACGGAAGGGGCATCGATTTTTACTGCAGAGATGGTAGCAATTCTTAAAAGTCTAGAAATAATCGAAGATAACCCACCAGAAGCTGTTACGATATTTACAGACTCACTATCATCACTACAAGCACTAGAACACCCAGGTAAATGTAGCCGGCCAGACATAAAGGAAGAAATTCTAGCAATTAATACATCACTAGAGAACAGAGGATGTAGTGTGAGGCTAGTGTGGGTTCCAGCACACATAGGTATAGCTGGCAACGAGTTGGCAGACCAGAACGCCAAGAAGGGAAGAACAAGTAAAAACAATATAAAAACAGGACTGGGGAGGTCAGAGATCAAGAGCCAAGTGAAGGAAACTATAAACGAGGAATGGAAGACAACATGGAAGGAAAGTAGAAAAGGCAGACACGCGTTCAAACTGCTGAAAGAACCAACGAGGACATGCCAGGTCAGAGAAGAATTAAAGATACCATCGAACAAAAAACTGTGGCGTCTCCGACTCGGTGCAGCATACTTCATGGTAGAAGAACTACACTGCCAAGAATGTCAGGAAGAGAATGACATAGACCACTACCTGATCCACTGTAAAAAGTATGAACAACAAAGGCTTGAATTAAAAACTTACTATAGAAATCACAATATAGACTTAACAGGTGATAAGGTTTTAAGTATAGATGCCCCAAGAGATGCCCAATCAATACTTAAAAGATATATACATAAAACAAAGGAAAAAATATAAGGTTAGAACTTCAGGAAAATCATCCAACTAAATAGAAATTAAGCAGCAAGAACTAACAAAGCATTAACAAAAAATAACTACTCATAGGACAAGGAAAGACAAGGTATTAAAAAAAAGGACAACAACTGAAAAAGAACAAATACTAATACAAATTAAAACCAAGTGTAAAGGACAATAGTTATCTAGAAACAATACAAAAGAGAAAATAAAATTGACAAATACTAATATAAATAAAAATCAGCAACTGCAAAAGACAACAGTTATTTAAATTGAATACAAAATTAGTAAATAAAATGACACTAAATACCCCAACTATAACCAACTTTCAGGTTGAACAGGGTAGACCAAGATGGAACGAGAAGAGGCAACAATGATCAGATGTTGAGTGCCCGATCTCCACCCATCAACTCATCAAAACAACAACAACAGAGGCCTCCAACAGCGTCATAGCCACGTTTCAACTGCAGCACTATAAACAGCGTCCTTTTCAGGACGTACGCAGCGCTCGCTCATCGGATCATTGTACGATAGCAATATTCTAAAATGGCTCGTACCAAGCCACAAGCGAAAAAGAGGAAAATCTATAGAAGCCCTCAAACACTTGTCAGCAACAGCAAACAAGAATCTGCAAAGATTACTGCAAGTACTAACGTCGGGGCCAGCCCTTCTCAGAAGCCGAACAACGCAACCTTTGACACTACAACCGATGATCGACCCAAAGCTTCGAAGGCAGAGGACAACCAAGCTCCGAAACCAGACATAGCAACATCACCGCTAAAACAAGATATTGAGGCGGTAGCTCCATTGTGCAGTGACAAGGCAACATCTGCAAAACACGGCCACAAAACATCGAAGACAGAGGGTAACAATGCATTGAAACCCAACAAAATCAGTCCACCGCCAAAACGAGATGTCATAGTCGAGTCTCCATCATGCAGTGACCAGCCAACTTCGGTGAAACTTGACCAGATGCAGACGAGCCATAATGTGAATCCGTCCCGCAGACCACACGCTCAAACCGAGACGGAAGGCGGAACGTGCCAGCTTCGCAAGTAAAGAAATGCCTTTTCTTACGAGGCAATACAGGAGAGGATCATTAAGATCACTCAGACGTCGGGAAGTGAGGCCACGCTCAGGGCCCTACCCGACGATAAAGTGATCGGTATCCTTGAGGCAATAACGGGCAGGAGAAGTATATCTAAAGTTTCAAGACACGACAACGGAGTTGTAATAGCTAAAAATAACACGGAGCAGACAAACCAACTGAAGATCGAACTAGAGGCCGGACACAAAGAAGTCCAGCTGCCCCACCAGATTAAAGCTAATGTGGAGATCTTCAAGAAGACCAAAAAGATAGTTGTAAGAGGGGTCGACAACAATCGGTCTACACAAGAAGTTCACAGCCGCCTACAAAAAGAAAACAAGAACATCAAAATAACACAGGTTGAAAGACTGAAGACATGGGACAAGAAGGACACAAACCTAGTTATGCTAACTATTGAGGGGACTTCAAGACCAAGTCAACTCAACCTAGACGATAGATGGCGAAAAACAGAAGAGTACATTCCTCCTGTTATGCAGTGCTCAAACTGCCAGCAATATTCGCATACTAAGAAGACATGCAGGAGAGAGACAGTTTGTCGGTACTGTGCGGGAAGTCACTCTTACAATGAATGTCCTCATGCGAAAAAGGATAACAACTATAAAGTGCGCAACTCCAACAGAACCTGCGCAAACTGTCTTGGGAACCACGGAGCAAGATACCGTGGCTGTCCGATCTTCTATGAGACAAAGGCCATACTGAAGGAATCTGTTACCAAAAACATTTCCTTCAGAGAAGCAAGACACCGAGTGGCTTCAGGCGGCACTGCTAAGCAGGAACAGCACACAAGAGCCCAGCTGGTAAAACTAAACACAGAGGTGCGAGACATAAAACCACAACTCAAAGTCGAGAAGAACAGACAGCACAACGAAGACACAGGTACCATAAGAGACGAAACAATAGGAGCCTTACAGAGCGCTCAGGCAATGTTACAGGACATGAAAACCATTCAACACCAAATAGAAGTTGACATCGCTAAACTCGCAGAGCTAAAGGAAGAGAACGAAGAAATCCTCAAGCGAATTGAAACAGAGAGAAGGATCATTGAGGATATCGTAACAAAACACAATCAAGGACGAGAAAGAAGCAAAGACACTAAAGACAAAACAACCACCGAAACCGTAGAGGAACGACTACCAAAAAGCTATCAAGAAAGAAGAAAAGAAGCGGAAGACAAAATAATCACCGAAACCCTGAAGGAATTCTTACCAAATATAATAAAGACAGTCATGAACAACACACAGCCGAAACAGACAACAACGGGTAGGGACCAAACAGGCAGCTAGTGGTCCTTTTCAGGGCCAGTCATGTCCAGGACTAGAAATGTGATATCAGCGAAGACGTTAACACACTATATACCCCAATATAACCGTTTGTAACCCTTCAATGGGTTTTGGTTGAACAGGGTATTACAGCAAAATAGCAGACGCAAAGAAAAAAAAAAGAGGCCACCAACGCTCACCATTGTACGATAGCAATATTCTAAAATGGCTCGTACCAAGCCACAAGCGAAAAAGAGGAAAATCTATAGAAGCCCTCAAACACTTGTCAGGATCAGCAAACAAGAAGCTGCAAAGATTACTGCAACTACTAGCGTCGGGGCCGGTCCTTCTCAGAAGCCGAACAACGCAACCTTTGACACTACAACCGATGATCGACCCAAAGCTTCGAAGGCAGAGGACAACCAAGCTCCGAAACCAGACATAGCAACATCACCGCTAAAACAAGATGTCGAGGCGGTAGCTCCATTGTGCAGTGACAATGCAACATCTGCAAAACACGGCCACAAAACATCGAAGACAGAGGGTAACAATGCATTGAAACCCAACAAAATCAATCCACCGCCAAAACGAGATGTCATAGTCGAGTCTCCAGCATACAGTGACCAGCCAACTTCGGTGAAACTTGACCAGATGCAGACGAGCCAGAATGTGAATCCGTCCCGCAGACCGCATGCTGAATCTGAGACAGAAGTTGGAACGTGCCAACTTCGCAAGCAACAAAATGTCGTTTCTAACGTGGCACTACAGGAAAGGGTAATTAAGATCACTCAGATGTCTGGAGGTGAGGCCTCGCTCAGGGCCCTACCCGACGACAAAGTAATCGGCATCCTTGAGGCAATAACGGGCAGGAGGAGCATATCTAAAGTTTCAAGACACGACAACGGAGTTATAATAACTCTAAATAACACGGACAAGACAAACCAACTGATGATCGAACTAGAGTCCGGACATAAAGAAGTCCAGCTGCCCCACCAGATTAAAGCTACTGTGGAGATCTTCAAGAAGACCAAAAAGATAGTTGTAAGAGGGGTCGACAACAATAGATCTACACAAGAAGTCCACAGCCGCCTGCAAACAGAAAACAAGAATATCACAATAACACAGGTGGAAAGACTGAAGACATGGGACAAGAAGGACACCAACTTGGTTATCATAACTATTGAAGGGTCTTCAAGACCAAGTCAACTTAACCTAGACGATAGATGGCGAAAAACAGAAGAGTAACAACTATAAAGTGCGCAACTCCAACAGAACCTGCGCAAACTGTCTTGGGAACCACGGAGCAAGATACCGTGGCTGTCCGACCTTCTATGAAACAAAGGCCATACTGAAGGAATCTGTAACCACAAACATCTCCTTCAGAGAAGCAAGACAACGAGTGGCTTCAGGTGGCATGGCAAAACAGGAGCAGCACACAAGAGCCCAGCTTGTAAAGTTAACCACAGAGGTGCGAGACTTAAAACAACAACTCAAAGTCGAGAAGAAAAGGCAGCACAACGAAGACACAGATACCATAAGAGACGAAACAATAGGAGCCTTACAGAACGCCCAGGCAATGTTACAGGACATGAAAACCATTCAACACCAAATAGAAGTCGACATCGCTAAATCCGCAGAGCTAAAGGAAGAGAACGAAGAAATACTCAAGCGAATTGAAACAGAGAGAAGGATCATCGAGGATATCGTAACAAAACACAATAAAGGACGAGAAAGAAGCAAAGACACTAAAAACAAAACAACCACCAAAACCGTAGAGGAACGACTACCAAAAAGCTATCAAGAAAGAAGAAAAGAAGCGGAAGACAAAATAATCACCGAAACCCTGATGGAATTCTTACCAAATATAATAAAGACAGCCATGAACAACACACAGCCGAAACAGACAACAACGGGTAGGGACCAAACAGGCAGCTAGTGGTCCTTTTCAGGGCCAGTCATGTCCAGGACTAGGAATGTGATATCAGCGAAGACGTTAACACACTATATACCCCAATATAACCGTTGTAACCCTCCAATGTGTTTAGGTTGAACAGGGTATTACAGCAAAATAACAGACGCAAAAAAAAGCAGAGGCCTCTCAGTTCGTCAGTCACCCAGAGAAAGAAACGAGTCGATCTACAAAATAGATGCCTTGAGCACGTGAGTTAATTTAGATTAGCATTAGTGTTCTATAATTCTGAAATTATATTGAGCGTGTCAGTTCTAATGTTTAGTGAAATAGATAGATAGATGTGAAAATTTAAGAGCGATTATTTCATTCACCAGAAAGGCAAATATAGTATGAAAGTATTTCATACATGAAACCAGGCAGAGAAGCGATCTATTACTTGAATTTAGATAATATTAACTGTTATCAAGATGGCAGCCACGTGTTCATGAAAAGCATCATGCAATGTGTATAAAGGCGGCGCGTCATCATGCATGTGTATAGAGAAGGCGCCAAGGAGTCTGAGTTTAACACTCTTTGTTATATTGTGTGAATTGACACGTGGGTTAAGGTAATTTCTTTCAGTAATATAAGAGATAGTTTTCGTGTTAAATCTCCTTTAGGTGATGAATTTAGTTCTAGTTGTTAATTCAAGAATAATTATATTTTATTCTTTGATGCGATGGTAATTGAGTGTATTTCACGATATTTATCATATCCTACTGTTTATCTTTAGTGGTTTACTTTGATAGTCATTTAGATTTCTGGTGAGATTAGGGCCAATCCTTGGTGCGTAAGGCACTTGGAGACAGGTGTTTCTCTGTTTGCTCCGAGCGGAGCATGGAAACACCAATGCGGCTGGTGTCCATTACAGGCCCACAAGAAGCATTTTTATGCTATTGCAGTGGTTGTTACGGTAACGATGTGTTTCATATGATGAGTTCCCAATCTCATCAGGGGTCATATACGACACGCTTGTTGCCAGGCGCACCAGTCGTCACTTACGACATGTTCAGAGTGCAGGAACGAGTATTGATGTGGATCGGTTACGAGGTAGTAGCTCATTCTCATTAATGAGAGTATTGGTGGTACATATTGGTTAATTCTATGTTATGCATATTTCATGATTATTTAGTTATTGTTATGTGAAGAATGGTTTGTGAGAGCACGAGGTCTCACTTGGAGATATAAATTTCTCTTCTCCGCTCCTGATGGAGCATGGGGCCACCAGTGTGGTTTGCCTCCGCATGAAGTATTCATATGCTCGTGCAGTAGTGGTTTCGGTAGCAATCTGTGTTACATGGTGAGATTGCCAGCCTCATGCACAACACCATACTAGTATCGCTAGACGACATGCACGTGTGTGTGTGTGCATGATAGTTGAATGTTTCACGCAGTGTGGAAGAAGGACAGTTTGACAGGTGAGAGCGTGGTGGTTCTCATTCATTGATATTATGATTTTAACTAGCCCGTGCTTTGTTTGCGTTTTCAGAATTAGCAACTGAGCACTGGTTGGGTGTTTTGTTTGCTTAGTTTATTTGTTTAATGTTTGCTTCGTGTTCTTAATGTCACTGACAGGGTTGTAGAAATAAATACAGCCCCTGCCTTAAGAATCAGAGTTTTATTGTTGAATCGGGTCGGTTGCGAGTGTGCAAGAGAGTGATCAAATATCACAACATCATCATCTCGCCCATCCTATTACATGACAATAAAATCAAACTAAATATATTATAATTATTGTTTTCTCTAAATATTAAATTAGATTAGATCATCCTAGACATGGGATGATGGATTAATTTTAGAGAAATTATATCATAATTGCTTGTCTTATTCTTCTTCTTTGATCCGTAGCCGCCGACCGTCAAAGCAGTCAGTGGCCATCACGCCTAGTGGCGTCTTGTAGGGCAACAACAAATTGATTCCACTTTGCTCGGTCGGTGGCCATCCTTCGTACAGTGCCCCAACTCTGGTTCATTCCCTGCATCTCAGCCTCCACAGTCCTCCGCCAGGTTGTTTTTGGTCGGCCTCTCTTTCGTTTTCCTTCAGGGGTCCAAAGCATAGCTGTTCTTGTGATGGCATCAGGGTCTCTTCTGAGGACATGGCCAACCCAGCTCCAGCGTCTGCCAGCTATGATGGTGTGCATGTCCTCTTGCTTGCTACGAGTAAGCAGATCTTGGTTGGTGATGGTATTCGGCCAAAAGATTCGGTGAATTTTTCTTAGGCATGTTGTGTGAAAGGAGGACAATTTTGACATTTCCTTCTCTGTGACTCTCCAGCATTCCGCACCATAGAGAAGCACAGAAAGCACACAGCTCTGATATAATCTTAATTTTGTGCTTGTGCTGTATTGGGAGGACTTCCAGATGTTGTTTAGGCTAAAGAAGGCTGTTCTTGCCTTATTCATTCTGATGTTGATGTCTTTGCCTGCCCCGCCGTCTGGTGTTACTATGCTTCCTAGGTATGTGAAGGTATCTGTCTGTACCAATTGCTGATTCCTTACTGATATGGGCTCAGGGTTGCTCACATTGAGCGTCATGACCTCAGACTTCTTTAAATTTATGTTCAAGCCCACCTGCTGGCTGAACTTGTTAAGTCTATCCGTTTTTTCCTGGATGTGTTGATGTGAATGTGCTAGTAGTGCAATGTCATCTGCATATTCCAGATCTTCCAATGTAGAAAATGTTGTCCATCTTATTCCTCTTGGACTGCCCTCTGTTGTCTGGCGCATCACTGTTACGTACATTTATTACCTAAGGGGGTAGTCTTCGGTCCTGCCAAATGTACGCACCAGTTTTATGTAGTTATATTATTTGTGCGTTCGATTGATTCGCGCACTGACGTGCACAAAGCTGTGAGTGTTGCTTTGGACGCACGTGTAACCTAGTTGAGTAGTTTGTGACGTCACGTTTTGGAGTGGAAACATGGAACTGGCTTGTGTCCATGATAGTAATTTTATATTTCGTATTCAATGGCATTTTTAAGGAAGCCATTTATTCTAGTGATCTGTATTGGTCTTCAGGTCGAAACCAATATCAGGAATGTCACGTGAGTTATCGTCCCACTTCTTATTTTAATGCTGTATGAAAAAGGCCGCTCTAATACTAGTCTAGCGGGAATTAAGATGTTCCTAGAATGGATCTACAGAGTCGCTTGCCTTTAAGATTTGAATCGTAGACGGAGAATTCCTACGAGTAGAAGAAGTTATATTGTTTATCTTACGCACATGTTTTATATGCCGTACATGCTTCAATGCCAAAGTCGTGGCTTGGATGTAAAGAGAGGTTAGCCAACTGAAAGCCTTTACTGTTAGGATTATCGTATATGACTTTGTGTGAAAATTATATGATGTACAACGCTATGTATGAAGAACGTCTGGGAATTTTAACAAATGTAATATGGAAGATTTCACCCCAGAGTATGTATACGTTACCATGATAGACGTCCTTGAAAGAAGGTCAACGGTCGTGACTGAGAAGGATATTATACGGTAACAGTTTTGTAATCCTTAGTCTATGGACAGAGGTCTTTACTAGAAGAGAATCTTCAGGAACTTTAGCAGCAATAATTAATATGTTGTCGTGTGATCTTTGCGCCTGTGACGATGTCCGTCTTGTCCACTTCGTGTCCTGGTGAATAAAATCTATGTAAAGTTACCAACGACTCGTGTGCTGCTAATACTTGACCAGTTCACACAATTCAAGATACATTGTTGGTTTTTTCGTTTGAAAGACATTGTTGACATTTATTCCATTGTAACCATTCGCGTTTCAATTCATCACTATGAAAACGACACCAACAATAACTGGTAGGCCAGTGCGGTCTGGAAGTAATTTCAGGAACGTACCCATCCAATTGATCGTTTGAAAAGAAGAATTTTTACTTTCAAGGCGACATCATCTCAATTTGGATCCTGGCGGAATATGAATCATAATCAACTCAAAGGCTCAAGGTCTTCAATCAACCTCCACGTCAAGTTTCACAGTGACTGATTACTTGGAGATCATCTCTTCATCATTGTTACGTGCGAGCTAGTTTGATATACGCAGAGCGAAGTATTGCATCCTCTTACGTACATACACGGGGACAAGGCACTTTGATTTTTACCTGCACGCGAGCTAAGTATAACTTGTATCCGTTATACCCTTTATTACTATTAGCTGTGCCTTGATTGATTATGTACACTTATATATTTTCTATGTTATGTGTTATGTTTTGTGTATTCTTCGCGGGAGGTTGGGCGGTAGATCTGACGAACGAGATCCATCTCGAAGTCAATTCGGGCTCTTCGTCAGACGTTCTGTAGGACATTATTTTGCAGACTTTCCGCAGTGGAATGTTCCTACGCGTGAGCGTAGAAGGATTCTAGGTCCACTGTGTCTGGTGGTCTGTGACACCTGTCTGTGTTAGCTGTAGTGTCACGTTTACTTGTTGTTTTTGGTAGATATTTTTACTTGTGCCTTAGTTTTATGATGAATTTTGTATGTGATTATTGTCCGTCTCACCTTTCCTGTCGTTTAGTTTTTTACAAAACCTTTGTTTTTACACTGTGGTGTCTATTGTCTTGTTGAATTTAATCGCAGTTATCATCGTAATTCTTTACGACATTCCATTTTAGTTTCTCATTTTATTTTAATTGGATTTCTGCGAACGTCTTCGTTTGTTTTGAATATCTTGTCGTGTCATTATTGTGCTATTGTCTGTCACGTTATTGCTTTCACACCATTACATGTTATAAATTACATTATTAATTATTAATATTATTGCCTATAATATAAATTGATTTTACCGTTCTAGAACAGGAACGAAGAACACTAGTTGTAGTAACACTTTTAAATAGTATTATTACATAATAATCTTGAATAATGGCTACCTTAGACTATTTCATTAAGCAAGCAAAAGCTCTTCAGATGGCTCCTGATGAAGCAAAAACATTTGCACTTGCAGAATATAGGAAAGCTCAAGAAATAGAAGCTGATCAGAGAAGGTTAGAAACTTTACGTTTGGAAAATTTGAAATTTGAGGCAGATCAAAAACGGATTGAGGCTGAGGAACATGAGAAGAAGATGAAATTTGAGGCAGATCAGAAACGGATTGAGGCTGAGGAGAATGAGAAAAAAATGAGATTAACTGCTGAGGAGGATGAGAAGAAGAGGAAATTTATGGCTGAGGAAGAGGAGAAAAAAATGAGATTAGCCGCTGAATTAGAAGAGAAACGATTTCAGCGAGAGGCAGAACAGAAGCAAAAGGAGTCTGAAGAAAGACTTAGAAAAGAAATGGAAGAAAAAAGATTAATAGCTGAAAAGGAAATGGAACAGAAACAAAAAGAAATGGAAGAAAAAAGATTAATAGCTGAAAAAGAAATGGAACAGAAACAAAAGGAAATAGAAGAAAGGAGATTAATAGCTGAACAAAACACAAAACGACTTCAGCTTGAGATGGAAGAGAATGAAAGAAAACGACAGCATGAACTGAAATTAGCAGAGTCAGAATATGAGAGACTTAGGTTAACTCAGGAAGCTAATTCTCAGAGAACTTTTGAAAGCCACACTTCATCCAGACAGGATCATTTTAAGGAAATTCACCTTAAATTACCAAAATTTAATCCCCCGTCTGATGACGTAATATTCTTCCTAGATAGGTTTGAGGCCACTTGTGGGTCTTATAACGTGGATAAAGCTCTATACTGTACATATTTATCCAGATTACTTACAGGAGATGCATTAGCAGTTTATCATACCACCAGCATTGGTGAGAAAAATGACTACAATGCTCTTAGAGCAGCACTTCTGCAAAAATTCCAAATGACAGAAAACGAATATCGTTTGAAATTTCACACATTACTACCTCAATCTGGCAGAAATTTTAGTGATTTTCTGTCACAGATACGACTAACATTAGAAAGATGGATCGAATTATCCAAAATTGAAAAGTCGTATGAAGGTCTCTTTGATTTACTGATGCGCGATAAGGTACTTTCGTCGGTAAACCCTACATTTCTCGCATTTTTACACGAACGGAAACCTTTATCAATGAAAAACTTAGAAGAACATGCAAAAAATTTTTGCACTGCTCACCCAAACATGGATCTAAGTAACGCGCAGATTAAGAGTGAATTGCCTGTTGCTTTTGCAGCACAACAAAACAATTTTTCACGCAATCGTTCTTTTAGTGCTGATAGGTATGTCAATAAGGGAAATAATCATAATTTCACCAATGATAACTTTTACAAAGGGAAGCAATTTCAACAATCTGCTCCATTTAATGTTTCTTGGAACCAAACTCACAGATCGCGAGATTTTGGTAACAATTATTTTAAAAATAATCAAGGACATTATAATAAACAAAACTGGAGATCAAGGTCTCAGGGTCCGCAAAACAGACAATTTTTTGGAAATAAACCATTTAACCAACATCATAACGATCATTCTACAAATTATCGGACTAATCCAAATTTTAACTCTAGCAGAAACGACAATTATGGCAATTTTAATGACAAAAATCACAATCGATCGCGCCGACGAGATAGATCGTCGAATAATACAGGTAGACATTCTAATGTTGCTTTTAATGATACACAGGCTAACATTGAACAGGGTAAAGTAGCTGAAACTCACAATGCTATGTCTTGTTCTCTAGATTGTTCCCAGGTGAAAGACTGCCCAGAATGCTCGACTCTTTTCCAGCCTAAGGCGATCACGACGCTGCGTTGCGGACATACCTTGCCTAGCCTGCCTGCAGTCTGTACAGCCACTGCTGCGTCAGTACACCAGGGACAGGGCTCTCTTAAGTTTCACAAGGGATTTGTCAATAATATTTCATGCTCTCTCCTATTTGACTCAGGTTGTACAACAATCGGTGTCCGGACTTCGCTGATCAACCCAAGTTGTGCCACGGGCCGGGTTGTCAAATGTGTAACATTTGGTGGCACTATTGAAACATTTCCCACTGCTATTATTGATCTTAACACACCTTTCTTTTCAGGAAAGATCCAAGCATGTCTTCTGCCTAACCCAATTTGTGATGTAATACTTGGTCGCATACATGGTATTAAAGAGTGTACACCACAGCAAATTGCTGAATGGGAAGAGCGACATATTCAAACTGCAAATGCAGTAGTGACTAGAGCGCAAGCTACTAATATGTCGCATGATACACCTATTGAACCTACAGTTCATACCACTTGTGATGATGATGCTCCTATTTCACGGGAGTTGTTTGCAACATTGCAAAAGAATGATAATTCATTAAAAAAATTCTTTCAGTATGTTAACAAAAAGAATACAAGCAACAAACTTGCAAAATCTAGACATGACTTTATACTTAAAAATGGGATTTTGGTTAGAGTAATACGGGAAAAGGATTTATCCTTATGTTCTCAGATTCTTGTCCCATCCTGTATGAGATCTCGTATATTACGACATGCTCATGACTCGCAATGTGCGGGCCATATGGGTTTTTCGCGTACCAAATCCAGAGTGCTTTCGGCATTCTACTGGCCAGGCGTCCATAGAGATGTTACTCTCTATTGTCGGTCCTGTTTGATATGTCAAGAAGTTAAGGTACGGGGTCCATTTCATGCGGCTCCTATTCAAGCTGCGGACATCCCGATTAGACCATTTGATAAAATGGCCATTGACATTATTGGTCCAATGCTTCCATCTGCTAGAGGGCATACGCATATTCTTACGTGCATTGATATGTGCACTCGTTGGCCTGAGGCCATCCCTCTCAAGAACACTTCATCTGCCAGTGTAGCAGAGGCATTGATGTTAATCTTCTCACGCATTGGTTTTCCACGGAAAATCTTGTCGGATCATGGGGTTCAGTTCATTTCTGAATCCATGTCTCAAGTTATGAAGACATTAGGTATAGACAGATCTCTTAGTTCTATTTATCATCCGATGTCAAATGGGTTAATTGAGCGTCTCAATAGGACACTCAAGCAGTTGTTGGGTAAGATGACTCAAGACCATCCCCAAGACTGGGATCGGGTCCTACCCGCTTGTCTCTTTGCGTATCGCGAGGTACAAAATCAAGCAACGGGGTTTTCTCCGTTCCAGCTTGTTTTTGGCATGCAACCACGCGGTCCGATGTCGTTAATCCACGACTTATTGGTGGATGAGAATATTGAAGAGGAAACTCAATCCTCTTATGAGTATGTGATCTCTCTTAGAAAGAAAATCATAGATGCTTGTAGACTAGCTACTGCATCATCCGAACATGCCAAAGAAAAAGCTCGTCTATCTGCAAACAAATATAGACGTCTTCGCCAGCTCATACCTGGTGATGAAGCTTTTGTATTACTCCCTGCGCATAACAATCGTCTTTTAATTACCTGGAGAGGTCCTTTCAGGATCATCTCAAGAATATCCGATGTCGACTACATCGTTGATGTTAATGGCAAACATAAAACCTTCCACATTAACATGTTGAAGGAGTATTACTCACGTCCTGATTATCTACAATCGGTGTTCCAAGCAACTGACGATCCTACACCACCTATTCAACACTATTCTAGTTTGTCAGTCATCCAAGAAGAGGAATCTTCTTTCGATGATGTACAACTACCAATACCAGTTGTACCACTCCATTCCACTGAGAAATGGAATGATGTTACTATCTCATCTACTCTTACTGATGATCAACGTCAGCAAGTCTCTAAAATTCTACACACGTATGAGGATGTCCTCACTGACATCCCAGGTCATACGTCAGTCATCCAACATGACATTATTCTGACTGACGATACACCGATTCGAGTTCGCCCATATCCTATTCCTTTACACTTTCGTGATAAGGTTGATAAGGAATTGGATGAGATGCTCCAATTAAATATAATTGAACCATCTTCATCACCATATTCTTCTTCTATGGTAATCATTAGGAAGAAAGACAACAATATACGTCTTTGCGTAGATTACAGGAAGTTAAACAAAGTTACAAAATTCGATGCGGAACCATTACCTCTTTTAGACGACTTATTAGAGAAATTATCTCATGCCACATTCTTTTCGAAATTTGACCTTTCAAAGGGTTATTGGCAAGTGCCACTCACTACGAAAGCAAAGCCATTCACCGCTTTCTCGACGCCACGGGGTCTTTTTCAATGGAATTTTATGCCTTTCGGGTTAATGAATGCGCCAGCTACCTTTGTACGCATGATGCGCCGCATATTGTCTCATCGTCCCGATGTCATTACTTATATAGATGACATCTGTCTTTTCAGTGACTCTTGGGATGAACATATTCAGGGTTTAAAATCTTTACTTTCTACCTTACAGGATTATAACTTAACAGCGAAACCTTCAAAGGCTTTTGTCGGTTTTCATGACATCTCATTTCTTGGTCACCGTATAGGTCGCGGTTTAATGTATACAGAAGACAGTAACGTCTCTAAAATTTTAAACATCTCAGCACCTAAGACAAAAAAACAAGTGAGGTCACTCTTAGGACTAATACAGTTCTATTCTAAATTCATCCCTCATTTGTCTACTATAACTGCACCTCTTTCTTCGTTACTGAAGAAAGGCACACCTAATGTAATAAAGTGGTCGCAGGATCACCAAACGGCGTTAGACTATATAAAACAAATTTTTTCAAATAAGCCTTTTTTAAGGTTGCCTAACAAAGATCTCACCTTTGTTCTTCGCAGTGATGCTTCTTCCTACGCTATCGCGGCAGTTTTGATGCAGGAATACGGAGGCACCTTATTTCCTGTTATGTACGTATCCAGAAAGCTTACGACGAGCGAGATGAAATACTCCGTTCTAGACAAAGAGCTCCTTGCTCTTGTCTGGGCAATCACAAAACTGGATCGTTATCTCCTCGGATCACACTTTGTGGTGGAGTCTGACCAGAAAGCTCTTACCGCATTGAATACAGGAAACGTTAAGTCATCAAAGTCAGCGCGTTACGCTATAGCTCTTCAACCGTTCCATTTTGAGATACGAGCTATTCCTGGAGTGCAGAATGTATTTGCAGACTGTCTTTCAAGATGCCCTAGTGAACTTGGTGAAACTAAACCACTTTTAGATGGAGAAACGTCCTCACCGAAACATGAATAACTTTGTACAGTGTCATTAATTGTACATCTGTGAAGACTATGTATAGTTTTGCAGTATTCGTATAAATATAACTTTCAGAACATACTTACATATGGATTATAACATTATTTCTTGTGAAGTAACGTTTTATTAGAACGGGAACAGTGATATTAAAGTAACATTTTTTTTTAGTATGGAAACATTGGTAAAAAGCAACAAATAGACATTCGTTAGTGTTATGGAACATATTACACTACATATCGTGTTCGTAAACTTATTTCGTGCATGGAACATTAGGAACATATTCTTGTTGACTCTAAATAGTTCTGAACGAATATTCACAATGACTGAAATTAGAATTACTTAGAATAAATTACTAGTTATTTATTTATGTGTAATTAAGTACTAGAATTAGATTAATTCAATTTAATCAATTTGATTGTTTATAAATCACACATCTACTAACTTTATTAGTGTCTCGCAATACGTGTAGTCACGTATCCCACTACATGATATTTCACTTTTAGATAACTAGTCAAACTTACTAGTGCTAGATATCAGTAAGTGCGTTGCTTCTTAAAGTGTTTAATTTTGCATTGCTTCATTTTTGCACATTGTATTTCAAAATTTTCTGTTTCACTGATTCTTTTATCATTGATTATCATCAGTGTTGCTGTTCATTTTCATTTTTGAAATCATATGTTTCAAATTTTGTTGAAAACTTAGTTGAATTTTATTATCATCTTTTTTGTTGATTCTTCATTTTCATTTTTTCAACTTCTTTTTACTTCGAATATTACCACATCGTTCCAAAGTAGGTCGATGGTGGATGTGTGCTTTAATGCATACTGTCATTTAGTTATATTAATTTCAAGTTAATATTCTTTTCTTAATATGATAATTTTATGCATGTCATAAATCTTGTTGTAGTTTTGACTCACCTCTCTCGAGTAATTAGTTCGAAAAAAAATTAATGGGATTAATTTTTTTAAGGGGAGGTAATAAGGGAGCTGTTACGTACATTTATTACCTAAGGGGGTAGTCTTCGGTCCTGCCAAATGTACGCACCAGTTTTATGTAGTTATATTATTTGTGCGTTCGATTGATTCGCGCACTGACGTGCACAAAGCTGTGAGTGTTGCTTTGGACGCACGTGTAACCTAGTTGAGTAGTTTGTGACGTCAAGTTTTGGAGTGGAAACATGGAACTGGCTTGTGTCCATGATAGTAATTTTATATTTCGTATTCAATGGCATTTTTAAGGAAGCCATTTATTCTAGTGATCTGTATTGGTCTTCAGGTCGAAACCAATATCAGGAATGTCACGTGAGTTATCGTCCCACTTCTTATTTTAATGCTGTATGAAAAAGGCCGCTCTAATACTAGTCTAGCGGGAATTAAGATGTTCCTAGAATGGATCTACAGAGTCGCTTGCCTTTAAGATTTGAATCGTAGACGGAGAATTCCTACGAGTAGAAGAAGTTATATTGTTTATCTTACGCACATGTTTTATATGCCGTACATGCTTCAATGCCAAAGTCGTGGCTTGGATGTAAAGAGAGGTTAGCCAACTGAAAGCCTTTACTGTTAGGATTATCGTATATGACTTTGTGTGAAAATTATATGATGTACAACGCTATGTATGAAGAACGTCTGGGAATTTTAACAAATGTAATATGGAAGATTTCACCCCAGAGTATGTATACGTTACCATGATAGACGTCCTTGAAAGAAGGTCAACGGTCGTGACTGAGAAGGATATTATACGGTAACAGTTTTGTAATCCTTAGTCTATGGACAGAGGTCTTTACTAGAAGAGAATCTTCAGGAACTTTAGCAGCAATAATTAATATGTTGTCGTGTGATCTTTGCGCCTGTGACGATGTCCGTCTTGTCCACTTCGTGTCCTGGTGAATAAAATCTATGTAAAGTTACCAACGACTCGTGTGCTGCTAATACTTGACCAGTTCACACAATTCAAGATACATTGTTGGTTTTTTCGTTTGAAAGATATTGTTGACATTTATTCCATTGTAACCATTCGCGTTTCAATTCATCACTATGAAAACGACACCAACAATCACCCAGTCTATGACTGTTAAAAATAGAGTGGTTGACAAGGGACATCCCTGTCGTACTCCTGTCTTCACCTCAAAGGTTAGGTTGCTCTGCCCAACACTACACGTAAATTTGGCATAGAGGCTTTTTATAATTGACACTATGCAGCTTGGAATTCCATAAGCCCTCAGTATTTTCCATAAACTGTCCCTATGTATGCTGTCAAAAGCCTTTTCAAAATCTACGAAATTAATGTAAAGCTGTCTTTGCCATTCTGAGCACTGCTCTATAATGTTCCTGAGAGTGAATATATGATCTACACATCTTCTATTCTTTCTAAATCCTGCTTGTTCCTTCCTCAGTTTGTGGTCTACTGCCTTTGAAATTCCTGCCTAGTATTTTGCTGGGAACTGAGAGAAGAGTGATTCCTCTCCAATTATTGCAGTCTGCAAGATCTCCCTTCTTGGGCAACTTGACAATTATTCCTTTGTTCCACTCTGATGGTGTTGTCCCCGTTTTCCAGACTTGTGCAAATAGTGGTTCTAATAGTTCTGCTGCTAGCTCAGGGTCTGTCTTAAATAGCTCTGCATTTAAGTTATCATGGCCCGGAGCTTTGCCGTTCTTTAACCCTTTGATTGCTGTGATGATTTCTTCTTTTCGTGGAATGTCTGTATTCACATCTAGATCGTTTTCAGCTTCAGGAACATTCAATTGTGTCTCTGGTGGTTCCTTGTTCAGAGTTTCTCTGAAGTGCTCTGCCCATCTTGTTTCCTGTCCCTCTGCTGTCGTGATGAGATTACCTTGCTTATCTCTTACTAATGTAATATTGTTTGCACCTCGTTTTCCGCTGATGAATTTAGTTATTTTGTATACTGTGCTTTGTTCATTTCTCAGTGCTGCCTCCTCTGCCTGTCTTGCAAGATCGTCTAGGAAATTCCTTTTGTTGGCTCGGGTTTGGCGTTTAACTTCCTTGTCCAGCTGACTGTACTGTTCGCTATATAGTTGCTTTAACCTGGGGGACTTCGCTTCTGTTTTCTTTCTTTTCATTTCCTTTCTCATCGTTATGGTGTTTAATGTTTCTGGTGTTATCCAGTCTTGCTTCTTCCTTTCCTGGAATCCCAAGCATGATTTGCTGCTTTCTTTGTATATTGTTGAAATGGTGTTGAAATTCTGGTCTATATCATCAGTCAATGTCTTTTCCTGACTTTTGGCAAATTGATATCGTTTCTTTATGTCGGCCGCAAAAGCTTTTCTGGTAAGGGAGTCCTTCAATTTGCTGATGTCAAACCTTTTCTGTGTAGTTACAGTTGGTGCAGCCCTTCTTAGTTTCACTTTCAGTTTTGCTACTACTAAATGGTGATCACTTCCCACATCTGCACCTCTTCTTACCTTCACATCTTGTAATGCATGTCTCCATCTACCGTTAACCATGATGTGGTCTATCTGGTTTCTGTCCCGACCATTTGGTGATTCCCATGTTAATTTGTGAATTTCTTTATGTGCGAAGAGTGTTCCTCCAATGACCAGGTTGTTAATGCTACAGAAACTTATTAGTTTATCCCCATTTTCGTTTGCTGTTCCGCTGCCGCATTTCCCCATTGTTCTTTCATTATATGTATTGTGTGTACCAACTTTCGCATTGAGGTCTCCCATTACTATAACAAGATCATATCTAGGTGTGTCTTCCATTTCTTTCTGCAGTTGTTGATAGAATTCATCCTTGACCTCCTCATCGCTATCATTCGTTGGTGCGTAGCATTGTATTATTGTAGTATTGGTGAATCTCCCTCTCAATCTTAATCTTATCAGTCTGTTGTTGATGGGTTTCCATTCCAGTAATGTCCTTTCTATTCCTTTCTGTAGAATAATGGCTACGCCTTCATTGTGCTGTCCATCCTCTCTTCCAGAGTAAAGTACTGTTTCTCCTGTTGCTGTTTTAACTTTTCCTGCCCCTGTCCATCTGCTCTCGCTTATCCCTAGAATGTGTAACCTATAGTTTCTCATTTCTGCCGTGACCTGTCTTAGTTTACCTGTCTCGTACATTGTCCTGACATTCCAAAAACCTATTCTTGTATCCTGTTTTGCGGTCAGGACGTCCTTTCGGCTTTCACCACTGACAGTCATACGAGCCACAGACTCCGAATGTCCATCCCGCAGCAAAGTTTTTCTATTTATTGTTGTTTCCGTAACGTGCGATTTTTTTTACATAGACAGGGGTGTCAGCCCTGTGCTAAAACCCCCAACCTGGAGGACCAGGGTACCAGCTTTTGTCTGACCCCTACCCACACAGACCAGTCCAGCTTGGTTGAACCTACCAGGAGTAAAACTCCCACTGGCATAGCTCTGGGGATTGTCAGGGTACGCAAGCTGCCATACCGCTACAAGGTATAGGTACCATTGATGGCAGATAATTGCTTGTATAGAGGTTAAATGTGCAGTTGAAATACAAGTAGCCGTGAGTTGTTCTTGACTCCAATGCGACTTATCTACGATTGGCTGATCCTTTCTTGATGGTTGTATTACCTGCACTATGTTTGTGTATTGCCAGAGGGTTTGGGTTGATTCTCTTTTCCTATAACCCCCTCAATCTGTTTGCATGATGTGCTATCGGGACAATGTGTTTTGCTTTCCTTTGACAATTTTTTTGCCTGGTTCCCACATACATGTCTGTAAAACATCAGCTTCTGATGTCAACAGAAACTGAATGAAATTTGCTTCCGGTCACCAGTTATAAATTTACCTATAAATCGAGATATATGTCTTGTCCCCTGTCAGTGATTATGCCTGTCTCGTAGTCGGTGGTTTTTTTTATTACTTTTATCAGTTTTATCCAACGTATACTGTCCGTCAAAAATTCGGACAAAAAAAGAACGGCTGTCAGTCTAGCGCTATGGAAAATTGTCACTGAGAACGCTTCGTAAGGTTCGTATTGTCAGAGTATGTCTGTCATTCTGACACTGTGTGTGTATGTATATATATATATATTTATGACTGAAGGGGCTATTATTATTATAATATATATATATATATATATATATATATATATATATATATATATATATATACACACACACACACACATAGTGTCAGAATGACAGACAATTAGGACGCAGATCTAAATGTACTATTTTACAATAACATAGGTTGGAAGAATAAAATCCGACCAGGAGTGGCGGGTGATGGTGAGAGACGGTATGTTTCAAGGTTGTATTGGTGGCGCAGTCGCCGGATGTAAAAACGCATGTACAAGTTCAACATAGTAGGCACGAACCGGATTAGTGCACGAATGGACTATTCATTCAAAGAAATATATAACTATATAAAAGTATGAGCTTAAGCCTACGTTTGTTTTATAAATTATACTTAGTTAAGAGAAGACCAGAATATAATTTTAAAATATTAAAACATAAATATTTTAAGTATAGCATAAACAATGGTACACGCTCCGCATTATAAATTTATACTAAATGCTGGAAAAAAAAGGATTACCATAAATAATTGCCCTAAATAATCATTTTTTGTTTTGTTGCAGGTTCTCTCCCGTGACAGCAAAAATACCGGAATAAATTCCCCTGTAAAAAGAAACGTGCTCACACATTCACTATATAAACAACACGTAAAGTTATTTCCATAACAGATACGGTAGTAGGGGTTCGAAGTGTTAGAGACTTATTTATACAACGTCCAGCTTATGACTAGGTGACCAGTTCTATTCATTCCTCAGTACCTTTGCCTTCTTAAATTTGCGTTGCAATCATTTCCGACAAACCAGGTAGATTAACAAACACAAAACGTTTTTAGTAATATCCCCCCCCCCCCCCCCCTAGAATAAAAGATGCGTAGGACTGAGTTATACAAATTAAGACACGACTATAGTGGTATTTGGTGTAGTAAATAAACTAACCCTGAAAATAAACTTTGCTTACCCAAAATTTTCGGATATAAGTCTGACGTGTTAAAGACTCTGTACCTCCACTTATATCAACCAGACAGAGAGGAAAGGCCAAATAGGAGACACGAGAGATTTCTAGTATATGACGTGATTAATACCAGAAGTAATCATTACAATTAATAGTGCTAAACTTTAGAAAGTGTATTCATAGTCACTGTTCCCAGGAATCTTCCTGAAAGTACTAAAACTAGGGTCTGTAGATTAATAATTAATACCATTTCAATCCTTCTATTCTACCCAAGCACTAAATTATGAATGGTTGTAGCTTTGTTGTTGTGGTTTTTGTTGTTCTCCATCTTACTGAGCCATATAATAGTACTGACTTGACATTTGAGTTGCTAATTTTTGTGTTGGACTTAATTTCTCTTGATCTCCATGTGTTTCCCAATGCATTGAAAGATCTTCTTGCTTTTTGTATTCTTATTTTGATATTACTGTCTGTCCTGCCAACTTTGTGTATATTTCTGCCAAGATATGTGTAAGATTCTACATCTTAAAGTGGTGTTTCCTAATTAAATATAAATATATATAAATAAATAAATATATAAATATATAAATATATATATATATATATATATATATATATATATATATATATATATATCTATATATATATATATCTATATATATATATATTATATATATAATATATATATATATATATATATATATATATATATATATATATATATATATATATATATATATATATATATATATATATATATATCTTTGCCTTACTCTTGAAACATGCATTCAGAGATGCCACTGAAGGAATATGCCTTCACACTAGGTCAAATGGCCGTCTGTTTAATCTTTCAAGGCTGAAGGCAAAAACAAAAATCAGAAGGGTCACTATAAGAGACTTGTTGTTCGCTGATGATGCTGCAGTCGTCACTCAAAGCCAACAGGAGTGTAGTAAAATATGCGAGAATAAACGCTCAATTCAGTAAGATTTAGGCATAAAACGATAATAAATACATTTGCCCGCATGTTTCTGACGGTTGGCCTCTTCGACGCCAGCAGGCTGCTTTTTGTACAGTGCTAAGCCTATAGAACGATTTCACGGAAAATGTCTGACACGCTTTAGTTTCGTTTTCGACAAACACTACTAATATTTAACTTTTGCCCAATCTGCTGTATACACTTTGTAGTCTAGCCTTACAATTAACTATTGGCGGAAGCATACCGCAATATAGCTATCTGAAGTAACACTTTCTGTCAACTTTGTAGCAAAATCCGTAGTAATCCTTACATTTTTTGGTAGTATTACACGATACAATGCTAACTAGTAACGCAAATTCTTAACCCGCCCCGTCTACACCCCGCTTCGCTGACACAGTCTGCAAACGCATATATCCACACTGCGGAAAAGCCAGCCAAGGCATAACCACGTAGACAGTTTTATTTCCTCCTAGTGGTAGCATTTCTGATGTAACTAAAACAAGTAGTATTTGAAAAATACATGCTCGCAAGACGAAGGAGAGGAAAGATGGCGGACTTGTGTAAAATTTTATTTGACGATGGACGATGACATAAATTGGAAATTTTAAACCATTATGAAGTTCCCCATAAGAATTATATGATAGTATGACGTAGAGTTAGCTGAGTAAGAATGTACTTTAAATAATATGATAGTCCCAGTATTAGAGAAGTTATTGAAGAAATACTAATATCTAAGAACACACGACCAGACACACTGGCGTTCCTGCTCATAATTTTTTGGTAACGTTAGGGGGAAGCGAGCTGGGAACAGAGGCAGGGAGGTACATTCAAATTAGCTTGGGGTAAACAGAGTATGAATGGGAAAGGGGAACGGTAGGAGAAATGTAATCCTAAACGTGATATCTTTTGTATTGGGCATGACTAGAGCAGACTGGCCAATCGACCACCAGTTATTCAAAATCATTTTGGGTTTTTCATTCAAACTGCATTTGAATTCAAGTAGTAGAACGTTTCGATTGGCTAGTGCTGGTAAATATTAGCAAAAGGCTTTGACTATTCATTGTCAGTTGAATTAAAATTTGTATACAGATACGCTGAAAAACAGCTGTGTTAATTTTAAACTTAAATAAAGAATAAATTCACAGTCTGTGCAGTTCGGAGGAAGCTGAGGCCATTTCTTCACCAAATCAGCGTCATTTGTTTATATATTTCTTGATTGTGAGGGTCTATGTTCCTGTTGCCGGCTGGTGACAGGAAACCTGCTGAGTGCTTATAAACGCCAACCAGTCTCTGTAGTGGATTAGATGGTATTGTATGGTTGTTATGTTACCTAGGGTACTGTATGAGGTCAGTTGTGAAGGCTCCTGAGATAAAAGTTTATGTGAATTACAGAAGGCCCTTCTTACTACCACTACGACCTCAAACAGATCTCTTTTACTATTATGAATGTAGCTACGTTAAAAGTCTAGGGTACTGAAATGTAATGTGTTGTAGTAGAATATACAAACACACACAGATAATTATTAAGTCTAATAATATTAATAAAATTCTATAACACACTGAACTAACTCAGACTGTTTTAGTTTCAATATTAAAATTTTTTCTAAATTTATTTGTTCTGAACCAAGGTTTTATTTTGGTCAGAACATATGAAATGTTATGAAGTTATAAATGGAATGCATAAATATATGGCATAATAAAATGGAATGTGTGTACATAGGTATTTTATAAGACTGGCTAATATTAATTGTATTTATAATGTCTCTGGGAGAACTATTACTGGATGTGCTGTTGGGGTGGTGTCATCACACCCACTCTGTGACTAGACTAGCTTTGTCCATTGTCTTATAAACTTTAGAAAATGTTCTATTTCCCAAAATTCAGTATATTGTGATGGGGAAATATTTATAAATAGTTAAGAGTTCTGGTGAATCCTCAGCAGGCACCTAATCACTCATCTTGTCTGAGGAGATCTGATGCTGTAATTCCGTGGCCCACTCCTCTCTGTAGCTGGAATACGATGCTAGACTGCACCGACACAAACGTTAGGCGGCACACACATCTGCCTGTATATTCTTGATAAGGTATGTAGCACTACCTCTAGTGCCACAACAGAAACTCACAATTCTGAAACAAAAGTTGTGCGAGGTGTCAGTAATCTACCTACTGCACCACTCTTACACACAGCACAACACAACGACACTACACAGAATGGGTCAGATCTCTCTGACCAACACAGCACATCTTACCGAGTTGTTCTCATATAGTATCAGTTCCCCAAGACTGCATTGCATCTGAGATATGTTCAATAGTTTTCTCTTTCCTTCAATAAGATAGGTGATATGTTCCCACTGATCTCAACAATAGATCCGCCTTCCATAGTCTTAGTTAGGCGTCCATATATTTTGTTTGTCTCTAGACCCTGAACTTGGGCTGGGACCTAGAGCGAGCACTTACTTGTCGTAATCATTTTATATGATATGGCAGTATCAATCACTCGAAATATTAAAATATACAAAATAAATGCTTTCATTCTTACCAGAATTCAGAATTGAGAACACAGTTAATTGCTAGCAAAACTCAGCTGAGCTGCTGGCTATATGATGGCGTCCCACTAAATGTATGTAATATCTTCTGGGGAAAACACCACAGGCAATAACCGACTGTGTCCCTGGACAGAATTGTATCAAATGGCAAAAAATGCGCGTCTCCACCCCGCCAATGTGATTACATTGGTCCAATCACAGACTTCCCCTCTAACTTTTTTCAAATCTACAACCAAAAGTCAAATTTCAGTCAGATCTCAGTCAAGTATGTATTATTGTCTGTTGGTCCGTCTGTCTCTACTTGTTTTTTCATAAAAAACACGCTTGGTTCTTGGACCAACTCCATGTAATACCCTACACAATTCTGCCTCCGAAGTTATTTTTAGCCACAATTCTCCACCTTCCCCCTCTCTTTCCTTACAGCTCGGTTTTTGCATTTGCGTGTCTCAAGGACGAAAATGTGAAACTTTGTGAAAGTTTGCACAACAGTACTGTCGCTGGTCTGATGTGAACAATACAGTCTTTTGTCAATATCTTCCATGTTATCTGTCCGTCAGCATAAATGAAAGTATATTATTTCCCTGCTTAAGATGGGCTATCAAACTAGCTAGGTTTTATATTCATAACTCTATTATTAAGAAAAAACATATTTTTTCTCAAGTTTAGTTTTTTTGAAATTTGTTCGAGAACCTTCTCCACGGCGATTGCCGCTGAATTCAAATAAACAACCAAGTATAGTAAAACGTCCAAGAAATTACTGTCTCGGATAAGAGCTAAGGTCTTTTCTGTCCATTTCCTTACATTGTGTTAACTAGTGGCATGAATTTCTTTCTCTTTTATTCCCAAATGCGTCTTTTTGCCCTTTAGGTTTAAACACGTGTTCAGTCATATTTTTCCTTTTTTATATCTCCGTTTTGTCTGCATGTTTAGCTAGTTAGTTTAAATGGCGGTGGGATATGCGGGCATAGGCGAGCATGTCTCCTAGTATCCTACGCATTATTTTTATCCCTACAATGTTATCTTTATAATTTGAGATATTTTAACGTTATATCATGGTAAATTCATCACACATCTCCCCACTTGAGAACATGCCCTACGGCAAGTTCCAAAACCAGTGATACACATAGATAAAATTACTCCTCACGCCTACCAACTACTCTAATTTTGATCACAGGGGTGCCGACTGAGAAAATCTGCACCGACATTCAATGACCCTGGGATGTATTCGATAACAAACTGATAAGGTTGTAACAATAAAGACCATCTCAACAATCTTTCATTTTCATGCTTAGCCTGAGATAAGAACACCAGGGGCTGATGATCCGTCTGGACCACAAAAGTCCTACCATACAGATAGATTTGGAACTTTTTTATTGCCCAGATTAACGCTAAACATTCTTTTTCGCTTGTGGAATATCCTTGCTCCGCTTTATTCAATTTGCGGCTTGCATAAGCGACTGGGTTCAGTTCCCCATCGGGTGAAGATGACCTTTGCAACAGAGCCGCCCCGAGGCCTACATTACTTGCATCTGTTCTCACAACGAAGTCCTGTGTCAAATCAGGCAATTTGAGAATAGGCTTGCTAGTGAGTTTTTCCTTTAACTCTTGGAAAGCCAATTCACATTGCGCAGTCCAAACTATTTTATCTGGATGTCCCTTGCGAGTCAGATCAGTCAGAGGAGCACAAATAGAGTTAAAATTTTTGATATTTTTTTGGTAAAATCCACATAACGACACGAATGATCGCACGTCCTTTTTTGTTTGTGGTCTAGGTGCTCTCTGCAGTTTTTCCAAGTTCTTGGGGTCAAGGGTCATGTTCCCCTGATACACAGTGTGTCCCAAGAATTCCAACTCTTTGCATCCAATACAACATTTTGTTGGTCTAGCAGTTAAATTTGCCTCCCTAAGCCTATCAAATAACATTTTCAGAGAGTTAATGTGTTCTTCAAATGTCTCTGTGGCGACGAGAATATCATCCATGAAATTCGTGATACATGGGTTATTCAGGGGATCCAACAATTTGCGCATCATCCTTGAAAATACACTCGGAGCATTTTTCAATCCGAATGGTAGCATGTTGAATTCATAATGTCCTTCCGAGGTGCTAAAAGCTAAATAAGGCCTAACTTCAGGCTTCACTGGAATCTGGTAATAGCCTTTACTAAGATCCACCTTCAAAAAGTATTTTGCCTTGTTTAATCTGGCAAATAACTGTTTTGTGTCTGGTAATGGATCCACTTGTCCTTCTGTGACAGCATTCAGTTTCCTGTAATCTATGCACAGTCTGTGTTCCCCAGACGGTTTCCTCAACAAAATTACACTGGAGCTAAAAGAAGATTCACTGTGTGAAATAATCCCCTCCTTCAACAAATAATCTATTTCTTCTTTCAATGCCTTCTCCTTCGCGAACGGAATAGAATAGGCTCTCATACAGATTGGGTTTGAGTCTACCAGTTTCATGTCATACTGTAGCAAATTTGTATGTCCTGGTTTATCTGTTAATACATCTGTATGTTCCTCCAGAACCTGTTGAACTCTCTCCCTCTGATTTTTAGTCAGGTGCTTACTGACTTTTACCTGTGCGGCTGTTTCACAAGGATGTAATGGGTATTCATGTGAGGTGAGTGGTTCCTTTTGCATTTGAGTTGCGATAGCCAAGGTCAGTAAGGGGGTGCTTTCCTGGAGTGGTCTGTCCAGATACTTCTTTAAAAGGTTTACATGATAAACTTTCTCCTTCCCCTTTTTGTCAATTTTATAGTTTGTTCTAGACACCTTCTCTAGAACCGTATATGGACCTTGCCATCCAATTTGTAATTTATTCTGGCTGCCGGGTAGTAGAAGAAGCACCTTCTCTCCCACAGCTAGTTCTCTGTCCTTTGCCTTCCTATTAAAATATGCTGCATGTTTCTTCCTGGCTTGTCTCAAATTATCATTTGCCAGTTTCCATCCAGCTTTCAGACGAGTGGTCAGCTCGTTCACATATTGATACGATGAGGTAACAGTCTCTTCTGCCTTCTCATCTGTCCAGGTCCTTAATAAAGCTACATCAGGACTTTTAATTTTTCACACTTATTTTTCATGGCACCCGTCGGATCCCTTCCATTGGAAGCCTTATAATGAGGATTTTTCTTCCTAGAATCATCACTCACAAATCGACCACTACCAATTTTTTTCTTGGGTTTGTCTCCCCACTTTAGATTGCTTATGAGAGATCTTCGCTCTCTTTTAGTTTCCTCCAGTTTATATAACTCTGACCGAGGGATTGTCCGTTTTTCTGGGGTAAATTTATTCTTTGTACTCGTCGCATAGTGGCCATGTTAATCCATTCAAGTGAAGACTGGGCGTGAAAAGGGGGCTCCCATTCCACTTTGTCTACTTTATGATAATTATTCCTTCCAGGCCTAAGTTTGCCCCGTGGCGTTTCTAGGTCCTGCAAATTTGTTCACTTTGTGTGTGTTCCCTCATGAAATATGCCACATGCTTCTACAAAGTTCTCAATGTCGACATTTACGTCGGGCCAATAGTATTTTCGAGCAACCTTTTGGCAGATGGTACCTACTTTCTCATGGTCACCATCTTTTCCAACATGTAAGCTCCTTATTAAATTTGCCCTATATACCTTGGGAAGAACCAACTGTCCGTGACCAGTGGATATAGTTCCTGTCTTCCTGTATAGCAATCTGTCCTTCATAAAGTATTCTCCCTTGCTTGGAGGTGTGTGGCATTTGGGCAATTTTTTAAAACATGGCTTGAGTGTCCTATCCTCAGCCTGCGCCTTCCTCATCTCCTCTGGATGAGCATTTATAGGTTCACCTTCTTCCTCCTTTTTCTGTGACCTGGTCTGCACTGTCGCCATGATCACAGGTCTCTCGGGATTCCCAAGAAGACGTACCTACACCCCAATATCAGAGGGTAGATTGGTTCATCTATCACTGCTGCTCTGATTTCTCCTTCCACATAGCGAGTTTTCACCGTTATCCTTGCGATGGGAAGTGTCATGAGTGGTATGTCCTTAGTCGCCCCTTGTATTTCCACTGTTTCTGTGGTATACTGACTTGGGTCCACTAGGCTAGACTTCACGACTGAATCATAATCCAAACCTGTATCATAAAGGCACCTTATGGTGACCCCATTACAAATAACATCCTCACAAACTGGGGGGTGATAAGGTTCCTGCTGTCCATTAGGATTAACCTTTAATCTTTGAGTCCCCGACTTCATTGCAGCAATGTTTGAAGGTTTCCTTCTACAAAATTCGGTGTTATGGTTGTCTTTCTTACACCATTTGCACCATCTTTTTCCTTGGTTAAACGGTTTTCTTTCATTATATTTTTGGTCATTGAACTGTGAGTTTCTGTTACGATAGTCATTTCTTGGCCTATCAAAGTTTGTCCTGCCTTTATTACCCTGTTCTGTTATCAAATTTATTAAATTGCTGTGGAGCTTTAAAATTGTCTATGTGCTTCTTTTTAGTGCCACTTACCTCTGCCTGGGCTGCCTGATACCTCTCAGCGACATTTAAAACCTCCCCCAACCTCTCTGCACCTTGTTCCATGAGAAATTTTCTCAAGTCTGGAGCCATGGACTCTCTTAATTGCTCTATCATGATCATCTCTTTAAGATCTTGGGTCTTCCCCAGAGCAGTCCATTTCTCCAAATAGGTTTCCAGTCTGGCAGAAAATTGGTGGTATGTCTCCCCAGACAACAGCTTGGCATTTCTAAATTTCTTACGGTAAAATTCACCATGTTTTTCATATCTTAATAACAAAGCCTGCTTTAACATGTCATAATTGTCTTGGTCTTCTCTATTCATTTTAGCAAAGACTTCATAAGAAGTACCTCTCAGTCCCTGTGATAACTTTAGACTCCACCTCTCTCTCTCTAACCCATATGTAGTAGCTAATAATTCAAATCTACTGAGGTACCCCTCGATGTCATCGTCTTTCTCAACAAAATGGTCTAAATCAGTGATGGCCAAGCTAAGGTTGGCCGAGGGCCAGATTATGGTAAAGGGTAACACCCGAGGGCCAGACCTATAAAATCCTTAAAAAATAACGTTCTGAGATTTAGTTTTACATATATAATGAACCACGTACAGAAAGCAACGGCAAACTACTGTACTGCACATCTGCCAAGACCCGTACACCAGTCTTCGGTCTGAAATTACTGTTAAAAAAATAATGAATCTGTTGTTTTAATTTGTTTTGTAATTTGTAAAATGACATGTAATTATTTATTTCAAACATACATTTGTGTGTTATTTCATTGTGAAGAGTGTAGCTTCAATCAACAATAAGAGGCCGGCCAAAACAGGTTGGCGGGCCGGTCAAAACTGGTTGGCGGGCCGGATCTGGCCCGCGGGCCGTAGTTTGGCCACCGCTGGTCTAAATGAAACCCCATAGCTGAGGTTGAGGCTACCTGACTAGCTGCAGCATCTGAGGCAAAAGGGCTGGCACCATTTTCAGGAGCATGGCCCTGTAATTCAAGCTCCCTTAGTCGTATTTCGTGCTCCGTTTGCAATCTTCTATCTTCTGCCTCCCTTTCGGCAGTCAATCTTTTTTCTTCTGCCTCCCTTTCGGCAGTCAATCTTTTTTTCTTCTGCCTCCCTTTGCTGTCGTTTTTCTTCTGCTTCCCTTTGCTGTCGTTTTTCTTCTGCCTCAATCTGCAGCCTCTTCTCTTCAGCCAACCTCCTATCTTCCCTTCCAATATACTTGTCACATTCAGAAGTTACATACTGAATTAAAACCTGACCCTCCATATTCATCTCCTTCGCCGTTAGCACAGCAGCCGATCTAAACTTTGCTAGCTCTGCCATACTCAACATACAATTTAGCAAAGACTAAGGTAATTTCAAATATATCTAATTACCAAGGTAAACAACAAAGGGTAATTATCAAGGTAATATATTTTAATTAATTAATTAATTACCACTGGCTGTGAAGATTCACCAACTTTTATTTAAGGGACACTTTTTAAATTTCTACAATCTGTCCCCACTGTTTTAATTCTCCTACCAGGAGATTCCAATTATCTTTGATAAACTAAATATCCCTGGACAAGACCCCAATATTGTAGTGAATTAGATGGTATTGTATGGTTGTTATGTTACCTAGGGTACTGTATGAGGTCAGTTGTAAAGGCTCCTGAGATAAAAGTTTATGTGAATTACAGAAGGCCCTTCTTACTACCACTACGACCTCAAACAGATCTCTTTTACTATTATGAATGTAGCTACGTTAAAAGTCTAGGGTACTGAAATGTAATGTGTTGTAGTAGAATATACAAACACACACAGATAATTATTACGTCTAATTATATTAATAAAATTCTATAACACACTGAACTAACTCAGACTGTTTTAGTTTCAATATTAATATTTTTTCTAAATTTATTTGTTCTGAACCAAGGTTTTATTTTGGTCAGAACATATGAAATGTTATGAAGTTATAAATGGAATGCATAAATATATGGCATAATAAAATGGAATGTGTGTACATAGGTATTTTATAAGACTGGCTAATATTAATTGTATTTATAATGTCTCTGGGAGAACTATTACTGGATGTGCTGTTGGGGTGGTGTCATCACACCCACTCTGTGACTAGACTAGCTTTGTCCATTGTCTTATAAACTTTAGAAAATGTTCTATTTCCCAAAATTCAGTATATTGTGATGGGGAAATATTTATAAATAGTTAAGAGTTCTGGTGAATCCTCAGCAGGCACCTAATCACTCATCTTGTCTGAGGAGATCTGATGCTGGATTTCCGTGGCCCACTCCTCTCTGTAGCTGGAATACGATGCTAGACTGCACCGACACAAACGTTAGGCGGCACACACATCTGCCTGTATATTCTTGATAAGGTATGTAGCACTATCTCTAGTGCCACAACAGAAACTCACAATTCTGAAACAAAAGTTGTGCGAGGTGTCAGTAATCTACCTACTGCACCACTCTTACACACAGCACAACACAACGACACTACACAGAATGGGTCAGATCTCTCTGACCAACACAGCACATCTTACCGAGTTGTTCTCATATAGTATCAGTTCCCCAAGACTGCATTGCATCTGAGATATGTTCAATAGTTTTCTCTTTCCTTCAGTAAGATAGGTGATATGTTCCCACTGATCTCAACAATAGATCCGCCTTCCATAGTCTTAGTTAGGCGTCCAAATATTTTGTTTGTCTCTAGACCCTGAACTTGGGCTGGGGACCTAGAGCGAGCACTTACTTGTCGTAATCATTTTATATGATATGGCAGTATCAATCACTCGAAATATTAAAATATACAAAATAAATGCTTTCATTCTTACCAGAATTCAGAATTGAAAACACTGTTAATTGCTAGCAAAACTCAGCTGAGCTGCTGGCTATATGATGGCGTCCCACTAAATGTATGTAATATCTTCTGGGGAAAACACAGGCAATAACCGACTGTGTCCTGGACAGAATTGTATCAAATGGCAAAAAATGCGCGTCTCCACCCCGCCAATGTGATTACATTGGTCCAATCACAGACTTCCCCTCTAACTGTTTTCAAATCTACAACCAAAAGTCAAATTTCAGTCAGATCTCAGTCAAGTATGTATTATTGTCTGTTGGTCCGTCTATCTCTACTTGTTTTTTCATAAAAAACACGCTTGGTTCTTGGACCAACTCCATGCAATACCCTACACAATTCTCCCTCCGAAGTTATTTTTAGCCACAATTCTCCACCTTCCCCCTCTCTTTCCTTACAGCTCGGTTTTTGCATTTGCGTGTCTCAAGGACGAAAATGTGAAACTTTGTGAAAGTTTGCACAACAGTACTGTCGCTGGTCTGATGTGAACAATACAGTCTTTTGTCAATATCTTCCATGTTATCTGTCCGTCTGCATAAATGAAAGTATATTATTTCCCTGCTTAAGATGGGCAATCAAACTAGCTAGGTTTTATATTCATAACTCTATTATTAAGAAAAAACATATTTTTTCTCAAGTTTAGTTTTTTTGAAATTTGTTCGAGAACCTTCTCCACGGCGTTTGCCGCTGAATTCAAATAAACAACCAAGTATAGTAAAACGTCCAAGAAATGACTGTCTCGAATAAGAGCTAAGGTCTTTTCTGTCCATTTCTTACATTGTGTTAACTAGTGGCATGAATTTTTTTCTCTTTTATTCCCAAATGCGTCTTTTTGCCCTTTAGGTTTAAACACGTGTTCAGTCATATTTTTCCTTTTTTATATCTCCGTTTTGTCTGCATGTTTAGCTAGTTAGTTTAAATGGCGGTGGGATATGCGGGCATAGGCGAGCATGTCTCCTTGTATCCTACGCATTATTTTTATCCCTACAATGTTATCTTTATAATTTGAGATATTTTAACGTTGTATCATGGTAAATTCATCACAGTCTCCAACCAGACTTATATACTGTCGAATATCCAGTAGGAGCTTTGGCGAGTGTTGAACGTGAAATTTCTGCAACTACCCATTGAATTATCTTACAACAAGGACTCCCAGGTGAAGAGTAAAACATCTGGGGCATCTCTGACATTTTCTTGTGTTTCAAAATATTACACAGGAATATTATGGGGGTAGGATGAACTACAGCCCTCATATACAGTGACTCTCCCGTTAGATAAATAAAGTGAACTCTGTAATATTTCATACAGGAAGGACATTTATAAATACATAATAACTTTTAGTTATTGGGCAAATTGTCCCAACATTTTTAATTGTTCTATTCTGTAAACTATCTTGTCCTTATTTTCAAAGATCTGTCCACAAGCTATGAATGGACAGGCAAAATAAATTGTAAATATTTGTTCAAAGAAAAACTTAACTGCTAGTTATTAACTTCTTTAATAGAAACTTAAAGTGTTTGATTGTTGTGTACCATCATTAATTTTTCCCCTAGACACTAGGTACACCATACACCATACACTAGAGCCAGAAGATTGACCGTGTGAGACCTAGGGAGGTAGCGTTAGGTTCTCTGCACATAATTCATCATCATCATCTATAGAGTCAGAGACCTACATGTGCTTGACCTCACACGGTTATAGTAGACACCTTTTCATTCTTTTAGGATACCATCATAACCTCCCCAGCAAAATCAACTTTGCTACAAGGAGCTTCAGAGCTTGATGAATCGCTTCACTAAAGCATGCAAGGACTTTGGCCTCACAATAAGTCTAAAGAAAACGAATGTGCTGAGTCAGGATGTGGGTGCTGCACCAGTTATCACTATCGATAACTATGAATTGGCAGTGGTGCACCACTTCACATACCTAGGGTCTACCATCAATGACAAACTCTCACTGGATACAGAAATCGACAGCCGCATTGGCAAAGCTGCAGCTACCTTTGCCCGCCTCACATCGCGTGTTTGGGGAAACTCTAAACTCACAATGAAGACCAAAGCTGCTGTATATAATGCCTGCATCACCAGCACACTCCTATATGGCAGTGAGACCTGGACGACCTATGCTAAGCAAGAAAGAAGGCTCAATACCTTCCATTTACGGTGTCTACGCCGCATCCTCGGCATCTCGTGGAAAGATAAAGTGACAAATGTCGAGGTGTTGTCACGTGCTGGCCTTCAAAGTATGTATACGCTGCTTAGACAGCGCAGACTTCGCTGGCTTGGCCATGTTCGCCGCATGGAAGATGGTCGCATCCCAAAAGATATCTTCTACGGACAATTAGCAGATGGCAAGAGAACAGTTGGGCGACCACAGTTGAGGTTCAAAGATGCGTGCAAGAGAGATATGAGGGCACTGGACATGGATCCAGCAACATGGGAGGATGAAACTGCCGATCGCACTAAGTGGCGATGCTATTTACGGCGCCACCTCAGATTGGGCGAAGAGACGCTCACACAAGAAGCAGAGGAGGGGAGAAAACGTCGAAATAAATTAAGCAGCTGAGGGCTGTCACCTCAGGGGCGCATTCCCATAGTCAGTTATGACTGAAGGGGCTATTATTATATATATATATATATATATATATATATATATATATATATATATATATATATATACTGTATATATATATTATATATATACACTATATATATATATATATATATATATATATATATATATATATATATATATATATATATATATATATATATATATATATATATATATATATATACATATATATATATATATATATATATATATATATATATATATATATATATATATATATATATATATATATATATATATATATATATATATATATATATATATATATTATATATATATATATATATATATATATATATATATATATATATATATATATATATATATATATATATATATATATATACCTTCAGCTATGGACTTTCTGAACACAAGTCTATTGTTACATAGTGACAAATATTTATCTCGTAGAATAGTGGCGGGGTTATAAACTTTACAAAAACCGAGAACAATCAGTTGTTTGTAGTTTTCTTCCTTAGATCCTCCTATTTACCTCACCGCTATGAGTAATTCTTGATTGAAGGTTACTTCTTTCTATAGACTCATCCTTTTTCTCTAACTCTCCGACCACCCATTCGTGGTCTCCTACTTCATTATAACATTTATCGCCATAACATTTATTTCTGCTTCATGTGGTTTTGTAGGCTGATGGCTTATTCTCTCCTAGCTGGATTAAAAAGAGGGTTGGGGTAGGGGGTTATGGAGCTGATCTTTTCAGAAGTTGCTAGAAATATTCCGTCCATATCTTTAATTGATCTTTCATAGTGATTATATTGCTCTGTTATCTTCTTTCTACTGTTGTAGAGGTGGTTCATATTGTCTCTTTTAATCGTCATTCCAGTTAGATCCCATACAGAAAGACAGCGCCAAAATATTTGATATGCTTTTGTGGTAGAATTTTCTGTAGTAATCAATCTGTGTTATAAGGGAAGATTGCTAACCACAAGAATACTCTTACAAGAACCGCTTCTTACAACATGCACAAGAGCCGCTTCTTACAACATGCTTGATTGTCACAGTGATTCTGCTCTTTCTTTGTCACGGCATACACTCGCGGACACAACATGACGTCCACATTCACATCAAGTGCCATCTTCGCACAAAAGTGAGCTATAATGAATCACAGCCTTTTCAGTCTCTGTCTCGGCGGTAGACTCTGGTTTGTTATTTCCTGTTCATATTTTGTTGTTATGTTCTGCCGTAAGTGTCGTGGTCTTCTTGTTCGCTTGTGTTAAATGTATCGTTATATTATTGGTTTTTTACACCACAAAACAGTAATATCTCTCTAGATTAGACAGCCATACATTCAGATAGACAAAAAAGATTGCTGACTGACCGATAAACATAAACATAACAGACAGGCAGATGGACAAACAGACAGACAGGCTTGGAGGGCAGATAGATAGATAGATAGATAGATAGATAGATAGATAGATAGATAGATAGATAGATAGATAGATAGATAGATAGATAGATAGATAGATAGATAGATAGATAGATAGATAGATAGATAGATAGATAGATATGTGACAGTGACAGATAGATAGATGTGTGAAGAAGAATAAGAATTCATATGTAATGTCGTCACTTTCTCTGGCCTACTTTCACACACGTTCCGCAGTCACAGAAAAACTCTTGATGACAGGGGTCCCACTTTTATTAATGAAACCCTATCAGGTAGCATATGAATCATACAGAAAACAATGTTGTCCACTGTTTACTTTTGTAGGTAATTGCTATACAACACCATTTAACCAAGCTATTTAGGTATTCTCTACATAACACTATATAACCCAGCACAGACTGCTGGACTCTCTGAAATAAAATGAAACAAAATAAACTAGTATCGTACTAATGGACAAACATCATCTACGTAATAATACATACATATGTGTGAAAATATGCAAGTACATGCACTTATATGTCCATGTATGTGTGTGTATGTTGTGTGTGGTGTTACACATGTGTGAAAATATGCTAGTAGATGAGCTTAAATGGCCATGTGTGTGTGTGTGTTCATGCAGATCTGTGTATACGTGTAATCAAGAAACTTTAACCGTGTGTGACAGAAGAAGTTAAATATAGAAAATTGTGTGAGAAAAACTGACGGACAAACTATGGGAGACATTTAAACTTTGACAGTGAAAAAATGGGAGAGATTAAAATTTTGACAGAGTAAGTATTGTGACAAAACGTCTGAACATGCTCTTTTGTGTGATCTCTCACACCTTCAGCCCTCCGGCAGTAGCCTTTCTTTTTCTTCATTTTCTCACTCATCGCTTTGTTTTGGCTTAAATCAGGCCTTTTCATTCGTTATTTTCACTATTTTGCTTTATGCTGGTGTGATAAACGAGCGCAAATGCCTTGTTGCTCTATCTTTTCCTACATCTTTCGTATTGTATTTTCTCCGACATTTGCTCTTTCATCTCATATTTGCGATCCACATTTGCTATTTCATTGTTGTGATTACTCGCGACCGGTATCTAGAGAACCACATTTGCTCTTTCATCGGGGGAAATAAAATCCTTTGATTGAGTCCACATGCCTGACATTATCGTTTAAAGCCCACATTGCATCGTGATAAATCTGGTAAAAACACATCTGGGCATGCTGTAATTTCTGTGACACCACATTGGACGCCCAGATTGGCCAGGGGAAAACGTCTCATGCTGTAATGGTGTTATCTTGGGTCGGCCGCGGTTCAGACAAGCGTTGATTTACCACATTGGACGCCCATCTTGGCCAGGTGAACAATAAACAATCAGAGGTCAAACTACACCCACGTTTGGACTGACGGGGGAAAAGAGCGATCCTGTGAATGAGTGACCAGAGGGGCCATTAATGATTGGTTGGTATGAGCTGTACAAGAAACCCATATTGGACTGGCAGAAATATAATCTACTGCGTAGCTTGTTCTGGGAAGGAGTCCAGTTTTTTACCTAGTGAGGAAGAGATTAATCCCAAAAACGCCTAGCCTAATACACGTGTTTATTCAGAGTGGATGATAATTCAGTTCTGTGAATAATTGTGTTCTTAAAGGATTTTGCGAAGGGAAAAGAAGATTAGTAGATCTTATACTTATTAATACATTTTCTTATTTTTGTTTATTTTAACCTTGTAGTGGTTTTGATGGTATAGTATGATTGTTGTGTTACCTAGTGTAATGTATGAGGTCAGCTGTGAAGGCTCCTGAGATAAATGTAGGTGTGAATTACAGAAGGCCCTTCTTACTACCACTTACGACCTCAAACATATCTCTTTTACTATTATGAATGTAGCTACGTCAAAAAGTCTAGGGTACTGAAATGTAATTTGTTGTAGTAGAATATACAAACACACACAGATAATTAATAAGTCTAATAATATTAATAAAATTCTATAACACACTGAACTAACTCAGGCAGTTTTAGTTTAAATATTAAAATTTTCTTTAAATTTATTTGTTCTGAACCAATGTTTTATTTTGGTCAGAACATATGAAATGTTATGGAGTTATAAATGGAATGCATAAATATATGGCATAATAAAATGGAATGTGTGTACATAAGTATTTTATAAGGCTGGTTAATATTAATTATATTTATAGTGTCTCTGGGAAACTATTACTGGATGTGCAGTTGGGGTGGTGTCATCACACCCACTCTGTGACTAGAACAAGCTTTGTCCATTGTCTTATAAACTGTAATAAATGTTATCTTTCCCAAAATTCAGTATATTTATGATGGGGAAATATTTATAAAATCTTTAGGAGTATGGTGAATCCTCAGCAGGCCACTAATCACTCATCTTGTCTGCGAAGATCTGATGCTGGATTCAGGTGGCCCACTCCTCTCGGTAGCTAGAATACAATGGTAGACTGCACCGACACACTGTTTGGCTGCACACACATCTGCTTGTGTAACCTTGATTACTTATGTGGCACTACATTAGTGCCACAACAGAAACTCACAATTCTGAAACAAAATTTGTGTGCTGTGTCAGTAATCTATTTACTGCACCACTCTTACACTCAGCACAACACATCAACATTACACAGAATGGGTCAGATCTCTCTGACCACACAGCACATCTTACCCAGTTGTTTTCATATAGTACTAGTTCCCCAAGACTGCATTGCATCTGAGATATGTTCAATAGTTTCCTTTTATTCAATAAGATAGGTGATATGATCTCAATAATAGATCCGCCTTCCATAGTCTTAGTTAGGCGTCCATATATTTTGTTTGTCTCTAGACCCTGAACTTGGGCTGGGGACCTAGAGCGAGCACTTACTTGTCGTAATCATTTTATATGATATGGCAGTATCAATCACTCGAAATATTAAAATATACAAAATAAATGCTTTCATTCTTACCAGAATTCAGAATTGAGAACACAGTTAATTGCTAGCAAAACTCAGCTGAGCTGCTGGCTATATGATGGCGTCCCACTAAATGTATGTAATATCTTCTGGGAAAAACACCACAGGCAATAATCGACTGTGTCCCTGGACAGAATTGTATCAAATGGCAAAAATGCGCATCTCTGTCCCGCTAATATGATTACATTTGCCCAATCACCGACTTCCCCCCTAACTTTTTCAAATCTACAACCAAAAGTCACATTTCAGTCAGATCTCAGTCAAGTATGTATTATTGTCTGTTGGTCCGTCCGTCTCTACTTGGTTTTTTCACAAAAACACACTTGGTTCTACATGCAATACCCTACACAAATCTGCCTCCTAAGTTATTTTTAGCCACAATTCTCCACCTTCCCCCTCTCTTTCATTACAGCTTGATTTTTGCATTTGCGTGTCTCAAGGACGAAAATTTGAAACTTTAGTGAAAGTATGAACAGTACAGTCGCTAGTCTGATATGAACAATACAGTCTTTTGTCAATATCTTCCTTGTTATCTATCCGTCTGTATAATTTAAAGTATATTATTTCTCTGCTTAAGATGGGCTATCAAACTAGCTAGGTTTTATATTCATAACTCTATTATTAAGAAAAAACATATGTTTTCTCAAGGGTATTTTTTTGAAATTTGTTCGCGAACCTTCTCCACGGCGTTTGCCGCTGAATTCAAATAAAATGATCAAGTATTGAAAAACGTCCAAGAAATGACTGTTTCGAATAAGAGCCAAGGTCTTTTTTGTCCATTTCCTTACATTGTGTCTGTCAACTAGTGACGTGAATTTTTTTTTCTTTTACTACCAATTGCGTCTTTTTGGCCCTTTAGGTTCAAACACGTGTTCAGTCATATTTTTCCTTTTTTATATCTCCGTTTCCCTCCCGTCTACAAGGGTACCGTTTCGTCTGCACGTCTAACTGGTTAGTTTGAATGGCGGTAGGAAATGCGGGCATGGGCGAGCATGTCTCCTAGTATCTTACGCATTATTTTTATCCTTACATTTTATCTTTATATTTGGAGATATTTTAACGTTGTATCACGGTAAATTAATCACACATCTCCCCACTTGAGAACATGCACTACGGCAAGTTCCAAAACCAGTGATACACATAGATAAAATTACTCCTCACGCCTACCAACTATCTAATTTTGATCACAGGGGTGCCGACTGAGGAAATCTGCACCGACATTCAATGACCCTGGGATATACTCAATACTAAACTGATAAGGTTGCAATAATAAAGACCATCTCAACAATCTAGCATTTTCATGCTTAGCCTGAGATAAGAACACCAGGGGCTGATGATCCGTCTGGACCACAAAAGTCCTACCATACAGATAGATTTGGAACTTTTTTATTGCCCAGATTAACGCTAAACATTCTTTTTCGCTTGTGGAATATCCTTGCTCCGCTTTATTCAATTTGCGGCTTGCATAAGCGACTGGGTTCAGTTCCCCATCGGGTGAAGATGACCTTTGCAACAGAGCCGCCCCGAGGCCTACATTACTTGCATCTGTTCTCACCACGAAGTCCTGTGTCAAATCAGGCAATTTGAGAATAGGCTTGCTAGTGAGTTTTTCCTTTAACTCTTGAAAAGCCAATTCACATTGTGCAGTCCAAACAATTTTATCTGGATGTCCCTTGCGAGTCAGATCAGTCAGAGGAGCACAAATAGAGTTAAAATTTTTGATATATTTTTGGTAAAATCCACATAACGACACAAATGATCGCACGTCCTTTTTTGTTTGTGGTCTAGGTGCTCTCTGCAGTTTTTCCAAGTTCTTGGGATCAGGGGTCATGTTACCCTGATATACAGTGTGTCCCAAGAATTCCAACTCTTTGCATCCAATACAACATTTTGTTGGCCTAGCAGTTAAGTTCGCCTCCCTAAGCCTATCAAATAACATTTTTAGAGAGTTAATGTGTTCTTCAAATGTCTCTGTGGCGACGAGAATATCATCCATGAAATTCGTGATACATGGGTTATTCAGGGGATCCAACAATTTGCGCATCATCCTTGAAAATACACTCGGAGCATTTTTCAATCCGAATGGTAGCATGTTGAATTCATAATGTCCTTCCGAGGTGCTAAAAGCTAAATAAGGTCTCACTTCAGGCTTCACTGGAATCTGGTAATAGCCTTTACTAAGATCCACCTTTGAAAAGTATTTTGCCTTGTTTAATCTGGCAAATAACTGTTTTGTGTCTGGTAATGGATCCACTTGTCCTTCTGTGACAGCATTCAGTTTCCTGTAATCTATGCACAGTCTATGTTCCCCAGACGGTTTCCTCAACAAAACTACACTGGAGCTAAAAGATGATTCACTGTGTGAAATAATCCCCTCCTTCAACAAATAATCTATTTCTTCCTTCAATGCCTTCTCCTTCGCGAACGGAATAGAATAGGCTCTCATACAGATTGGGTTTGAGTCTACCAGTTTCATGTCATACTGTAGCAAATTTGTATGTCCTGGTTTATCTGTTAATACATCTGTATGTTCCTCCAGAACCTGTTGAACTCTCTCCCTCTGATTTTTAGTCAGGTGCTTACTGACTTTTACCTGTGCGGCTGTTTCACAAGGATGTAATGGGTATTCATGTGAGGTGAGTGGTTCCTTTTGCATTTGAGTTGCGATAGCCAAGGTCAGTAAGGGGGTGCTTTCCTGGAGTGGTCTGTCCAGATACTTCTTTAAAAGGTTTACATGATAAACTTTCTCCTTCCCCTTTTTGTCAATTTTATAGTTTGTTCTAGACACCTTCTCTAGAACCGTATATGGACCTTGCCATCCAATTTGTAATTTATTCTGGCTGCCGGGTAGTAGAAGAAGCACCTTCTCTCCCACAGCTAGTTCTCTGTCCTTTGCCTTCCTATTAAAATATGCTGCATGTTTCTTCCTGGCTTGTCTCAAATTATCATTTGCCAGTTTCCATCCAGCTTTCAGACGAGTGGTCAGTTCGTTCACATATTGATACGATGAGGTAACAGTCTCTTCTGCCTTCTCATCTGTCCAGGTCCTTAATAAGGCTTCTAATGGACCTTTTATTGGCCTCCCAAATAGCAGAGTTGCGGGAGCCATCCCGGTTGAACTATGTGGTACCTCCCGATACGCAAACAACGCGGCGGGCAGGAATTGATCCCACAGATCCGGTTTTTCGTGTGCCAGCTTCCTCAGGATAGAAATGAGAGTCCCATTGAACCTCTCTACCTGGCCGTTCCCTTGTGGATGGTACGGACTACAATGAAAGTGTCTGGCTTGAAATAGCTTAAAAACTTCTTCCGTTAGTTTCCCCTTGAACTGTGAGCCATTATCAGTCAAGATTTGATGCGGGAATCCTAATCTTGTGAATATTGTAAGTAGTGCCTCTGCTACATGTTTTGAATCAATTGATGGCAGGGCTACCGCCTCTCCCCACATAGAACAAGTGTCCACCAGAGTAAGGATGTAACTGTTCCTCCTCTTGGTCCGAGTGAGAGGTCCCACAATATCCACTGCAACCCTCTCAAAAGGTGTTCCCACTATGGGCATTTCCCCTAGAGTTGCAGGAGCAGTCCAATGCTTTGGAGCTACCCTTTGACATTCTGGACAGGATTTGACATATCTTTTTATATCCTCCGTTATCCCTGGCCAGAAGTAATGTGGCGCTGATCCCCATGTGACCACTGAAGGGAATCGCATGCCCGAGTTCCATCACTTTATCCCTATATGAAGTGGGAAGAACCAGCTGGTTGTGACCATTTGTTCCAGTTCCGGCCTTCCTGTATAATAATTTGTTCTTCATAAAGTATTCTCCCTTGCTTGGAGGTGTGTGGCATTTGGGCAATTTTTTAAAACATGGCTTGAGTGTCCTATCCTCAGCCTGCGCCTTCCTCATCTCCTCTGGATGAGCATTTATAGGTTCACCTTCTTCCTCCTTTTTCTGTGACCTGGTCTGCACTGTCGCCATGATCACAGGTCTCTCGGGATTCCCCAAGAAGACGTACCTACACCCCAATATCAGAGGGTAGATTGGTTCATCTATCACTGCTGCTCTGATTTCTCCTTCCACATAGCGAGTTTTCACCGTTATCCTTGCGATGGGAAGTGTCATGAGTGGTATGTCCTTAGTCGCCCCTTGTATTTCCACTGTTTCTGTGGTATACTGACTTGGGTCCATTAGGCTAGACTTCACAACTGAATCATAATCCAAACCTGTATCATAAAGGCACCTTATGGTGACCCCATTACAAATAACATCCTCACAAACTGGGGGGTGATAAGGTTCCTGCTGTCCATTAGGATTAACCTTTAATCTTTGAGTCCCCGACTTCATTGCAGCAATGTTTGAAGGTTTCCTTCTACAAAATTCGGTGTTATGGTTGTCTTTCTTACACCATTTGCACCATCTTTTTCCTTGGTTAAACGGTTTTCTTTCATTATATTTTTGGTCATTGAACTGTGAGTTTCTGTCACGATAGTCATTTCTTGGCCGTTCAAAGTTTGTCCTACCTTTATTACCCTGTTCTCTATTATCAAATTTATTAAATTGCTGTGGAGCTTTAAAATTGTCTATGTGCTTCTTTTTAGTGCCACTTACCTCTGCCTGGGCTGCCTGATACCTCTCAGCGACATTTAAAACCTCCCCCAACCTCTCTGCACCTTGTTCCATGAGAAATTTTCTCAAGTCTGGAGCCATGGACTCTCTTAATTGCTCTATCATGATCATCTCTTTAAGATCTTGGGTCTTCCCCAGAGCAGTCCATTTCTCCAAATAGGTTTCCAGTCTGGCAGAGAATTGGTGGTATGTCTCCCCAGACAACAGTTTGGCATTTCTAAATTTCTTACGATAAAATTCACCATGTTTTTCGTATCTCAATAACAAAGCCTGCTTTAGCATGTCATAATTGTCTTGGTCTTCTCTATTCATTTTAGCAAAGACTTCATAAGAAGTACCTCTCAGTCCCTGTGATAACTTTAGACTCCACCTCTCTCTCTCTCTCTAACCCATATGTAGTAGCTAATAATTCAAATCTACTGAGGTACCCCTCGATGTCATCGTCTTTCTCAACAAAATGGTCTAAATGAAACCCCATAGCTGATGTTGAGGCTCCCTGACTAGGCGTAGCATCTGAGGCAAAAGGGCTGGCACCATTTTCAGGAGCATGGCATTGTAATTCCAGCTCCCTTAGTCGTAATTCGTGCTCCCTTTGCAACCTTCTATCTTCTGCCTCCCTTTGCTGTCGTTTTTCTTCTGCCTCTAATTGGAGCCTTTTACTCTCCCTATCTGCCTCCAATGCTTTTGCCTCTTTGTCAGCCTCAATCTGCAACCTCTTAAGTTCTTTATCAGCCTCAGTTTGTAACCTCTTCTCTTCAGCTAACCTCCTATCTTCCCTTTCAATATACTTGTCACATTCAGAAGTTACATACTGAATTAAAACCTGACCCTCCATATTCATTTCCTTCGCCGTTAGCACAGCAGCTGATCTAAACTTTGCCAGGTCAGCCATCATACAAAATAACAATGACCAAGGTAAATCTAATTATATAGTGACTAAGGTAATTCTACTTATATATAATGACCAAGGTAATTCTAATTAATTAATGACTAAGGTAATTCTAATTAATTAATGACCAAGGTAATTCTAATTAATTAATGACCAAGGTAATTCTAATTATTTAATGACCAAGGTAATTCTAATTATTTAATTAATTAACTAATTACCACTGGCTGTGAAGATTCACCAACTTTTATTTTCTCCTTTTTATTTTAAGGGACACTTTTTAAATTTTTACAATCTGTCCCCACTGGTTTAATTCTCCCACCAGGAGATTCTAATATTTATGATAAACTAAATATCCCTGGACAAGACCCCAATATTTGTAGTGGTTTTGATGGTATAGTATGATTGTTGTGTTACCTAGTGTAATGTATGAGGTCAGCTGTGAAGGCTCCTGAGATAAATGTAGGTGTGAATTACAGAAGGCCCTTCTTACTACCACTTACGACCTCAAACATATCTCTTTTACTATTATGAATGTAGCTACGTCAAAATGTCTAGGGTACTGAAATGTAATGTGTTGTAGTAGAATATACAAACACACACAGATAATTAATAAGTCTAATAATATTAATAAAATTCTATAACACACTGAACTAACTCAGGCAGTTTTAGTTTAAATATTAAAATTTTCTTTAAATTTATTTGTTCTGAACCAATGTTTTATTTTGGTCAGAACATATGAAATGTTATGGAGTTATAAATGGAATGCATAAATATATGGCATAATAAAATGGAATGTGTGTACATAAGTATTTTATAAGGCTGGTTAATATTAATTATATTTATAGTGTCTCTGGGAAACTATTACTGGATGTGCAGTTGGGGTGGTGTCATCACACCCACTCTGTGACTAGAACAAGCTTTGTCCATTGTCTTATAAACTGTAATAAATGTTATCTTTCCCAAAATTCAGTATATTTATGATGGGGAAATATTTATAAAATCTTTAGGAGTATGGTGAATCCTCAGCAGGCCACTAATCACTCATCTTGTCTGCGAAGATCTGATGCTGGATTCAGGTGGCCCACTCCTCTCGGTAGCTAGAATACAATGGTAGACTGCACCGACACACTGTTTGGCTGCACACACATCTGCTTGTGTAACCTTGATTACTTATGTGGCACTACATTAGTGCCACAACAGAAACTCACAATTCTGAAACAAAATTTGTGCGCTGTGTCAGTAATCTATTTACTGCACCACTCTTACACACAGCACAACACATCAACATTACACAGAATGGGTCAGATCTCTCTGACCACACAGCACATCTTACCCAGTTGTTTTCATATAGTACTAGTTCCCCAAGACTGCATTGCATCTGAGATATGTTCAATAGTTTCCTTTTATTCAATAAGATAGGTGATATGTTCCCACTGACTCAATAATAGATCCGCCTTCCATAGTCTTAGTTAGGCGTCCATATATTTTGTTTGTCTCTAGACCCTGAACTTGGGCTGGGGACCTAGAGCGAGCACTTACTTGTCGTAATCATTTTATATGATATGGCAGTATCAATCACTCGAAATATTAAAATATACAAAATAAATGCTTTCATTCTTACCAGAATTCAGAATTGAGAACACAGTTAATTGCTAGCAAAACTCAGCTGAGCTGCTGGTTATATGATGGCGTCCCACTAAATGTATGTAATATCTTCTGGGAAAAACACCACAGGCAATAATCGACTGTGTCCCTGGACAGAATTGTATCAAATGGCAAAAATGCGCATCTCTGTCCCGCTAATATGATTACATTTGCCCAATTACCGACTTCCCCCCTAACTTTTTCAAATCTACAACCAAAAGTCACATTTCAGTCAGATCTCAGTCAAGTATGTATTATTGTCTGTTGGTCCGTCCGTCTCTACTTGGTTTTTTCACAAAAACACACTTGGTTCTACATGCAATACCCTACACAAATCTGCCTCCTAAGTTATTTTTAGCCACAATTCTCCACCTTCCCCCTCTCTTTCATTACAGCTTGATTTTTGCATTTGCGTGTCTCAAGGACGAAAATTTGAAACTTTAGTGAAAGTATGAACAGTACAGTCGCTAGTCTGATATGAACAATACAGTCTTTTGTCAATATCTTCCTTGTTATCTATCCGTCTGTATAATTTAAAGTATATTATTTCTCTGCTTAAGATGGGCTATCAAACTAGCTAGGTTTTATATTCATAACTCTATTATTAAGAAAAAAACATATTTTTTCTCAAGGGTATTTTTTTGAAATTTGTTCGCGAACCTTCTCCACGGCGTTTGCCGCTGAATTTAAATAAAACGACCAAGTATCGAAAAACGTCCAAGAAATGACTGTTTCGAATAAGAGCCAAGGTCTTTTTTGTCCATTTCCTTACATTGTGTCTGTCAACTAGTGACGTGAATTTTTTTTTCTTTTACTACCAATTGCGTCTTTTTGGCCCTTTAGGTTCAAACACGTGTTCAGTCATATTTTTCCTTTTTTATATCTCCGTTTCCCTCCCGTCTACAAGGGTACCGTTTCGTCTGCACGTCTAACTGGTTAGTTTGAATGGCGGTAGGAAATGCGGGCATGGGCGAGCATGTCTCCTAGTATCTTACGCATTATTTTTATCCTTACATTTTATCTTTATATTTGGAGATATTTTAACGTTGTATCACGGTAAATTCATCACAAACCTCACAGCTAAAATGTGCGAAAGATAAAGTTTCAAATAATTCTTGGCATAACTGATTAATAAAATCAGAAGATTTTCCTAGAAGATGATAGGATGATAGGAGGTAATTAATAGTTCATATTTCACCTTTATCATCATCACAGTCTCCCATGCGCACACACTCTCATGCACAAGATATTTAACATCATTAGAATTGAACTCAGAGAGAGAGAGAGAGATGAATAATGAGCAATAGTTTAAATAAAAGTCAACCAGTGATGTTAAATGTGAAAACTTACGAAGACTTTTGTGTGTCTTCAGTTCATCAGAAGTCTGAGTCTACACGCAACGTGTCTGACGTCTAACCAGAAATAAGTTATCAAAAACGGACATTTGGCTAGCAGAATTCGCCATAGGACATCTTTCATTCCTCAATTAAAAAGGAATATTGCCTTACCCACAAGTCATAAGGTGGACGCAGCATTTTTCGTCACCATATACTGCTTGCTCACAAGTTCAATACATCGTTATCACAAGTTCAATACAGAGTCATCATAAATTCAAATCACTCGAAAGATCATTATTATCTGAACTCAAGCAAAAGAGCTCAAAAGAGGAATCGCACATTTATACCACGTGCAACACACTCTTAAGCGCATTTTATGAAGCAGACTCGAAAGTATATGAATCACGACTACATACGCAAGATTATGAGTCTACATATCACTAACATTTCGTGAAGATATCCAGTCTGACCAGTACCGTCGGGAGATTAGACAACATACTTTTTGTTCATATGACAGCTATTAACTGTTGATCAACACTACAGAGATATACTCAAACAGTGAAGGAATATACATAGATATCTCGTCAGCGTTCTCCGTACGACAACAGTATTCATCAGAACGTCCTCAGCTTAGAGATACCCCACTCGACATAACGTATAACAACTTGGGACATTTTATGCATACATGTGAATCCTCATATCTAGGAGAAGCATTTAGAGACACATGGACTGTGTAGAGTTCTCACCATTTTGGTAACACGTATCATATCACATCATCATTTCACTTTACACCAGTTCATTCTTAATTAACTATTACTTAATTAACTGTAATTTTATTATCTCATCTGTGTGTTTTGGGTGAATCGTCTTTCACCATCATCACGTTCTAACCATTACTAACCCTATATTTGTGGATATTTCATTAATAAACCCAACGATCGGTTGATCATTATCAAGAGTTTGTTAATGTATCACTCGTGCTGTCGGTGTTACATATTCACCTATAGGAACCTTTCTCTACTCAGATGAGGTTGGGGGCTTTTTCTTTACGGGATCTAAGGGCAGAAGCTAAGGTCGTGGGGAAACAGAACTCTTTCCATACTTAATTAGAAAACACTGTCTAGTGGAAAGCATTCGCATTCCTGTCTTCTTGTCCCTATCTCGAATAGGTCTTTATTCTTTCTTAACGAGCCAATTTCTAGAGACCTTATATCTATATCTCATAGACTATTCCTGGCAAAAACTACTGTAGTAGTTGCCCCAGTGACTCACCACACGACAATTGTGGGCTCGTCCGGGATTAGTGAACCCGGACTTAGAAGTGTGATAAATCACCATTTTCATCCCTGCCATACAATTGCGATAATTGCAAAATTGGTTGGCATTTCGAGGGATTACCTTCTAGCCTGACTCTTACTATAATTTGTCTATTTCATAGGGGGGATAATTCATATCTCTAAAGCACGAGTGATACTTTTTAAATTGAGTATCAAACGGACAGAATAATCACTTTTTGAGAACAGAAGATACTGTAGGGAACTGATTTTTAAAAATCTTTTTTCTGTAACTGCTGGGAAAATTTTGATCATAAATATTTAGCAAATTTTTCATAGAAAACTTCGAGATAATCTGTTATACAGGGTGTCCATAAAGTCTCTTTACAATTTAACAAATTTATTACAAAGGCAATTGATGAGATATCTTAATCAGATTTGTTCTATGTACTCAGTGGTTATCAAAGTTTTTAATCACATACCTTTATCGTATTTCAGGTACCCTGTTGATGAAAGAGGTACTGTTTAATAAACCCCTACAAAAATGGCTACTCCTCAAGAAAAGGCACAATGTGTATCATGGTTTATTGAAACAAAATCGGATAGACAGACTCATCAAAACTACAGAACTATGTATGGAAGAGATCCACCAATTCGTGCATTTCCCAAGAAATTTATGAAGACAGGGACAGTGTTGGATAAAGGGAGGAGTGGACGACCAAGAACATCTGAGGAAAACATCGAGCGTGTAAGACAAGCCTTTTATCATTCTCCCACAAAGTCCATCCGTACTGCTGCCAGACAGTTAGAGCTACCACGTTCAACAGTGCACAAAGTCCTTCAAAAGAACTTGCGATTCTACGCTTACAAAGTGCAACTCTTACATGCACTCAAGCCAAATTATAAACCAAGACGAAAAGAGTTTGCAGTTAACATGCTGGAACGAATTTCTGAGGATGAAACGTTCCTCACCCGAGTTTGTTTTAGTGATGAGGCAACCTTTCATTTTTCGGAGAAACTGAACACACATAATGTGAGAATCTGGGGATCAGAACACCCCCATGTGACTAGGGAACTTCACCGAGATAGACCAAAGCTGAATGTGTGGTGTGGGATCATGATACGCATTGTGCCTTCTCTTGAGGAGTAGCCATTTTTTTAGGGTTTCATTAAACAGTACCTCTTTCATCAACAGGGTACCTGAAATACGATAAAGGTATGTGATTAAAAACTTTGATATCCACTGAGTAAATAGAACAAATCTGATTAAGATATCTCATCAATTGCCTTTGTAATAAATTTGTTAAATTGTAAAGAGACTTTATGGACACCCTGTATAATTTTCAGAATATGCTGAGTGAGTGATTTTTTTTAAAGAACTATTTGAACTTGATTACTAATTTAAACCTAGAAGGTTTTAAGAGATAATTACTTGTGCGAGTCTAAACAATTTGCTTGGAGGTCACTGCCAATTTTTCCCTTTGTGAACCCATACTGCATATCATGGCAGATGCCGCAAAAATTAGGACTAGTTTAATGGAGGCAGGGCGTGAATACTGGTTAAGTGGAAAAGATCTGATGAAATTTGTGAGTGAGGAGACTGATAAACTCCATGCAAGAGAGATGGAAGTGCAGAAACTTGCAATGGAGAAGGCTGCAGCAGAAGCAGCGGAGCGGAAAGAGAAAGCCGCAGCAGAAGCAGCGGAGCGGAAAGCCGCAGCAGAAGCAGCGGAGCGGAAAGCCGCAGCAGAAGCAGCGGAGCGGAAAGAAGCAGCAGAAGCAGTGGAGCAGAAAGAAGCAGCAGAAGCAGCGGAGCGGAAAGAAGCAGCAGAAGCAGCGGAGCGTAAAGAGAAAGCCGCAGCAGAGCATGCACTTAAGATGAAGCAACTGGAAATCCAGGGACAGACCAATCAAATAGAGCTGACAAAAAGTGCAGCGGCTTCCAACTGTGATGGAGGGTACTCACCCCGCTCAGATGGTGTGCCTACTTCGCAACCTGCGCCACCCAATGCCATGAACTTTCCGCTGGAACCTCTTTCAGAAAGGAACGATACCATGGACGCCTTTTTAGACCGCTTTGAACGCTTTGCAACAGGGTTTGGACTTGAAGAACGGAAGTGGAACCTGAAACTTTCCCAGGGCCTAAGAGGAGCCGCCTACGACGTTTTTAATAAACTTCCGGCCGGAGAGCAAGATGACTATCAGGCATTGAAAAAAGCTCTCTTGGTGAGGTACGAGCTTCATTCAGAGGCTTACCGAAAAAAATTTCGAGGTTCTAGGAAGGAGGCCGGAGAGACTTTCTCACAGTTCGCAGCCCGTATTGAAGACTACTTAGTGAAGTGGTGTACAATGGGAAACTTTACCGAGAACTATGATGGGTTGAAAGAGCTCATTGTGATAGAGCAACTAAAAGAGTCTATGTCGGTGGAAATGCGTAGATTTCTCACTGAAAACGGCGCTGACCGGTTAGAAAATATTCTTACACTGGCAGAGCGATTCCAAAATGCTCTCATGGAGTCTCAAGGAGCCAGAAAGAACTTTTTGGATCAGGCGCCAAAGCAACCTGCTCGCTCCCAACCAGACCAACAAAACAAAAGACCACACATCTCGCATAAACAGCACGCAAAACAAGATAACTACAAAGAGCAAAACAAGAAAAATGCTGCGCCACACCAGAGACAGGGAGATAAATGGTGCAAGTACTGTCGCTTGAACAATCACAACACTAATGAGTGCAAGCGCCGACTTCCTCCCCAACATGCTGCCTGTCTGCAGACAAAATCGTCACCCCGGAAGGAGCAGAGGACCGGAAACGTTTCTCATCCTCCCGTCATCGAATCAGTCCTCGTAAACGGACAATCTGTGGAGTGCCTTTATGACACTGGACTTGCTTTCGATGCGGTGGTCAGGGCATCTCTTGTCACCCCTGACCAGATAACAGAAGAGAGTGTCGACATCCAAGGTCCGACGAAGGATGTTGCACCCATGACACTGCCAATTGCACTTATCAGAGTGGAATCTCGTTATGTGACAGGAGAGATTCGTGCAGCTATCATGGAAGAACCAATCTACTCTTTAATCTTAGGATGTAGATATGTGTTCCTTGGAGAACCTACTCAACCACTAGTCGTGGCGGCCGTACAGACTAGAGGACAGTCGAGAAAAGACGCAGAGCAGGAACCTCCTACCAATATCCTCCCCGAGGAATTGAAGAGGGCCCAAATGGAAGATTCCTCACTGGCGCCCTGTTTTAAAAAATTACGTAGGACACACAACCCACCTACCAAGGGAGACTTCTTTATGAAAAATGGATTGATGTATCGCCGAGCTGGAAATGAAGGACAGGAACACAACCAATTAGTAGTTCCTGCAACCTATAGGAACCAGGTGCTTGAGATGGGCCACTCTATCCCATTTAGTGGACACATGGGAATGAGCGCCACGACTCAAAGGATCGCCTGCCACTATTATTGGCCAGGGATCACCGGCGACATTGAACGTTTCGTCAAGTCTTGTCCTCAGTGCCAGAAAGTTGCACCAAAACACTGGACGGCACCCGCGACCCTTGGGGAGATGCCAATCTTGGGCACCCCATTTGAAAGAGTGGCCGTGGATATAATTGGACCTCTGCTGAGAACTAAGAAGAGGAACTCCCATATCCTTACCTTAGTGGACACCTGTTCCATGTGGGGCGAAGCCATAGCCATGCCAGCATGTGACTCAATGCATGTAGCTGACGCTTTACTGAATATCTTTACTAGATTGGGCTTCCCGCATGGAATTCTCACAGACAACGGGTCACAATTTAGAGGCAAGTTGACAGAGGAGGTGCTTAGAATATTCAAGACTAGGCATATCCATACTTCGCCCTATCACCCCCAAAGTAACGGGCAAGTAGAGCGGTTTAACGGGACGCTCACCTCTATTCTTCGGAAGTTGGCACAGGAGAAGCCAGAAACTTGGGATCAGTATCTTCCTGCCGCATTATTTGCTTATAGGGAAGTACCGCATGCGTCAACTGGAGTTCCTCCGGCCACATTACTCTTCGGAAGACCTATTAAAGGTCCATTAGAAGCATTACTAAGAACATGGACAGATGCCAAGGCAGACGACACTGTCACATCAGCCTTCCAGTACGTCACAGACTTGAAACAACGCCCGAAGACTGGCTGGGAATTAGCCACAGCGAAAGTACGGGAGGCTAGGCGGAAACATGCCAAATATTACAATCGCAATGCGAAGGACCGAGAACTAGCAGTAGGAGAGAAGGTGCTACTTCTTCTGCCAAGTAGCAGTAATAAATTGCAGATTTGCTGGAGGGGACCCTACAAAGTGGCGGAAAAGATTTCTCGCACCAACTATAAAATCGCCGTGAACGGAAAGCAGACAATTTATCACTTAAATCTGCTTAAGAAGTTTTACGAGCGAGCCCCTGCCGAACCAGCGCACCTCATGACTATGACCATTGCTATGCAAATGGAAGAAGAGCCATTATCATCCGTAGAGTACCCGGTGATACAGGAGGAATCACATTTAGATGTGAAAATAAGCTCCACCTTAACGGAAGCCCAGCAAGAAAAAGTAAGGAGATTGATGGAAAACCACGCCGAATCTCTGACAGACAAACCGGGCCGGACAAACCTGATGGAGTTTGACATGGAAGTCACGGATCCTACGCCCGTCCGAATGAGAACCTATCCGATTCCGTATGCCAAGGCGACGGCATTAAAGCAAGAAATTGATTACTTACTTAAGGAAGGCATCATTTCGAAGTCGGAGTCCCCTTACAGTGCGGGAGTGGTGCTGTTACGCAAACCCAGTGGAGAACACCGCCTGTGCAACGACTACCGACAGCTGAATGCGTTAACACAGTTCCAGCCAGAACCGTTACCGGACCAGAACCAGCTATTTACTAAGCTGAGCAGGGCTCGCTATTTTTCAAAGATCGACCTCAGTAAAGGGTACTATCAAATACCGGTAAAAGCTGAGGTGAGGAACCTGTTAGCCTTCAGTACTCCAGATGGACACTTCGAGTTTAATGTGATGCCATTTGGACTGAACAATGCTCCTAGTGTCTTCACAAGGATGATGCGAAAGTTATTGGATCCTTTGAATCATCCCGCCATCAGCAATTTTATGGATGATATCCTAGTAGCTACTGAATCGTTTGAAGAACATATATCAGCGCTATCCTTGCTGTTTAACAGACTCAGAGAAGCGGGACTAACCGCCCGTCCAACCAAATGTCAAATTGGGTGTGAACAGCTAGAGTTCCTAGGACATACTATATCCCATGGGACCATGTTCCCCGAGACTCAAAACGTTGAGAAGCTGAGAAATGCACCGAGACCGTCCACTAAAAGGGATGTCCGGTCATTTGTATCTCTCTGTGGATTCTACCAGAGATATATAAAGGATTTTAATAGCCTCTGTGCGCCGCTTACATCGCTAACCAAGAAAGGAAACCCAGATAAAGTGACATGGTCAGCAGAATGTGAACATGCATATGCACTCTTAAAAGAGAAACTCACCACAAAACCTATTTTACGGCTTCCGGATTTAACTAGAAAATTCATCTTGCGCACAGATGCCAGTAACATTGGAATCGGGGCTACATTACTACAGCCAGATGACAGAAGCCCACCAAATCTATTTCCGGTCGCATATGCGAGTCGGAAGTTAAACCGAGCAGAACAAAACTATTCCACAATCGAAAAGGAATGTTTGTCCCTCGTCTGGGGAATACAAAAATTTCAAGCATACCTGTACGGAAGGAAATTTACAATCCAGAGTGATCACCAACCTCTGACCTTCCTCGCCAATTCAAAGAATTTGAATGCTAGACTGATGAGGTGGTCGCTTGTTCTACAACCTTACACGTTCCAAGTGGACTATATCCAAGGAAAACATAACGTAGGAGCGGATTTTTTAAGCCGTCATCCTACGAGGCAGGACGGAGAGCACAGACAAGTAGAGGAAAGGGTGGAAACCGGAGAGAAAAACGAAGATGAGGAAAAGGATTAAGGAATCCCGAGCAAGAAGGCTAAGCTCTCCTGAGTACGATTGACATCACACTTGAGGAGGGGCTATTGTGATAAACGAGCGCAAATGCCTTGTTGCTCTATCTTTTCCTACATCTTTCGTATTGTATTTTCTCCGACATTTGCTCTTTCATCTCATATTTGCGATCCACATTTGCTATTTCATTGTTGTGATTACTCGCGACCGGTATCTAGAGAACCACATTTGCTCTTTCATCGGGGGAAATAAAATCCTTTGATTGAGTCCACATGCCTGACATTATCGTTTGAAGCCCACATTGCATCGTGATAAATCTGGTAAAAACACATCTGGGCATGCTGTAATTTCTGTGACACCACATTGGACGCCCAGATTGGCCAGGGGAAAACGTCTTATGCTGTAATGGTGTTATCTTGGGTCGGCCGCGGTTCAGACAAGCGTTGATTTACCCCATTGGACGCCCATCTTGGCCAGGTGAACAATAAACAATCAGAGGTCAAACTACACCCACGTTTGGACTGACAGGGGAAAAGAGCGATCCTGTGAATGAGTGACCAGAGGGGCCATTAATGATTGGTTGGTATGAGCTGTACAAGAAACCCATATTGGACTGGCAGAAATATAATCTACTGCGTAGCTTGTTCTGGGAAGGAGTCCAGTTTTTTACCTTGTGAGGAAGAGATTAATCCCAAAAACGGCTTGCCTAATACACGTGTTTATTCAGAGTGGATGATAATTCAGTTCTGTGATTAATTGTGTTCTTAAAGGATTTTGCGAAGGGAAAAGAAGGTTAGTAGATCTTATACTTATTAATACATTTTCTTATTTTTGTTTATTTTAACCTCACAGCTAAAATGTGCGAAAGATAAAGTTTCAAATAATTCTTGGCATAACTGATTAATAAAATCAGAAGATTTTCCTAGAAGATGATAGGATGATAGGAGGTAATTAATAGTTCATATTTCACCTTTATCATCATCACAGCCTCCCATGCGCACACACTCTCATGCACAAGATATTTAACATCATTAGAATTGAACTCAGAGAGAGAGAGAGATGAATAATGAGCAATAGTTTAAATAAAAGTCAACCAGTGATGTTAAATGTGAAAACTTACGAAGACTTTTGTGTGTCTTCAGTTCATCAGAAGTCTGAGTCTACACGCAACGTGTCTGACGTCTAACCAGAAATAAGTTATCTTCTTCTTCTTCTTGCGATCGCATCTTTGATGATTACACCGTCAGACGAGTTCTCATGATGAATTCGACTGTTGTTTGAAGTTCCTCTTTAACTCCATATAGCTTTGAGTTTAGTGTTGAGTCATTGGGCCAGTATATCTTTCTTAACTGGTCATACAGAGGACAGTCCTGTAGAACATGCTCAGCAGTTTGTTCGTTTAATCCACATGTGCACAGTGGTGAAGCAGACAATCGTAGCTTGTGCATGTGTTTATTCAGTTTGTTATGCCCTGTCCTGAGTCGAAAAATAGTTATCTGTCCCTGCCGGTCGAGAGTGTGATAGTCGTCTTTGGGTTGGTTCTGTTCTCTTCTGATAGTCTGGATAGCTCTCTTTTTCTCAAAGTATGTGACTTCATTATCTTCTTGTTCACATTCTCCTCCCTTTTTTGCAAGTTTATCTGCCTTTTCATTTCCGGGTACACCACAATGAGATGGTACCCACTGAAGTATGGTTCTCTTTTTGGCAGCTACCTTGTTTAGTTCATTTCTCAGATGCGGGAGTTTACCACCCTTGAGAGCTTGCAGGACAGACAGTGCATCTGTGAGGATGACTACCTGGTGGCAGTCAGAGTTGGTGTTATAAATCATATTTGCAGCTTGCTCTAGAGCTTGAACCTCAGCTGTATAGTTGGAACAGAATTTACCAGTGGGAATGTGCCTAGTCTCATAGTGGTTGTCAGGATATGAGATAAAGATACCGGCACCTCCATTCCTAACAGCATTAGTTGCTGATCCATCTGTATAGGCATGTATCCATGATTGATCGGGATAGCTTTCTTGGATCATACTCAATGTAGCAGTTCGTTTTTGCAGATCATTATACTCACATCCACTTGTGAGACCACTGACTGATGTATTAATTTGGAGGGCACTGCTGGCCTGCTCCCATGGTACAGGGTATAGGGTGGGCTTCAGTGGTGTTGTCTTCATGGATAGGTCTTCTTGATGCTGTCTTATAAGTCTTTTCCCCCGATGCACAAAGCTGCTACGCTTTAGACGTCCCAATGCCAGATCATCTAGTCTTGCCTTCATTGGGTGCATTGGCATACTGTTGTACTTTTCCATCTGGATCATGGTTTTTGTGTCTCTTCTATGGGACAATGTCTGTAATCCAGCAACCTTCTGCATCTCTGTTATTGGTGTAGTTTTCATGGCTCCTGTAATGAGCCTGAGAGCTTGATTTTGCACCTTGTCCAAAGACTGCAGATGTGAGTTAGCAGCTGATGACCATGCTGCTGAGCTAAACTCTAAGTGTGGTCTTATTACTCCATTATAAATCTTCTTTAGATTTCGTTCATTTGCTCCCCAGTTGGTACCTGCTAATTTTCTGAGTATGCCTAGTCGTCTTCGGGCCTTTCCTTCTGCATTTTCAATATGCTTATTCCATGTAAGCCTTTGGTCAAATGTCACCCCAAGATAGGTGGGGTAGCTTTCTTCCTTGATCACGGTTGTCCCTAGGTGTATGTTAGCTGATTTGTCCTTGGGGGCGAGGGAGAACAGTGTTGTGGAGGTTTTGTCTGTGTTTATTGTGATAAGCCATTTCTCTGCCCATGACACTAGCATGTCTGCTGCCCGCTGCATTCTATAATTTGCTGTGGTGACATTTTCATCAGCGCACCAGAGTACTAGGTCATCTGCATATAAGGCAGCTTTAACTCCTGCAGGGAGATCTTTCACCAGGTCATTGATGTAAACAAGGAAGAGTGTTGGGGAAATTACTCCTCCTTGAGGTACCCCCTGATGGAGCAACACTTTTCTGCTCTGCAGACCGTCAAGAGTGACTCTAGTTCTCCTGTTATGCAAGTATGACTGGATCCATTTCATCATGTTGCCTTGGATTCCACTTCTCCTAAGTTTTGCAATGAGGCCATCTTTCCACACCTTGTCAAAGGCCTGCTTGAAGTCGACCCAGATCGTTAGGACCTTTTTCTTCTCCTGGAAGGCATCTTCTATTGCTTGAGACAAGTAAGTAACTTGGTCTTCTATACTGTAGCATTCTCTAAATCCAGCTTGTTCCGGCACCAGGATCTGCTCAGACTCTAAATACCATTTCAATCTGTGGTTGACTATTCGCTCCATAGTCTTCCCAACACAGCTTGTGAGACTGATTGGCCGGTAACTTGCAGCCTCGGTCTTACATTTCCCTTTCTTTAGTATGGGTATTGTGATGGCTTCTCTCCATACTTGGGGTACCGTTCCTTTCAACCAGCTGTGGTTGAATATCTCAAGCAGTTTTGTCTTTGCTGCTGAGCTCAGATTTACTAGCATTTCGTTGCTGATTTTGTCTGGGCCGGGTGACTTTTGAAACTTAAGCTTGGAAATAGCCTTCTGTAGTTCTCCTAGTGTGATGGGTTCCCTCATTGGGGCAGGAGTATCTGTCTGTCCCATGGTTGCCAGTATTTCTTTTCTTATCTCTCTCTGATGATCTATGTTAATGGGTAAGTTGCTTTCTGAACTGTATCTTCTAGCAAACAAGTCTGCAGCTTGTTTTCCTCTGAAAAGTTTGCCACCTTCATCCAATGTGATAGTCTGCCTAGGTGAGGAACGCTCTTCATTTAGAGACTTGACTAATCTCCAAAGTTTCCTGCCGTCTTTCTCAAGGTTCAGCGATGCCGTTTTAGTTCTCCAGCTTTTCCGTTTTTCTTCTAGCTTTGTTCTCTGAAACTCTGCTACAGCCTTTTTCCATTTGTTGTGAGTTTCAAGTGAAGGCTGAGACTCTGCGTCCTTTCTAGCCCTGTCCATAGCTTCCTGACGTTCTTGGAGTGTGCTGGACCAGTATGGTATGTAGTTACGCCGGCATCCTTTGGGAATGGTTTCTTTTGCAGCTTGTAGTATGCATCTGTTGAAGTCTTTTACCACTTCATTAATGTCTCTGTTCTGTACCTTGAGGGTAGACAGCAGCGTGTTCACCTGATGCCTGAATAAACCCCAGTTGGCTTTTTTGTAGTTCCATCTTGTAATGGCTGGGCCTGTACTGAGAGTTGCACTCTGGACAGTAAGAAAGATTGGGCGATGGTCGCTTCCCCCTAGTTGGTCTCCTACTTCTCTACTAATAGATCCAGCTATATCTGGTGTGGAGAAGGCAAGATCTGGTGTTGAAGTTGTGTGCCATCCTCTGGAGTAGAAGGTAGGAGTATCTGTGGCATTATTGACTAGGATTAGGGAGTGATCATCTTGCCAAGTTTCAACCTCTTCACCTCTGTGATCCAGATGGTTATAGCCCCAGCTCTGGGAGTGGCTATTAAAGTCTCCAACTGCTATAAAGTTGGTGGCTGGTACCTGTATAGAGCTGAGACTCAGGGGTTTGTTGTTCGGACAGTAATAGTTCAGGAGTTCTATTTCCATCTTGTCTACCTTTATCTGCAACAGCTGATATTCTGCTCCATCCATGAAGGTTTTCCTTTCGTGTGCAGGAATGTTATTCCTTACAAGAGTAAGTACTCCTCCTTTTCGTCTATCTTTTCTGTCGGATCTGAAGCATTGATATCCCCTTATTTTAAAGGTTTGATCTGCTTTCAAGTGAGTCTCTTGGATACAGCAAACACTGACTTGCTTCTCATACAAGATGTTTTCCAGCTCTGTCTTTTTGCTGTATCCAGCCTGCTTGCTGTTCACTCCCTCTGCATTCCAGTGCATCATGACAAGTGGCACTCTGGGTTTCTCTTTTTCTGTTTTGTTTTGGTCAGTAGTTCTCCTCCGCCGTCTGCTGACTCCACAAGACGGTCTAGAGGGTCCTCCAGTAGCTGAGGGTGGGCTCTGTCGAGGCTCAGAGCCCGGCACTGCACCTGCCTGGTGGAGCTCCACAGGGCGAGCACCAGTACGAGATTTATTTGACGGTGTACTCTCCATAGAAAAAAAAAGCGAGTTGCGTGATACTGTGGTTTCCGGTGCGCCTTCTGGCCCAGTATCTACGACTTTAGCACCTGTTCAACGGGAGAGTGGGCTCATCCCTAATCTGTTTATGTTCCCAGTAGTAGACTATTCGCAAGCAGCCTGGGGGTGTCACTGCTCTGCGCGGACCTTGTTTACCGAGGCGGCGTCCGAGCTCGTATGGTGAAAATATGGTTGCGTTATCTTCAAAATAGCCCTGTCTTTCCCATGGCTTTTCTGCCATCCTGCAACTTTGAGTTAGGGAGTTCTGAGCTCCAGTCTCTTTCCCAGGCATTTTATCCTGGCCTGGCACGCATACAGAGGACCCCACTTCTGGTTCTAAGTTAGCAGTTGGGGATAGGTGGGGTAGCACACTGTGCATTCCCCGTCATCCAGGGGGCTCTCCAACTATGCAGAGCTTGGACAATGCTGTGCTCTGGTTCTGGGCTCTCCCAAGGAATCCTCACGTCCTGCACACAACCACTTCCAGATACCCACCACCTGCCAACCCTCCATTGTAGAAATCTCCTGCATGCGGCCATCCAGTCAAGAGCCCGTATTAAGTCTGGTGCCCAAGTGATCCCCCCAAGCTCAGTGTGCAATGCTGGGTTCTCATCATGCTGCAACACAGGGGGGGATTGTGATGCTCAGCCATCTCTCTCAACTCTGCACCGATAAGTGACATCGGGGACTTAACTGTGCCTCAGTACTGGGAGGCCCCGTTTCCGGGTACACCACACACAGCCAATTGAGGCAACGGTCGCCGTGGGCGTGTCTTCAGTGGGGAAGTTGTGGAGTCTTCCTGTCCATGTTCTTGCACATCCTAACACTGCCCGCAAGACATCGGAGGTTTGGAGAGTGGCCTTCTCTGATAAGTTATCAAAAACGGACATTTGGCTAGCAGAATTCGCCATAGGACATCTTTCATTCCTCAATTAAAAAGGAATATTGCCTTACCCACAAGTCATAAGGTGGACGCAGCATTTTTCGTCACCATATACTGCTTGCTCACAAGTTCAATACATCGTTATCACAAGTTCAATACAGAGTCATCATAAATTCAAATCACTCGAAAGATCATTATTATCTGAAGTCAAGCAAAAGAGCTCAAAAGAGGAATCGCACATTTATACCACGTGCAACACACTCTTAAGCGCATTTTATGAAGCAGACTCGAAAGTATATGAATCACGACTACATACGCAAGATTATGAGTCTACATATCACTAACATTTCGTGAAGATATCCAGTCTGACCAGTACCGTCGGGAGATTAGACAACAGACTTTTTGTTCATATGATAGCTATTAACTGTTGATCAACACTACAGAGATATACTCAAACAGTGAAGGAATATACATAGATATCTCGTCAGCGTTCTCCGTAAGACATCAGTATTCATCAGAACGTCCTCAGCTTAGAGATACCCCACTCGACATAACGTATAACAACTTGGGACATTTTATGCATACATGTGAATCCTCATATCTAGGAGAAGCATTTAGAGACACATGGACTGTGTAAAGTACTCACCATTTTGGTAACACGTATCATATCACATCATCATTTCACTTTACACCAGTTCATTCTTAATTAACTATTACTTAATTAACTGTAATTGTATTATCTCATCTGTGTGTTTTGGGTGAATCGTCTTTCATCATCATCACGTTCTAACCATTACTAACCCTATATGTGTGGATATTTCATTAATAAACCCAACGATCGGTTGATCATTATCAAGAGTTTGTTAATGTATCACTCGTGCTGTCGGTGTTACATATTCACCTATAGGAACCTTTCTCTACTCAGATGAGGTTGGGGGCTTTTTCTTAACGGGATCTAAGGGCAGAAGCTAAGGTCGTGGGGAAACAGAACTCTTTCCATACTTAATTAGAAAACACTGTCTAGTGGAAAGCATTCGCATTCATGTCTTCTTGTCCCTATCTCGAATAGGTCTTTATTCTTTCTTAACGAGCCAATTTCTAGAGACCTTATATCTATATCTCATAGACTATTCCTGGCAAAAACTACTGTAGTAGTTGCCCCAGTGACTCACCACACGACAGCTGGATACAGCATGGTGATGTCTCTAACACGCCACTCCCCTATGGCAGTATTTGCTACGGGAGTAATTCGTATCTTATTGTTTGCCACTCCTCAGGCGTGTTTACGTTCCGCCAGCTGAACTGTGGTATTATCGTAACAATACCCAGTCGTCAGACCGGTCACCCGCTTATCGCATAATCTGTTTGACCACCTGTGGAAACGTGTCCGTCAAACATTTGACCCCATCGGAAAGCGGCTGATAGTGTTGACACAAGCTTGCATGAAAGAAGACAACAAGGTCTGACCAGACATTTGTCTGGCGGAGGCACGCAGATAAAGGGAATAATTAAATAATCTGTTTGGATAGACATCTGGGCGGTAAGCATTACGCCAGGGTCACAATATTGTCATAAACAGAAGTGCGCCGGAAGTCTTAGGTAACGATTTGACATCACTGTTGTAAGAGGTCACGCGTGGATATTAAAATTAATAATTTTAAATACGCGTGGGATGATAAACTTCCCCACCCAAACAGTGCTAGATAGATTGGATTGGTTAGCCAGAATCTACTTTTATTTGATTGGAACTTTCGGCGGAAACACAGCTGGGATTTGAAGAAAAAAAAAAAAAATATATATATATATATATATATATATATATATATAGATATATATATATATATATATATATATATATATATATATATATATATATATATATATATGAGGTTGGCAACCTCAACATATGAAAATAGTATATGCACGAACCACTACTTCAAGCGCTGGTGATTGTTTCTGACTAGTCGTGCAGGAAACCGGACAGAAGAGCGACACCAAACCCCGATAGAAGTAGCGACGAGTAATGAGTGATGATACATCACATGTGCCTAAAGTGTATAGAATCATTTTGTGAGATTTATATACCTTTTTTTTTAACTGTAACTCAGGCAGATCATTATTCACGCACTCCAGACGCAATTTCCTAGTTGACACCCAGAAGGATATTGGTGAATTTTCATCATATTCCCTGAGTTACATTGTGTGCTCGGGAATTTAATTCTTCTGAGAGGTTAACATTCGTGGGTGGAGCGCATGAAAATGGGCCTGTTAGTTTGAGGAGAACAATTGTACTGAGGCATTTGTTTCTTTCTAATTTGTCACAGTTCGTGGTTACAAGACATCAGACTTTAGTACTGAAGTTCCTACGCCACTAGTGTGAGAGAAGAGTATCACCACCAACCGCCTACAGTGGACGAATTACGATGAGAAGTGTACTCATCACCAAAAATAAGTGACGGAAACCACAGTTGCAGGACTCATCTGGAGCTAAGTGTTATATAACAGGCTACAGAAAAAATACGGACATTATTAACGTGATATCAAAACCTCAATGACGAAAAATTTAATACAATTTTCACCCAATTTTCCATATTTATTTTCCCATGTTAAAGACCAATTGACTATTAAATTTGTTGTATATTATTTTAAACTAAACAATAATAGTTGATTCAGTTTATATGTACGAAAGCAAACGCATGAGCCAGTTTTTCTTGATATATATATATATATATATATATATATATATATATATATATATATATATATATATATATATATATATATATAAAAAGGTAAAGGAACCCGTTACACGCCCATTGAGGCATATTGGGAATATGGTGTTAGGCCCATATTATCTTGACCGTCGGCACACGAGGGGTGATGTGGTCGGCATCACGCCGGCCGCCTTAACCTTCCCAGAGTAGCTCTGGTACCCATTCAGGGCTGGGTCGACCCAGGAGCCGTTTGTGGCCTAAAAATTTTTCCGCCTCATCTGGGGATCGAACCATAGACCACTGCGCTAGGAAGCCAGTGCACTAACCACTATGCTACCGCGGCTACTATCTATATACATACATATATATACATACATATATATATACATACATATATATACAGTAGAACTCCATTTATCCGAACCCCAATTATCCGAACATCCAATTATCCGAACACTTTGTCCAGAAAAAAAAAAACCAGGTGCCACCAGTCACGTTAGACTACAATTCTGAATCTTTTGATGCGGCAAACTTCAAATGTGTGCGAACAATTTGTAGAGGATGGGATGGGCTAATGGTCGGTCGCTTACATACAGGAAGTCAGTTAGATCATTATATCATAAAGTCAGTTAATATCTAGTTTACCAATCCAGTGTACGAGTGCGTTCTAGGCAGAACACTGGCTAAACAGACAGTTCAACTTAAAATAATTGTCTCTGCTACCACAGCAGAATAATTTTGGTGTACAAGTATTTCTCTGTGCGATAAGGCATCTTCCAGTAGGCCTAATGCATATAAAAGGAACCGCAATGTTTTGTCAATTGAAACGAAAACAGAAATTATCAAGAGACTAGGAAAAAGTGAAACTGTGTCTTCACTTGCCAGAATTTTCAATGTTGGGAAAGCTAAAGTCTCTGACATCAAAAGTAACAAGGATAAAATTATGAGTTTTGCATCGAAATTGGATAGTGAAAATGGGTCGAAGAAACGTAAAACCATGAGAAATGCGAAAGATTTGAAATTGGAAGAGGCTTTGTATATATGGTTTGTGCAAAGAAGAAGCAAAGGGGAACCTATCTCTGGCTCTCTATTGTGTGAAAAGGCACTTCAGTTCAACAATCAACTTGACGGTCCTCCTGACTTTAAGGCTAGCCAGGAATGGTTAAGAAACTTTAAATCTCGTCATGGCATACGAGGATTGGAGATTCAAGGGGAATCTTTATCTAGCGATGCAACTGCCGCTGAAAATTTTAAAGAAACACTCTTGGCTTTTTTGGAAGAAGAAAGTTATTCACTCGATGATGTGCATAATGCCGATGAGACTGGCTTATACTGGAAATCAATGCCTCAAAAATCACTTGCATCTCAGCGCAAAGCAGCTGCCCCTGGGTTTAAAAAGTGCAAATAGAGAGTAACAATTTTGGTAGCCGCGAATGCCAGTGGAAGTCATCATTTTCCGGTGCTAACGATCGGCAAAGTAAAAAAACCACGTTGTTTAAAGAATGTGACATGTCTCCCATTGTGCTACAAAGCACAGAAGAGTGCTTGGATGAATAGTGAAATATTTCTTGATTGGTATACAAATCAGTTCATCCCAAATGTGAAGAGGTTGAGAGAACAAGAAAAGAAAACTGGAAAAGTAATTCTTCTACTGGACAATGCACCATCTCATCCAGAGACGGATACATTGAATGCAGTTGATGCAAATTTTAAAGTAATTTTTCTGCCTCCTAATGTAACAGCACTGATTCAACCAATGGATCAGGGTGTTATAGCAAAACTTAAAAAGATGTACAAGAAGGAAGTCCTGCGTCGTTTATTGTTGGCTGAAGATGAAGAAAGTGTGGTGGCGTTTTCCAAGAAGCTTAATCTCAAAGACTGCTGCTATATGTTAGCTGATGCTTGGACCACCCTGTCACAAGATAATCTCAACAAGGCTTGGAATAGATTGCTTGGGAAAAAAGAAGGAAATGAAACTACTGCAGTGGACACAAATGATGATTGTATAAATGAAGTTGTGGAACTGTTTCAAGCAATGCCCGGATTTTCGGACTGTGACAAAGATGATGCACACACGTGGCTAGAAGATGATAATGATTCTGGTTTTCAGTTTTTGAATGACGAAGAAATTTTGTCTTTTGTGCAAGAAGAAAACCAAATACATGTAGTGACCGATGATGAAGACTCCTCAGAAGTACATGATGTACTTGTAGATTATGAAGAAAACCCAAAACGTCGACCAAGTCCTGAAGAGGCCTTTATAGCACTAGAAACAGCGATGGCTTGGTACGAGCAAGAAGATGACAGCTGTCCTACACAGCTTCTGCTGTTGAAGAGAATGCGGGACTTAGCAGCCAAAAGGAGACTATCCAGTTTGGTGCAAAAGAGGATTCCTCATTATTTTAAATAGTGGGCTACATCTGTGCAAGTACATGTATACGTAAGTTGCGCATGGTTTTGAATCGTTTGTAATGTTATTTTGAAAACATTTCTCTTTCTTAAAAAAACATAATTAATACAAGTAGTACATGCACTGCTGTGTAATAAAAGATTTTGGTGATACGGTGATCTAATACAGTGTGGGTATTATTATTACAGTACAAGTAAATATGTTTTAATGTGTATTTCCCTTGTGATGGTTAATTATTTTTAGAAATACGAGCGTATGTGTACATGTACTCGATACATTATGTAATCCAATTATCCGAACATTTGATTATCCGAACGATGCTCGGTCCCAAGGGGTTCGGATAAATGGAGTTCTACTGTATATATATATATATATATATATATATATATATATATATATATATATATATATATATATATATATATATATATATATATACGAGGGGCGTTCAGAAAGTAATGCACCACATCGTTTTTCTCAGCTAATAATGAAGATAGAAGCATGACATTTTGCACACTTTAAATATGGCATGTGCCAATTGTGTGCACCAAATTGCTCCACAACCGGCCAAATAATACGGCTGCCCTAAACCGTTGAAATGGAGCGTGTTAGCAACTTGCGTTATAAACAGCGAATTGTGATAGAATTTCTCGTTGCAGAGAAGGAAACTGTTGTGAATATGCACAAGCGTCTATGTGATGTGTATGGAAGTTTTGCAGTCGACAGGAGTACAGTCAGTCGCTGGGTTCAGAGAATCAAAGAATCAGGAAGTGGAGATACGGAGCTGCTTGATCGGCCGCGCTGTGGACGTCCTGCCACAGCCACCAATGCAGAAATGTTGAAATGCGCTGAGGGCATTATTCTTACTGATAGGCGAATCACTACTCAACAATTGGCCTTACAGATGTCAGTCAGCATTGATAGTGCAAATGCAGTTATAAAAACTCTCGGATTTTCTAAGGTTTGCGCAAGATGGGTTGCTCGAAGTCTCACAAATGACCACCGATTGCAAAGGAAAGCAATTTCTTCTGAATTGTTGGAGCGTTTCAATGCTGATAGAGAGAACTTTTGGCTAAGATCGTTACAGGTGACGAAACCTGGGCACATCATTTTGAACCTGAGACAAAAAGACAGTCAACGGAGTGGCATCATCCGCAATCACCAAGAAGAAAGAAATTCAAGACAATTCCTTCAGCTGGAAAGGTCATGGTCACTGTCTTTTGGGACATTCAAGGTGTGATTCTTGTGGACGTTATGCCAAGAGGAGAGACAATCAATTCGCAAGCTTACATTAAGACATTGAAAAAAACTCAATCAACATTTTCGCAGAGTTCGGCCGCACATGAATCCAGCAGACCTGCTTCTCCTTCACGACAATGCGCGCCCTCACACAAGTCTGGTGTAGTGAATTTCTAAATACAATATATAAATTAGAATATAACAGTATAGGGCATAAAGGCAAAGATAAGAAAGTACTAAAAAAATTTCTGCTAGAACGGTTGGTGTCGCCTACGCCTTCAGATTATTATTTGCTAACGAATAGCCGAATAAAACGGTACCCAATTTTTCAAATTCGTCCTTGACATAAACGAACCCCTTTTCCTAGTTCTAAGAAATATTTGCCTAAAATGCATTGTGGAACGAGGAGGGGCAAGGATAGATGGTAAATGCTAATTCGTTTCGCATTGATTTCAAACTAAAAGCCACAACCACAGCACAGGGGCAAGCCTTGCCTTAGGGGTTTCCCCAATACGATGAAAAGGTTAGAAATGTATACACTACGGTCATGGACACATGTTTAGCTCTTATTGTGAATGACTTAAGCTCTCGTATTTCGCTTGATAGTACATGGAAAAAGAGTGAACGAGAGGTAGTTTAAAAATAAACAACTAACATAGAAAAAAAGATAGAATTTTGAACAAAACCACATAGCCCCTTAAAAATCGTATATTCGTGTACCTGAAGACTTGCTGACCAAGAATATGTTGTTAGTTATCTAAATAGTCCCTTAACTAATCAAATAATGATAAAACAATACATAGAGATCAGAGATACTGTCAGGTCAGGTCATATCTGCTTAGATTGGATCGCATATTTTTTGGGGAAAAAGTAGGTGACAGATAGGCTAAGATATTACGGTGAATCCGATTAGGTGGAATTTGAAGTGAGACGAAATATTATTGGCTGACCTTTGAATAAACATAAATAGCCTAGTAACGTAGAAAGGTTTGAATGATATTTTTTGAAAGACTGTTTACACTGTAATATTAAGAGTGATTGGCCAACTGAGTCGATATTGTCAGAACAAGCGTTAGGGGGGACGCCATTTCTTGAAAAATTCTACCAGCGATTGATGAAATCAGGCTGTGCTTTCAAATACAATTTCTAGGCAGCCTGGACAATAAAACAGATCGAAACTGTGTCAGTCATCGTCACTGTGTATTTCATTGAAAAAATTGTGAGGTCCTGGGTACTGACGTTAATGTGGTACCAAACGCTTGAAAACTGATTGATTCAGGACTCTGCCTGTATACTGCGAGCCCATGCTAGTGGCCATTGCCTATCAAACAGGGAACAGATTGTCAAGCGAGCAGAGGAAACGTTCTACCTGTATTCTACTGCCAAGTTAAGTTCATGTTCGGCACCTGGCAGTTCAACTAGCTCAACTAACAGAACTAAAAAGGAATATAAAGTGACAGTGAATAAAACTGGGACAAATATTTAATAGTCCCACAAGAGACAAACGAAAACAAACATAACTAAAAGGGTGTGATTTTAAACAACAACCTAGGGGTACTACCAGTATTACCTTAAAGTAGGAAAATACAACTACAGACGTACATTAGAATAATATTTTTATGTATGGACAGAAGATCTACTGTGCTATTTGACTGATGTAAATGATTCTTTTGATTTCACTTTTGATTGTCAGTCCTGGTTCAAAATAAATTAGAATCAGGATAATAAATTGTAAAAATTATATTTACACAAATTTCAACCACAGTCTTAAATAAGATAGCCTTTTAAAGTGTCGTTTGTATGTTATTGTGGTAGTACTGTGTGCTGTTGTGAATAATAAACTATTTGTTTGTATGTTTGTTGATTATTGTACATTACACTCTACCTTCATAACCCTAGACACTACACGAAGTCATTTAATATAATAATATAAATACATTTTGAGTGAGATAAAAGGGGTGGTAGCGGAAAGGTACCCTGAAAAGTTCACAATACTATTGGGTAAATTCAGGGACCTTCATAGCTAATCTCATTTATTACAATAATAATACCTAACAAAAATTCATAACATCAACATCCACCACATCTGGCAACACGGGAAGCAATCACAAAATTGGGTTGGACTGTACTACCCCATGCACCCTATAGTCCCGATTTGGCACTCTCTGATTTTCATCTATTTGGTCCATTTAAAGATGCACTCCGTGGGACAAGGTTTGAAGATGATGAAGGAGTGATTCATGCAGCGAAGAAATGGCTACATGATCAAGACAAAATCTGGTACGGGCTAGGAATACATGCACTTGTTTCGCGCTGGCATAAAGCCGTACAAGTTGATGGGGATTATGTTGAATAATACCGATGTTTACATGACATAACCATGTATATTGTGTATAAATTTCATGCTTTTTGAATAAACAGCTCCTGAGAAAAACGATGTGGTGCATTACTTTCTGAACGCCCCTCGTATATATATATATATATATATATATATATATATATATATATATATATATATATATATATATATATATATATATATTATATATATATATATATATATATATATATATATATATATATATAGCCATTAATTATAAGAGGGCGTTCATTGGATTACTCCAACTGGGGGCTTGACGGGCCAGAACCATTGCATAACCCCTTCACAAAAGACGACGGGCCAGATAATAAGTTAAAAAAAATTGCTCAGCCCTTAAGCAGCGTTTGTTCTTGACTTCTGGGAATATCTTGTGAAGGATCCCCTACGGTAGAAACGCCATTCATCTTCTATCTACATCTTTGCCAAGAGTAATCTTGAGCGAAGATGATACCTTGGACGACCTACTTTTAGATACGCTTGCGATGTGATCATTAGTGGACTACTACTGCAAAGTAAAGGGAGGCAATCCCGTGACAAGTATGTGAGATACATAAACTTTGACACAGAAAGTGAGTGAGAAATATACTAGCCGCCATTAAAAACGCATCGCATTAGTTTATGAACCACAACTCGTTGTGCTAAATTTAAAATACATGAAACCACTGATTTTACATTTATGATCCATTTACTAACCCAAATTTGCTGTATTATTAAACATGAGACAATTCAGAACCGGCTCCTAAGCAGTTGTCAACCCTAGGTGTAAAAACAGAAGTCGCACTCACTGTCATTCAGTCACAGCCATCATTAATACTGGGACAGTCATTGGTGGTACCTGTCGCCCGAAATCGCTGGTTCAGCCTCACTATAGTGGACTGGTCACAATTAAAATGTCTGGCAACTTCTCTGGTCGCCATTCCACTGTTGAGCATACCAATAGCATGCCATCGCTCTTGTGACGACAATCGAGGCATTACAAAAACATTAACAGACTTTCTTTCGATGAAAACAGATAACGGCTTTTTACTCGCTGAAACTTGACTAATGCGTGTGCCAAATTTCAATGTGATTCGACTTTTAATAAAGCCAGAATTTATCAAAAACCTTGTTTTGCACGTGGCGCACGCAAGATTTGAAGTAAACATCACATCGACAGTAAAATGGGAATACATGAACTTCATCACTTGCACACTTTCGGGGTTTAAAAATCGCTCACTTGCATAAACATTTCAACAGTGAAAACATGTCACGATTTCGATGCGTTTGTAATGGCGGCTAGTATAGAAACTTTGACAGAGACATTAGGTGACAGGGAGAAACTCTGACAGAAAAAGTATGTGCCAGATAAACTGAGAGAAAAAAGTGTGTGACAAAGAAACTTTGACAGAGAAAGTATGTGAGAGAGAGAGAGAGAGAGAGAGAGAGAGAGAGAGAGAGAGAGAGAGAGAGAGAGAGAGAGAGAGAGAGAGAGAAACTTTAACAGTGAAAGTTTGTGAGAGAAAAAGTTTGATAGATAAAGTACGTGAGAGAGAAAAAAAAACGCTAACAGAGAAAGTTTGTGAGGAAAACTCTGACGGAGAAAGTATGAGAGATAAAGAAACGTCGACAGAGAAAGAATGGGAGATATAGAAACTTTGACACAGAAAGTATGGGATATATAGAAACTTTGACAGCGAAAGTATGGGAGAGATAGAAACTTTGACAGAGAAAGTATGGGAGAGATAGAAACTTCGACAGCGAAAGTATGGGAGAGATAGAAACTTTTGACAGAGTGTGGTAAAGTGGGTTGATATAAATATTTATAGGGGACTTGGTGTACTGACTGAGATCAGCTGTGAAGGTATCTGTATCTAATAGGTGTAGTGTTTTACAGATAACCTTACTTTGCTACCACATTCAGACCTCAGCCAGACTTATTCTGGGCTACTGTGATGACTACGTTGAATGTCTAGGGTTATGATAATGATGAAGTGTATGTCACAACAACAACAGACAGATAAACACTTTAATTTAATACACAATACTTTACAACACTGTGACACTTGTGGCGAGAGGTTTTATTTTGCTCTTGGATCAGTATAGTACTGACAATTACAGAAATATAATTTCTGCAGAAAATGGTGAAGTACCAGTGTCTGAGAGAACTACTGGTATCACAAATTAGTTACGGCTGTGAATGCTCTGATCTCGAAACAATAGTAGAGAGGAGACCGACATAAAGCGCCACCTCCGCTGTGTAACTAACTGTGATATTAATAAAAACAAGGAAACAGATTTTTACTTAACAATGATAAAATTGACAAGTCGTTCAAAATACAATTTCCTTCTTATTTATTTAGTATATACACTATCTACTCTTGTGCTGAAGGGTGAATGTTGAAAAATGGAATGTAATGAATTTGTAAGTTTACATATGATTTACAAATATTTATATTTATATATATATGTAAATAAATATTACAACAAGTTTTCCAGTTATAGGAACAAAAATTATATCAGCTGTGCTGTTAATTAAGGATATAACACTTATCAGCTATTGTAACTGTCTTTTTTTCTTTGTTGATGTGATCACTGGCCCAAGACAGTATACATGTTGTTAGATGTGTAGTGCGAGCGTATGATGAATTGAGTGTGGGTGCGAATGAAGGCGCGAATGTGTTTAGGCTCGTATAGATGTAGATCCTGCACCCCATACTCTCACATGCAGTAATCAAGGATGCTTTGACACTGCAGGCATGTTTCAAGACATTTATTGACGGGAACACACATAATATCAACAGGAACAGTCAGTGTAACAAGGTCATGCTGACCTGACATCGATAGGTATACATTTGGCATTCAAAAAGGTAAACATCAGAATAGACGTGCATGGTCAATAGCAAAGTTCTTCAATAATGACAGTTCGTAGCGTCGCCCGTGGCGTCTCTGACTAAACGCGTCAGATGCCTTAGTTACTTTGACACACAGGTGCAACTTGGCACTCCCTGCCAATTGCACATATCAGGCTGTAGTATAATAGCCGAAAGCACAGGCCTCGTTCTGACGTCGGCCGTGTACTTCTGTTAAATAGGTTATCATCAACCCTGCAGTAATACTTATTGTAGATAGAAGTTCCGCCAATCTGCGGCTCCCACAATATATCTTCGTCACTGGATTTCTGGACAATATAAGACTAACAGTCTTGGATGGCTACCTCGAGCACAAATATATAAGTTCTGAAATGGCGGATCAGTGAGCTGCTGTTCACCCTAGGTAATCCTTTACATGTTCTGCCACCGAAAAGCGTAATAATGCATAAAGGTCGGTATTACCTGGTAAATGAATCCTCAGAACATCACAAGGAATTCTGTCGTCATCCCGACGCACAGAGATTCACTGGGGAAAACTGCCATAGCAGTTACTTCGAAGATTCTCCCCGAAAAACAATGGACTCTTGGTCCCTTCAGAAAAACAGGACCTCCCGGCTTCCCGGAAGTATATCTCACTCCCGCTTAAAAAACCTTCCCATAGGCCTACGCCGAACTGTCAACCTCTGACCCTAAAGGTCAAACACAATGAATGAATAAACAAGGGAAGACAACCCCTAATCAACCTGACATCGCAGGTAAAGACACAATTATACTTATGATACAAACATAAGCAAATAACTTGACAGATGACTCCGTCGAAAATGACAGCAACATTACTACCACCCCCCTGTAAAAAAAAAAATGCAATTTTTTTTTTTTAATATGTTCATGAGCAAGATAGCACCAGTATCACTTCTGTGCTCATGCAAACAATGAACCTAATATCAGGTACAATAGAAGAGGGTACAAATCATCTCCCAACATAGGAGAAAATATTTCCTTTAAGCCAAACAAACTAAGGGATACCATTCAAGAAACCTAAGTTGCTGGCAATACCAATCATATATCAAACATTACTAAATAATATAATCATAGCAATATACAAATGTCAATGCTATTTTAGCAACATATCACTGATGGATGGACAAAATGAAATTTGTTAAATTATCTAAACATCATCCAAATACATTTGTATTACAACATATTATGATATTAAGGACAGACCTAAGTCTGAAAATATATCAGGAAAAACTAGGACACAAGATTTAACTGGAATCATGTGGGCATCTAGACAATATGTCCGCCATCACATTATCCGAACCACGGATAGCTCGCACCGTGAAATGGAAAGGCTGAAGAGCAATAGCATAACGAGTAGATCTCGAGCTCTTCAAATCCTTACTTTGCATAGCCGTAAGAGCTTTTTGGTCGGTTTCCATAAAGAAATGCGCGCCCAGAAGGAACCTTTGTAGCTTAAGAATGGACCAAACCATAGCCAACAATTCACGGTCCAAAACCGAGTAATTCCTTTCTGCCGCATTCAGCTTCCTAGAAATATACATTACAGGATGCAGAGTTCCTGAATATTCCTGCATTAGTGCCGCTCCAATGCCAGTGGAAGAGGCATCACTACGAAGGACAAAAGTCTTATCAATCGTCGGTAGTCTTAAGATAGGATGAGATGAGAACAAATTCTTAACCTGATCCAATGAAGATTGGCATTCTTGGGACCAACGCACCATATTAGGAGAACCTTTTTTCAATAACGTTGAAAGTGGTGCCATAATGGAGGACAGATTCTCAATGAATCTTCCATAGAATTGTATCAATCCCAAGAGACTACGCACTTGCTTTTTTGTCTTCGGAACCGAGATATTTAATATCTTTGAAATGTTTTGGTCCTCTGTCTTCAACAGACCATGACCAACTCGATGACCTAGGAAGGAAATTTCACTAAACCCAACAAAAGCTTTAGAGGGTTTAGCAGTCAAACTATGCTCACGTAGAGTAGATAGCAATTCCTTTAGACCCACATAGTGTTCTTCCCAAGTATCGCTGAAAAGACAGATGTCGTCTAAATATGCAATGACATCTGCACGATCTGATAGAATTCGTCGCATCATGCGCACGAAAGTCGCTGGGGCGTTCATAAGCCCGAAAGGCATAAAATTCCATTGAAACAGACCCCTAGGTGTCGAAAAAGCAGTGAGAGGTTTGGCGTGTTCCGTCAATGGGACTTGCCAATAACCTTTCGACAAGTCTAGTTTAGTAAAGAATTTAGCTTTAGAAAGTCTAATAAGTAGATCATCTAATAACGGCATAGGTTCAGCATCGAACTTCGTAACTTGATTTAATTTGCGATAATCAACGCAAAGACGTATGTTATTGTCTTTCTTTCGAACAATAACTATCGACGAAGAATAAGCTGAAGTGGATGGTTCAATTATTTGTAGTTGAATCATTTCATCCAATTCTTTCTCGACTTGTGCTTGAAAATGAATAGGTATTGGGTATGGTCTTACTCTGATCGGATTACGATCAGTAAGTATGATGTCATGTTCTATGACATCTGTGTGTCCAGGAATGTCGGTAAGGACATCCTGATATGATTGTAACGTAGAGGATACTTGACGCTGTTCCTCAAAAGACAAGTTGGAAGAGACTGTAACGTCTCTCCACGATTCCGTTGAAGTAAGTGGAATCGCAGGAAGAGGTAAGTTCACGTCAGAAAAAATAGTTTCCTCATCCTGTATAACGGACAGGGATGAGATGTGACCATGTTGAACTGGAGAGTCGTCCGTCGCCTGGAAAATAGGCTGTAAATAGTCTGGACGTTCAATAAACTCTGTTAGCATATTTATATGGAAGGTTTTATGCCTTCCATCCACATCGACAATATAGTCGACATCAGAAATTTTCGAGACTATAGTGTATGGACCCTTCCAAGAAATGAGAAGTCTATTCTCTCTTGAGGGCAGTAAGACATATGCTTTGTCTCCAGGACAAAGTTGACGTAGGCGTCTTTTCTTATTAGCAAATCGCCTAGCTTTTTCTTTCGCAAATTCGGAAGATGAAGTTGCTAACCTGCACGATTCGATAATCTTTTCTCTAAGAGCTATAACATATTCATATGACGATTGTGTATCATCGTCAATATTATCGGAAGTTATCAAATCGTGTAACAAGGACATTGGCCCGCGCGGTTGCGCGCCAAAGACAAGTTCGAAAGGAGAAAACCCTGTATGCTCGTTGGGAACCTCTCTATAGGCAAAGAGGACTGCAGGTAAAACCCTGTCCCAATCTTCAGGATGATCCTCCGTTATCTTGCCAAGTAAGTTCTTTAGTGTCCTGTTAAGACGTTCTACCAATCCATTGGACATTGGATGATAAATACTACTGAGAGACCTTTTAATGTCTAGCGTAGCCATTACCTGAGACATAACGTCCGAAATTAACTGAGTGCCGTGATCCGACAGTATTTCTCCGGGGAATCCCAGACGAGAAAATACGAGCCAAAGAGCATCAGCGATATCGACAGTTGATATGCTCTTCAGAGGAATAGCCTCTGGCCAACGCGTGCACATGTCCACGCAAGTGAGGATAAATTGGTGTCCTCTGGCTGACTTAATTTTGAACGGACCAATGATGTCTATAGCCATTTTCTGAAACGGCCGAATCGGAATATCTGCAGCCTGAATAGGAGCAGCATGTCTCGGACCCCTAGACTTGACCTCTTGACAAATTTTGCAAGATCGGCAATAAATTCGGATGTCTTTATTCACGAATGGCCAAAAGAATGACGCAAGGACTCTAGTTTTAGTTCTGGAAAAACCCATGTGTCCCGCACACTGAGAATCGTGTGCATGCCGAAGAATTAAGGCTCTCATACACTTAGGCACAAGAATTTGCGAATGCATAGACTTGTCCGAGTGTTGTACCATTCGTACCAATATACCATTCTTCATAGTAATATACGATTTGTGATTCGTATTTTGATTGGGATCCCCTTTCTTTGCAAGAAGGAAGTATTTCTTCAAAGAAGGATCCTCTTCTTGACGTTTAACAAACGAGTCATGGGAAATCACCAAGTGCTCGTCTTGGCTATCAACTTCATTACTATTATCAGATGAAGTTGGGGGATTAAGAGCTTGAGCTCTTGTCACCACTGCATTGACCGTTTGAATGTTTTTTTCTTCCCAACTAGAAATTTGTTGCGGGGTGCATTCCTTAACCCCATGAATACGACCGATTATAAGATCCGCAATAGGATTAGGAAGAAGACATGCATGGACATCTCCTGTGAAGAAAGGAGTGTCAATCCTAATAATAGCAGTAGGATAGCTTTCCATAGTACCACCAAATGTAACACATTTGATTGTTTTTCCAGTGGCACAGCAAGGATCTATCAGAGACTCCTTAACCCCGACGGTAGTACATCCCGAATCGAAAAGTACTGAGACTAGCCTATCATTTATTAGACCTTTATGTAAGATGAGAGATCCTCTCCCATCATGCGCAACTGTAGCAGGTAGAGCAGGAAGAGGGTGACCACAACTTAGCGTAGATACAGTTGATGAGTCAAACAATGTTAAGCATTGGGGGCATTCAGTTGCTCTCCCAAAATCGAAAGCACAACCAGTGATAGCCCTAGAGTTACCACTATCATTTACTGTATTACAGGCTCCATCAAACTCTTGTTGCGCAGAGTTTGCCTGTTGGTAAGGTCTTTTCTTGTTAAACCTAGGTCTACCTCGATTATCATTTCCCCTGTAATTATTTTGACTATCATTTCCCCTGTAATTATTTCGACTATCATTTCCCCTGTAATTGTGATCATATTGTCTATTGTACTCATCATTCCGGTTTGAATCCCGGTTTCTAAATTCACCATCGTCATAATCTTGACGTCGAGAATGATTACCTCGAAAATTTGAATAGTTATTATTTGGATAGCCTTTGCGAAAGTGTCTCAAATTATTACCACTAAAATTACGAGAACTACCATCTTGTCTCCACTGCATAGACGAAGAACCATCATGTGTTGGATTACTCCGCTTCTGAGTGTAATTTTGATTACTTCCCCTATTCCAATTTTGTTGAGCACCCTGAAATTTTTTTCTGAAATTAGGGCCATATGGTGTTGCCGAAGCAGCTGGCAACCCTTCTTTCACTTTAGAATTGCTAACTGTAGCATGGGGATGTGCTGTGGCATACTGACAACAGTATTCCTCCATTTCTTTTAAGTTTTTAGGCTTACGCTCATGAAGGAATGCAAGAAAAGAATCATTAACAGATGACAAAACCTTATCTCGCAATAATAAGTCCATTAGACCTTCATATGTTTTCTCAATCTGAGACAACTCAACCCATCGTGTAAATGTACGACGTATCTTTGTAACAAAATCAGAGAAATCTACTCCATTTTCTGGCAACATTGTCCTAAAACGAAGACGATAGTCTTCTTGTTTTAGTTGATATTTTTTTAGCAATGCTGCCCTGACAACATCATAATTAGTCCTCTCATGTTCGTCTATTGTCATAAGAGTAGTCACTGTGTCACCTGTAAAAAATGGCATCAGTTGTTCAACATATTTTTCCTTTTTTATGTTATGCGTATCGCACAAAAATTGGAATCTATCTAGATAATCTGCTACGTCATCCTTTAAAGGATTGAAATGAGGCAATTTAATCCTACTAACAAACTCCCTTGTCGTACTCGAAGTTGTTTGCTGAGCACCCGTACTCGCCAATTTCAATTTCTCTAACTCCAAAGTTGCGAGTTTTTCATCAAGTTCCATCTTCTGTTTTCTTTCCTCATGTTCCATTTTTCTAATTTCAGCCTCAGCTTGAACTTTCCTCTCCTCTGCAGCAGCCTCTTTGTCTAACCTCTTTTGTTCCGCTTCTTTGTCTAATCTCTTTTGTTCAGCTTCTTTGTCTAATCTCTTTTGTTCAGCTTCTTTGTCTAATCTCTTTTGTTCAGCTTCAAATCTCCTTTCCTCCACCTGCATCTGCAATTTCTTTTGTTCAGCAGCAATATCAGCTTCTCTGTCTAGCCTTTTTTGTTCAGCAGCTGCTTCTCTTTCTAATCTCTTCTCTTCAGCCATAGTTTTTTTTTCCTCTGCAGCAGCCCTTCTTTCTTCAGCAGCTAATGCTTTGTCATACTGAGCAACAGCCCACTGTTCTAACTGTTGACCAGTTTTATCAAGGGCTCTCCCTTGTGTAATAAAGTAGTCCAATGTAGACATCTTGTCTACTGAGATCAGTAACTTGCAGAAGCAAATATATTAAATTATCCCACTTTAATGGGAGACAAGTCTGAAATGATAGACTTGTATACTCACTTCACTTTATTTTACTGTCTTAGTCTTAGACAAAGACTTTGTATGTTCCTCTTGTTTATAATGTACCCAAAAAATCACTTGAGTACCTGTGGAAAAAAAAAATTCCCTTATATCCCACTCACTATGGGCACAAGTCTTTTTTATAAAGAACTTGAATATGTATTTCACCTTGTCTCAATCTTTGTAGATAACAAGTCTTTTATCAAAGAACTTGTATAAATATCTTATATAATATTATTTAACAAACTCTATATGAAGAGTCTATCTTATCAATAATATCAAAACATGACCAAGTATGTGTATGTAGACTGTGTATGACAGTAATGTAGTACAAAAAAAAAAAAATACAAAGACAAAAATACAAAACAATACAAATGGCAACACTGTTTTAACCAAAAATGTGTAGAGAAATACACAAGAAAGGAGAGACCTACAGAATACAAACAAAACAAATCGACAATCAAAACTGAAAAACAGACAAAATATTACAAAAACAACGTTAAGTACAATTACATCACAGCTAACATCAATAGCGACCAATTGTCACTAGCAAATTTCCAAATTAAGAAAATTTGCACCTACAGAACGCTTACAGTAAGCCTCGATCAAGTGGCATATTTACCGTAAGACCCACCAACCGAAAAACCCGCAGAAAAATACACAAAACAGTAGAAATAACATAAACATATAGCAATCAATTTCAATGTGTTGCAGAACAAGTTCAGTCACAGCTGAAACTAAAATAAATTTCTTGCTCCTTGCGAACACAGAAACGAAATGTCAAACGCGCACTGAACGTCAAATCCACTGTAACATAAAGTGGTATTCACGAAGCAAAGTTACTATGACCTTCTCAAATTAGGGCTTGCACATTGAATGTTTACTATTTCCACGTACTGTTTACAGACACTTGACCTCCAACAATGTAGCTTGAATGCTCTGACCTAGAAAAGTCTGTTGTTGAATGAAACGTGTAACAACCAGCAGTACTGTTTACAATAGGAACCCGCCTTCTATGCAGTTATGGTCCACGTAGCAAATGCCTAGTAGTTAACTTCAGTACATGTCTTGTTATGCTTTATGTAGCATTATAATATAAATGCTCGTACTGTTTATTTGGGTCAACCGTTGATGACCTATATCTGTCCTGTTGTAGCCAAAACTTGCAAGTGTAGAATTAGCGCTGTGTGTTACGGCTGTCCCGTGTGTAGCTTAGACCCACAGATCAGAAGTGTAATGTGTACTTGTCCTTCTTGTAACTTTCTCGACAAAACTGGAGACATCATACATGTAACAGCCAACCAGGAATGTAAATTTCTGGATCCATAAATGTCAACAATAATGTCAAATGCTCGCTCTGTTCTTTTTAAACCCACAGATCTGGTCCATCAGAAATGTAAGTTTCTAGGCCACATTGGCGACAAGAAATGTATCATAAGAGCCCACGTAACTGGTCCACCAGAAATGTAACTGTCTTTTTTTCTTGTTGATGTGATCACTGGCCCAAGACAGTATACATGTTGTTAGATGTGTAGTGCGAGCGTATGATGAATTGAGTGTGGGTGCGAATGAAGGCGCGAATGTGTTTAGGCTCGTATAGATGTAGATCCTGCAACCCATACTCTCACATGCAGTAATCAAGGATGCTTTGACACTGCAGGCATGTTTCAAGACATTTATTGACGGGAACACACATAATATCAACAGGAACAGTCAGTGTAACAAGGTCATGCTGACCTGACATCGATAGGTATACATTTGGCATTCAAAAAGGTAAACATCAGAATAGACGTGCATGGTCAATAGCAAAGTTCTTCAATAATGACAGTTCGTAGCGTCGCCCTTGGCGTCTCTGACTAAACGCGTCAGATGCCTTAGTTACTATGACACATAGGTGCAACTTGGCACTCCCTGCCAATTGCACATATCAGGCTGTAGTATAATAGCCGAAAGCACAGGCCTCGTTCTGACGTCGGCCGTGTACTTCTGTTAAATAGGTTATCATCAACCCTGCAGTAATACTTATTGTAGATAGAAGTTCCGCCAATCTGCGGCTCCCACAATATATCTTCGTCACTGGATTTCTGGACAATATAAGACTAACAGTCTTGGATGGCTACCTCGAGCACAAATATATAAGTTCTGAAATGGCGGATCAGTGAGCTGCTGTTCACCCTAGGTAATCCTTTACATGTTCTGCCACCGAAAAGCGTAATAATGCATAAAGGTCGGTATTACCTGGCAAATGAATCCTCAGAACATCACAAGGAATTCTGTCGTCATCCCGACGCACAGAGATTCACTGGGGAAAACTGCCATAGCAGTTACTTCGAAGATTCTCCCCGAAAAACAATGGACTCTTGGTCCCTTCAGAAAAACAGGACCTCCCGGCTTCCCGGAAGTATATCTCACTCCCGCTTAAAAAACCTTCCCATAGGCCTACGCCGAACTGTCAACCTCTGACCCTAAAGGTCAAACACAATGAATGAATAAACAAGGGAAGACAACCCCTAATCAACCTGACATCGCAGGTAAAGACACAATTATACTTATGATACAAACATAAGCAAATAACTTGACAGATGACTCCGTCGAAAATGACAGCAACAGCTATGTTGTTATTTTTGTCTCTTGCTATGCTAATTTCACTTTCTCATCACTGACAGTTTCTATGCTCACAATGCTGACAGAAATGGTACGAATGTGTACTCATCTCTTAAAACAGTTCTGTTCTCCGTAGTGTGGTTCACGCAACTCCTGCTGAGGCTCGTTACTTTAGCCCACCCAAGACTGAGGGGGACTAAAGATGTAGCTTCTGTACAATCTCTATGCTCCTGAGAAGTTCCAGGCAGCGGGATTGACTCGAACATACGACCTCAGGTTTTTTTTTTTTTTGGACACAAATAAACCCTCCTAAGATTTTAAACTGGCCAGGTTTTGATGCGACTTAGTGAAGTAGATTGCAGGTCGATGCCCTCAGGTAAGCACTAAATCAAAGTGACAGGTTCTTCCTCTTCAGTCGGTCAGTCTGGCTTCGTTTTTGGTGTTGCGTGTTTAGCATAAAATTCCGCCCGATTATATAGGCAAGTAAATACTTGAGGAAAGCTTTCGGTTGGTTCCTGGCGGAGCAAGTTGATTGGTTTCCTCCGGTTTAGTCTTTTGCTCATACAGCCTAATTTTATTCAGTTTAAATCCGCCATCTTGCGTGAACATGATGGCCGTTAATTTATTCTGTCTCAGAGACTGGTGAACGGTGCAAGTTGATTGGTTGAAGCAAATCTGTATCTCGACATAGTGATTAATAAAGTAGTGGGTTACACTTCGTTTCACGACATAGCCCCCTCCTTTCCTAGCTGTGACTTGTCATAGCTGACGTGTAAACCCCTGCTGTGGTTAATCGTTTTGCGTCTGTCCTTCCAGAGTACTAGGGTGTCGACTTAAAAAATCAGCTCCTACATTGTCTCTTCCCGGAATGTAATTCACGGTAAAGGAATAAGGCGCCAGAAGCAGACTCCACCTTAATAATCTCGAATTTAGCTTTTTAGATGCAGCCAAGAATGTTAAAGGTTGGTGATCGCTTTGGACAATGAAGTGTGTCCCATACAGATAAGGTGAAAATTTGTTGATGGACCAAATTAGAGCTAAACATTCTTTCTCTATGGTCGAGTAGTTCAACTCAGCTGCATTCAGCTTCCTACTGGCGTAGGCGACTGGTAAAAGTTCCTCCGGCTGGGCTTTTGATTTCTGCAAGAGAGTTGCACCAATCCCTATACTGCTAGCGTCCGTCCTTAATACAAATTCCTGTGTGATATCGGGTAGTGTAAGGATTGGTTTGCTGGTGAGTTTTGCTTTTAGCTCTGTGTAAGCTTTTTCACAATCAGCATTCCATTGGATTTTATCAGGCTGTCCTTTCTTCGTTAAGTTAGTTAATGGTGCACACAGAGAGTTAAAGTGGGGTATGTACTTCTGATAGAACCCACATAATGACACGAATGATCTCACATCTTTCTTCGTTTGAGGTCTGGGTGCCTTCTTTAACTTCTCTATATTCTTTGGGTCAGGAGACATATGACCTGTAGAAATAGTGTGACCTAAGAATTCCAACTCCTTACAACCGATATAGCACTTGGTTGGACGTGCAGTCAATCCAGTGGCTCTCAGTCTGTCAAACAACATGGAGAGCGCTACTATATGCTCTTCAAATGTGTTTGTAGCAACAAGAATGTCATCCATAAAGTTAGTGATATGGGGATTTTGTAGAGGTTCCAACAATTTCCTCATCATTCTTGAAAAGATACTTGGAGCATTTTTCAGCCCAAAGGGTAGTACATTAAACTCGTAGTGTCCGTCTGATGTACTAAATGCCAGCATTTTCCTAACTTCTGGTTTCACTGGTATTTGGTAGTATCCCTTGCTTAGATCTACCTTCGATAAATACCTAGCCTTACTCAGTGTAGAGAACAGCTGGTTGGTGTCAGGTAATGGGTCCACCTGAGATTCTGTGATCGCATTAAGCTTCCGGTAGTCAATACATAACCTGTGTTCACCACTCGGTTTTCTCAATAGCACCACACTTGAGCTATAGGGAGAGTCTGACTTCGAGATAATTTTCTCCTTCAACAGATAATCAACTTCCTCCCTTAGTGCTTGGGCTTTCGCATAGGGTATAGGGTATGTTCTCATGCATACTGGGGTAGGGTCGGTAACCTTCATGTCGTACTCTAACAGATTCGTACGACCTGGCTTATCTGTGAGCACATCAGCATGGGTTTCCAACACTTTCTGAACCCTCTTCTTCTGCTCTGGAGTTAAATGTTCACTAATATTTACTTGAACATAATCCTCTGTAGTTGTGAGTGGATACTCCATAGAGTGAAGTGGTTCACCGTGCATTTCTGTTGCAATGGCTAGGGTCATGATATGTGCAACTTCTGATGATTCCTTGTCATAGTATTTTTTAAGAAGATTGACATGATATACCTTCTCCTTTCCTTTCTTGTCAATCTTATAATTGGTCCTGGAAAGTTTCTCCAGTATGACATAGGGTCCCTGCCATCCAATCTGCAATTTATTATTGCTGCTCGGCAACAGTAATAACACCTTTTCACCCACCTCCAGTTCCCTATCCTTTGTTTTTTTTTGTTGTAGTAGGCAGCATGCTTCCTCCTGGCCTGTCTTAAGTTATCATTGGCCAGTTTCCAACCTGCTTTCAAGCGAGATGTCAACTCGTTGACGTACTGGTATGCGGAAGTCACTGTTTCCTCTGCCTTTTCATCAGTCCATGTCCGCAGCAATGCTTCCAGTGGACCTTTGATTGGTCTTCCAAACAACAATGTAGCTGGAGCCAATCCAGTTGAGTTGTGGGGTACTTCCCTATATGCAAATAGTGCAGCGGGTAAGTATGTATCCCAAGTATCAGGTTTTTCACTCGCCAGCTTTCTAAGGATTGAAATTAGCGTACCATTGAACCGCTCTACTTGACCGTTCCCTTGGGCATGGTAGGGACTACAATGATAGTGCCTGGCTTGAAATATCCTGAATACTTCTTGTGTTAGCTTTCCCTTAAACTGAGACCCATTGTCAGTCAATATCTGATGCGGGAAACCTAATCGGGTGAATATTGTCAACAGGGCCTCTGCCACGTGCTTTGAATCTATAGCTGACATGGCCACTGCTTCTCCCCACATAGAGCAAGTATCAACCAAGGTTAAGATGTAAGCATTTCTCTTCTTGGTCCTAGTGAGGGGTCCAACAATATCTACTGCAACACGTTCAAAAGGGGTTCCCATAATAGGCATTTCTCCCAGTGTTGCTGGTGCAGTCCTATGCTTAGGAGCTACTCTTTGGCATTCTGGACAGGATCTTACATATCTTTTTATGTCCTCTGTAATTCCTGGCCAGAAGTAGTGACAGGCTATCCTTTGTCCAGTGGCCCCTATTCCCATATGTCCACTGAAGGGTATAGCATGTCCTAGCGTCATAACCTTCTCCCTGTAAGATTTTGGCACTACAAGCTGTCCATGCCCTTTAGGTCCTGTTCCAGCTTTTCTGTATAGTAGGCCATTCTTCATATACAAGTCTCCTTTCTCTGGAGGGTTATGTGCTTTAGGCAATTTGCCAAAACAAGGCTTCAGTGTGCTATCTGCTGCTTGAGCCTTTTTCATCTCTTCTGGATGAGTATTGATAGGATTCTCCTCCATTTTCCTGGAGCTTTCCCTGGTCTGGACTGTTGCCATAACTACAGGTTTTATAGGTTCTCCAAGGAAAACATACCTACACCCCAAAATCAAAGGGTAAATAGGGTCGTCCATCACTGCTGCTTTGATTTCTCCTTCCACATAGCGAGATCTTATGTTGATTCGAGCTATGGGTAGTGTCATGGTTCTTGCTCCCTTGATCGGTCCTCTGATTTCCACTGTTTCTGTGGTTATCTGGTCAGGACTCACTAGAGAAGAGCACACAACTGAATCAAAGTCCAATCCTGTGTCATATAAACACAGTACTTGAGTGCCATTCACGGTCACTTCCTCACAGACAGGGGGATGATGGAAGTCCTTCTGACTTACTGCCATTTCCTTCCTTCCCTGATTCCCTGTTGTAAGACATGCAGCATGATGAGGAGGATTCTTCCTTCTGCAGTCCGCAGTATTGTGGTTACTCATTAGACAAGTTTTACACCACTTTCCTTCCTTCCGGTAAGGTGTCTTATCCGATCTTAGAGGGTTTTTGTCCTTTTGGTCAAATCTTTGTTTGTTCCTTGTGGTATGGTCCTTTTGTTCATATTTGGTATAGTTTTGTGATGATTTGAAGTTTTCACCCTGCTTCTTCTTATTTCCTAATAATTCTGCCTGAGCTGCTTGATATCTCTCAGCAACAGTTACAATATCTTCCAATCTCTCTGCTCCTTGTTCCATGATAAACTTCCTCATTTCTTGAGGCATGGACTCTTTCACTTGCTCCATCATTATCATTTCTTTCAGATCCTGACACTTTCCTAAACTACTCCATTTTTCCAAATAGGTTTCCAGTCTAGCAGAGAATTGGTGATAGTTTTCTCCTGGAAGAAGTTTAGCTGTTCGGAATTTCTTTCTATATGATTCTGAGTTCTTTTCATATCTCACAAGCAGTGCCTGCTTCAGGATTTCATAATCTTCCTGGTCATCTCTTGAGAGCTTCAAATATACATCGTAGGCCACACCTCTCAATCCCTGAGATAGTTTAAGACTCCATTTTTCTTTCACTAAGCCATAGGTAGTGGCTAGTCTTTCGTATCTATCCAGGTACGACTCAATGGCGTCTTCTTTCTCAACAAATGGGTCCAGATGAAAATTCATGGCCCCACTTGAGGTGCTCTGGCTGGAGCTACTCTCAGAGTGAGGTGAGCTACCACCATTATTGCCAGTATTTGCCTGAATTTCAAGCTCTTTTAATCTCAACTGATGGTCTCTCTCTGCTTGTAATTTCCTTTCCTCAGCTTCTAACCTTTTAGTTTCTCTTTCAGCTTCCAGTCTTTTGTCTTCTCTCTCAGCTTCCAGTCTTTTGTCTTCTCTCTCAGCTTCCAGTCTTTTGTCTTCTCTCTCAGCTTCCAGTCTTTTGACTTCTCTTTCAGCTTCCAGTCTTCTGACTTCTCTTTCAGCTTCCAGTCTTTTGACTTCTCTTTCACCTTGCAACCTCCTTTCTTCAGCCTCAAATTTCTTTGCTTCTCTATCAGCCTCTAATTTCTTTGTTTCAGTCTCTAATTGCAACTTTCTTTCTTCCCTATCCATGTGTTTGTCCACTTCTGTTGTGACATACTGAGTGAGAGCATCACCTGTCATATTTAATTCCTTACCCATCTGCATGATCGCAGTCCTGAACTTCACCAGATCAGCCATGGCGTTACTTAGATAGAGTATGTATATCTACTATAACCAAATTATTGTAATTAAACTTAATTAATTTAAATGAACAAAAAATTTCCGTGCAACTTTGTGAGCATCAACTATTTACTGAGTACTAAATGGTACTCCTCCTAAGAAAACAATAAAAAATCCTATTATAGAATTTTTTTCAAAAATTGGTTTCTTATGTTATCTATGGGTGGCACAAGATAGAGTGTAGATAGATGAATAGACTAAGTATGGCTCAAGATATACAGAAATATCCCAGGAACGAGCCCCCAGTGTGGCGAGAGGTTTATTTTGCTCTTGGATCAGTATAGTACTGACAATTACAGAAATAGAATTTCTGCAGAAAATGGTGAAGTACCAGTGTCTGAGAGAACTACTGGTATCACAAATTAGTTACGGCTGTGAATGCTCTGATCTCGAAACAATAGTAGAGAGGAGACCGACATAAAGCGCCACCTCCGCTGTGTAACTAACTGTGATATTAATAAAAACAAGGAAACAGATTTTTACTTAACAATGATAAAATTGACAAGTCGTTCAAAATACAATTTCCTTCTTATTTATTTAGTATATACACTATCTACTCTTGTGCTGAAGGGTGAATGTTGAAAAATGGAATGTAATGAATTTGTAAGTTTACATATGATTTACAAATATTTATATTTATATATATATATATGTAAATAAATATTACAACAAGTTTTCCAATTATAGGAACAAAAATTATATCAGCTGTGCTGTTAATTAAGGATATAACACTTATCAGCTATGTTGTTATTTTTGTCTCTTGCTATGCTAATTTCACTTTCTCATCACTGACAGTTTCTATGCTCACAATGCTGACAGAAATGGTACGAATGTGTACTCATCTCTTAAAACAGTTCTGTTCTCCGTAGTGTGGTTCACGCAACTCCTGCTGAGGCTCGTTACTTTAGCCCACCCAAGACTGAGGGGGACTAAAGATGTAGCTTTTGTACAATCTCTATGCTCCTGAGAAGTTCCAGGCAGCGGGATTGACTCGAACATACGACCTCAGGTTTTTTTTTTTTGGACACAAATAAACCCTCCTAAGATTTTAAACTGGCCAGGTTTTGATGCGACTTAGTGAAGTAGGTTGCAGGTCGATGCCCTCAGGTAAGCACTAAATCAAAGTGACAGGTTCTTCCTCTTCAGTCGGTCAGTCTGTCTTCGTTTTTGGTGTTGCGTGTTTAGCATAAAATTCCGCCCGATTATATAGGCAAGTAAATACTTGAGGAAAGCTTTCGGTTGGTTCCTGGCGGAGCAAGTTGATTGGTTTCCTCCGGTTTAGTCTTTTGCTCATACAGCCTAATTTTATTCAGTTTAAATCCGCCATCTTGCGTGAACATGATGGCCGTTAATTTATTCTGTCTCAGAGACTGGTGAACGGTGCAAGTTGATTGGTTGAAGCAAATCTGTATCTCGACATAGTGATTAACAAAGTAGTGGGTTACACTTCGTTTCACGACAACACTCACATACATAGAACACTCTATAAGACTATCTTAAATGAGTCAAGTGTTAACTTTTAAAAATATATGTATTAATTCCTTCAAATATTAGATATCCTGATTCAACTACAAAGTGAATCAGGAATCACAATCAAATGTAATCACAAGTTGTATGTACACAATTTATAGATAGAATCTTTGTATTGACATATATTATTATTGCAATATGTGTGTAAGTTGTGCTGTAGTACTATGAGGTAATACTGGCTTTTCAAGCTAGGTGGTTGTGTGTCATCATGACTTCAAGTGTTTGTTTCTGGTGGAAATAATATTGGAAAGGTTCACAGTTTCTTTTTATTTGAAACAATTAAATGTCCCTCTTGATTTTAGGTAAAGTCACTTTTAGAGGGGGGTATACACAAGATTGAGCTGTTCTGGCCACGAAACCTTAACTTCTGTGTGGGCGGCAGGAAACAGTCTATACTGCTCGCTTGCTTCACCGTGTTCTTGAGACACAACACTGGTCGATATATTGACCAAGGAGTCTGCTACCAGCCTCTGGATTCAGCAAAACTCAGACCAGGTGCTGCTTTAATATGTTAGTACCACGGTCCCTGAAACAAGAAGGTTGTACCTCCTACTTCAGAACTAATTTATAATCTATTTCCACACTGGAGCACAATACATAACAAACACAGAGTTCAGCGCGGTAGGCCAACTGCTAGCTTCTCATGTAACAGTATACACCAGTATTCCTCTCCCTAATGGTTACAACGCCTCTGCAATTCCAGCATTATTTTCTTCTATTCAATAAGATAGGTGTCATAGTACTATTTGGCAATCCCATGCAGGTATACTCCTCTCCGACAAGTTTTGTTCATGGGGGAGCAATATCTAGGCTTTTCCTCATGTTTGCTACTGAACCACACACATACAGACACAAATTTATCAATTCACATTCAATTTTTCATCTAAAAGATATCAAATATTTCTAGCTTACCACAATTCATGGAAATATTAAACAAATACGTTGACTGGCGATGAGTTATGGCACAATTCCAATCTGCCTCTGTCCCAGGCTTTCATTAGAAAAATATGAGCTGGATCTCAACGCACTTGCTTCTAAGTAAGTTTATTTTCAAAATGTGGCCCTGAACTGACGCTCCTAATTGACTATATTAAATGGTCTAGCCAATAAGACCATGTTTACAAAAGCTTTTGAAAAAATTTACCCTTCCTACCGTTTCCCTTAACAACCAAAAATAGTATTTGCAATCGACTAATCATGTTTAGGCTTACATATTCTTCTAGCCAATCAAATCGGATTTAACTTGTTGGCCTATTTCCCGTAAAATAGTGGTTTTAAAACATGCCACTGAGCAAATATGATCTGGTGCTGTCAGACAACCTCACTATTTTATTTTGGCTATAATTTGTTAATTCCTAGACTATTTGCGTAACACTTAACATATTCTTTGTCAGCAAGTCCTAAGGAACCCAAATATATAAATTTAATGGGGCTAAGTGGCTGCGTTCAAAATATGTATTTTCTTCTACCACCCGTTCACTTCGATACGATGGGGTGTCTTCTGTACTGTCAGGATTTCAAACGTAAAACAGTATTGTGTCATGTTTCCTAATAAGCATTAACCATGTTTTTTTAAAACCTAACCTCGTATTGGTAGTGTTTTTTGTCCCTGTTTATTTGAAGAAAAAAAAAAAACAAGCCTGCGTGCCTTTCGCGTGGGGTGGCATTAATTTTATATCGCGAGACTGTGGTAGTATTGCATGCGTTCCTCCGTTCAGCCCTCACTCTCTCTCTCTCTAAGTCCGTCTGTCTTTTCATTACGCAGTGTATATAATGACATTAATGCTAGTATTAATCTAGGTCATTACGCAGTGTGTCTATCTCAAGGTTTTCTAAGAAACACAGTACCAGTTTTATTTTTAGAAACGCGTGTATGATGCTGTAGGCTTTACTATCAAACGTGAAAGCGTTACAATTATGCAGACGAAGTAGAAAAAGGGGATTTTTGTACGCCATTGTGACAGCACTGGTCTTTTACCATTCTTCTTTCCTTTTATTGAATTAATTCGTTAGGCTTTACATTTACTTTTTAATTTAGATATGTGGATTTAGAATGTTTCACGACAAATTCTCCCCACTTAAAACAGACGTTATATGTCAGTCTATAATTCTATATACACATAGAGAAATTTATTATTATTCCTGGGGCTTACGGTGATTTTCATCACACGGATGGCGGCTTAGAAAATCCGCTCCCAGGTTGGTTTTTCCAGAAATATACTCTATGCTGAACTGGAATGGCTGCAAAAGTAAGGACCATCTGAGTAACCTCGAATTTTCATGCCTAGCCTGCGCTAGAAACGACAAGGGTTTGTGATCCGTTTGCAACTTGAATGCCTTCCCATACAGATCAATATTGAATTTCTTTATCGCCCATATTACTGCAAGACATTCTTTTTCGCTAGCTGAGTAATTTGTTTCAGCTTTATTCAACTTCCTACTAGCATGTGCCACTGGGGTTAATTCCCCATCCAGGGCATCTGATTTTTGTAACAGGGTCGCGCCCAAACCGATATTACTTGCATCCGTTCTCACAATGAATTCTTGACTTAAGTCAGGTAATTTCAAAATAGGTTTGCTTGTGAGCTTTTCCTTCAATTCCTGGTATGCCAATTCACATTGTGCTGTCCATGTAATTCGATCTGGATTTCCTTTGCGTGTCAAATCAGTTAACGGTGCACAAATGGAATTAAAGTTTTTGATATACTTTTGGTAGAAACCACATAATGAGACAAAGGATCTCACGTCTTTCTTGGTTTGTGGCCTCGGGGCTTTCTTTAGTTTCTCTAAATTCTTGGGGTCAGGGGTCATGTTTCCCTGATGGACTGTATGTCCCAAGAATTCTAATTCTTTACATCCAACGCAACATTTGGTTGGTCGGGCTGTCAAATTCGCTTCTCTAAGTCGATTAAACAGCATGTTCAGAGAGTCAATGTGTTCCTCAAATGTTTCTGTTGCTATAAGGATATCATCCATGAAATTTGTGATGCATGGATTATTCAGAGGATCCAACAATTTTCTCATCATTCTAGAGAAGACACTAGGCGCATTCTTCAATCCAAATGGCAATCTGTTAAACTCATAGTGTCCCTCTGAGGTACTAAAAGCTAGGTATGGTCTAACCTCAGGCTTTACTGGAATCTGATAGTATCCTTTACTCAGATCCACTTTTGAGAAATATTTAGCTTTATTTAGCCTGGCAAACAACTGATTTGTATCCGGCAATGGATCCACCTGACCTTCTGTGATAGCATTCAGTCTCCTGTAATCTATACAGAGTCTATGTTTTCCAGAGGGTTTCCTTAAGAGCACCACACTGGAACTATACGAAGATTCACTGTGTGAAATAATTCCCTCCTTCAACAAATAGTCTATCTCTTCCTTCAAGGCTTTCTCCTTAGCAAAAGGAATCGAATAGGCTTTCATACAGACAGGTGTGGGGTCTATCAGTTTCATATCATATTCCAATAAGTTTGTATGCCCCGGTCGGTCCGTTAACACCTCTGTATGATCATCTAGAACCTGTTGCACTCTCTCCTTCTGATTTTTCGTTAAATGTGTACTGATTTTCACCTGTGCCGCTGTCTCACAGGGATGTAATGGATATTCAAATGATGAAAGTGGTTCCTTTTTCATCTCCATTGCAATGGACAAGGTCAACAAGTGTCTCTTCCTGATTTTCTCTTTCCAAATATTTCTTCAGGAGATTCACATGATAGATTTTTTCTTTCCCCTTCTTATCTATCTTATAATTTGTTCTAGACACCTTCTCTAGAACTGTATATGGACCTTGCCATCCAATTTGTAACTTATTCTGACTACCGGGTAGAAGAAGCAGTACCTTCTCTCCCACAGCCAAATCTCTGTCTTTAGCTTTCCTGTTGTAATAGGCAGCATGTTTTTTCCTGGCTTGTCTCAAATTTTCATTGGCAAGTTTCCAGCCAGTTTTTAAACGAGTGGTCAGCTCATTCACATATTGGTATGAGGATGTAATATTTTCCTCTGCCTTTTCATCAGTCCACGTTCTTAACAGAGCTTCGAGTGGACATTTTATTGGCCTTCCAAATAATAATGTTGCCGGGGCCATACCGGTTGAACTATGGGGTACCTCCCGATAAGCAAAGAGGGCGGCGTGAAGGTACTGGTCCCATGTATCTGGTTTTTCGTGTGCCAACTTTCTCAGGATCGACATCAACGTGCCATTAAATCTTTCCACTTGGCCGTTCCCTTGGGGATGGTACACACTACAATGGAAGTGTTTGGCCTGGAAGATCCTGAAACGTTCTTCTGTTAGTTTCCCCTTGAACTGAGAGCCATTATCAGTCAAGATTTGATTGGGAAAGCCTAACCTTGTGAAAATTGTGAGTAATGCCTCTGCCACATGTTTAGAGTCAATCGATGACAGGGCTACCGCCTCTCCCCACATAGAACAAGTGTCCACCAGAGTCAGAATGTAGCTGTTCCTTCTCTTAGTTCGAGTGGAGGTCCCACAAGGTCCACGGCAACTCTCTCAACGGGTGTTCCCACTATGGGCATTTCCCCCAGAGTTGCTGGTGCAGTCCAATGCTTAGGTGCTAGTCGTTGGCACTCTGGACAGGATTTTACATATCGTTTGATATCTTCAGTTATCCCTGGCCAGAAATAGTGACAAGCTATACGCTGTCCTGTTGCGCTGATCCCCATATGACCACAGAAGGGAATCGCATGCCTTAGTTCCAACACTTTAGTCCTATATGAAGTGGGAAGGACCAGCTGTCCGTGACCATTGAATTCAGATCCAGCCTTCCTATAAATCAGCTTGTTCTTCATATAAAATTCTCCCTTGCCTGGAGGTGTATGGCATTTGGGCAACTTCTTGAAACACGGCTTGAGTGTCTTGTCCTCCGCCTGTGCCTTCCTCATCTCATCTGGATGAGTATTTATTGGATTATCCTCCTCCTTTTTGGACTGTGATCTGGTCTGCACCGTTGCCAATATCACAGGTCTCTTGGGATTCCCCAAGAAGACATATCTACATCCCAATATCAGAGGGTAGATTGGCTCATTTATCACTGCTGCTTTTATGATTCCTTCCACATATCGCGTTTTTACCTTTATCCGGGCGACGGGAAGTGTCATGGTCGCTACATCCTTGGTTGCAGTTTGAATCTCCACTGTTTCTGTGGTGTATTGATCTGCCTGCACCAGGTGAGAACTCACAACGGAATCATAATCTAGACCTGTAACATATAAGCACCTTATGGTGACTCCATTACAGATGACATCTTCACACACACTGGGGGGGGGGGGGGTGGTATGGTTCCTGTAGTTCCGCAGGTTTGACCTTTTTTCCCTTCTTTCCAGATGTCATAGCAGCACAATGAGGAGGTTTCCTTCTACAATGGTCAGTATCATGATTGTCCATCCGACAATTCTTACACCACCTCCTTTTTGGTTGAAAGATTTTCTTTCATCAGATTTCCTTTCATCGAATTGTGGGTTTTTATTTTTATTGTCATACCGTGGCCTATCAAACTGGTGCTTACCTTTGTTCTGATCTCTAGGATCAAATTTATTAAAGTTCTGTGGTGCCTTAAAATTATCTACCTGTTTCTTTTTATTACCTGATACCTCTGCCTGAGCTGCTTGATACCTTTCAGCGACATTCAGTAACTCACCCAGTCTCTCTGCACCTTGTTCCATGAGAAACTTTCTCAGGTCTGGAGCCATGGACTCTCTTAGTTGTTCTATAAGGATCATTTCCTTAAGATCTTGGGTTTTCCCCAGAGAAGTCCATTTCTCCAAGTATGTCTCTAACCGTGCAGAGAACTGGTGATAGGTTTCACCTGACAGTAGTTTAGCATTCCTAAATTTTTTTCTATAAAATTCACCATTATTTTCGTATCTTAACAAAAGAGCCTGCTTTAGCATGTCATAATTTTCTTGATCATCTCTGCTCATTTTGGCGAAAACTTCATAAGCTGCACCACGAAGCCCTTGTGATAACTTTAAGCTCCACCTTTCTCTCTCTAACCCATACGTGGTAGCTAATAGTTCATATCTATTTAGATAGCTCTCGATATCATCTTCTTTCTCAACAAAATGATCTAAATGAAAGTTCATAGCTGAGGTTGAGGCTCCCTGACTAGCAGAGGCATCAGACGCAAAGGGACTGGCACCATTTTCAGGAGCATGGCCTTGAAATTCCAACTCCCTTAACCGTAACTCGTGCTCCCTTTGTAATCTCTTATCTTCTGCTTCCCTTTCTGCAGCCTGTCTTCTTTCTTCTGCTTCTCTTTCTGCAGCTAATCTCTTTTCTTCTCTTTCTGTAGCTTGCCTTCTTTCCTCTGCTTCTCTCTCAGCCTTTTTTTCTTCTAATTGGAGCCTTTTAATCTCCCTATCTGCCTCCAATGCCTTAGCCTCAGCCTCAATCTGCAACCTCTTAATTTCTTTTTCAGCCTCTAACTTTCTTTCAGCTTCAAATTTTCTTTCTTCACGTTCAATATATTTGTCACATTCAGTAGTGACATAAGCAATCATAACTTGCCCGTCCATTCCTAACTCTTTAGCAGCCTGCACAGCAGCAGATCGAAATTTTGCTAGGTCCGCCATTTTCTAACAGGCAAATTTAAACAATTCAATCTATAAATAATTATCTAAGGACAACCACAGGCACTGAGAGCTCAACCTTATTTAATTTCCACCCAAGGATATCTTTTAAATTTTTATTATTCCCTGAAGTGAATTACCCCCCCCCCCCCCCAATATATATAATAGGAGAAGATTCAAATCCCGGACAGGACCCCAATATATGTGGTAAAGTGGGTTGATATAAATATTTATAGGGGACTTAGTGTACTGACTGAGATCAGCTGTGAAGGTATCTGTATCTAATAGGTGTAGTGTTTTACAGATAACCTTACTTTGCTACCACATTCAGACCTCAGCCAGACTTATTCTGGGCTACTGTGATGACTACGTTGAATGTCTAGGGTTATGATAATGATGAAGTGTATGTCACAACAACAACAGACAGATAAACACTTTAATTTAATACACAATACTTTACAACACTGTGACACTCACATACATAGAACACTCTATAAGACTATCTTAAATGAGTCAAGTGTTAACTTTTAAAAATATATGTATTAATTCCTTCAAATATTAGATATCCTGATTCAACTACAAAGTGAATCAGGAATCACAATCAAATGTAATCACAAGTTGTATGTACACAATTTATAGATAGAATCTTTGTATTGACATATATTATTATTGCAATATGTGTGTAAGTTGTGCTGTAGCACTATGAGGTAATACTGGCTTTTCAAGCTAGGTGGTTGTGTGTCATCATGACTTCAAGTGTTTGTTTCTGGTGGAAATAATATTGGAAAGGTTCACAGTTTCTTTTTATTTGAAACAATTAAATGTCCCTCTTGATTTTAGGTAAAGTCACTTTTAGAGGGGGGTATACACAAGATTGAGCTGTTCTGGCCACGAAACCTTAACTTCTGTGTGGGCGGCAGGAAACAGTCTCCACTGCTCGCTTGCTTCACCGTGTTCTTGAGACACAACACTGGTCGATATATTGACCAAGGAGTCTGCTACCAGCCTCTGGATTCAGCAAAACTCAGACCAGGTGCTGCTTTAATATGTTAGTACCACGGTCCCTGGAACAAGAAGGTTGTACCTCCTACTTCAGAACTAATTTATAATCTATTTCCACACGGGAGCACAATACATAACAAACACAGAGTTCAGCGCGGTAGGCCAACTGCTAGCTTCTCATGTAACAGTATACACCAGTATTCCTCTCCCTAATGGTTACAACGCCTCTGCAATTCCAGCATTATTTTCTTCTATTCAATAAGATAGGTGTCATAGTACTATTTGGCAATCCCATGCAGGTATACTCCTCTCCGACCAGTTTTGTTCACGGGGGAGCAATATCTAGGCTTTTCCTCATGTTTGCTACTGAACCACACACATACAGACACAAATTTATCAATTCACATTCAATTTTTCATCTAAAAGATATCAAATATTTCTAGCTTACCACAATTCATGGAAATATTAAACAAATACGTTGACTGGCGATGAGTTATGGCACAATTCCAATCTGCCTCTGTCCCAGGCTTTCATTAGAAAAATATGAGCTGGATCTCAACGCACTTGCTTCTAAGTAAGTTTATTTTCAAAATGTGGCCCTGAACTGACGCTCCTAATTGACTATATTAAATGGTCTAGCCAATAAGATCATGTTTACAAAAGCTGTTGAAAAAATTTACCCTTCCTACCGTTTCCCTTAACAACCAAAAATAGTATTTGCAATCGACTAATCATGTTTAGGCTTACATATTCTTCTAGCCAATCAAATCGGATTTAACTTGTTGGCCTATTTCCCGTAAAATAGTGGTTTTAAAACATGCCACTGAGCAAATATAATCTGGTACTGTCAGACAACCTCACTATTTTATTTTGGCTATAATTTGTTAATTCCTAGACTATTTGCGTAACACTTAACATATTCTTTGTCGGCAAGTCCTAAGGAACCCAAAATATATAAATTTAATGGGGCTAAGTGGCTGCGTTCAAAATATGTGTTTTCTTCTACCACCCGTTCACTTCGATACGATGGGGTGTCTTCTGTACTGTCAGGATTTCAAACGTAAAACAGTATTGTGTTGTTTCCTAATAAGCATTAACCATGTTTTTTTAAAACCTAACCTCGTATTGGTAGTGTTTTTGTCCCTGTTTATTTGAAGAAAAAAAAACAAGCCTGCGTGCCTTTCGCGTGGGGTGGCATTAATTTTATATCGCGAGACTGTGGTAGTATTGCATGCGTTCCTCCGTTCAGCCCTCACTCTCTCTCTCTAAGTCCGTCTGTCTTTTCATTACGCAGTGTATATAATGACATTAATGCTAGTATTAATCTAGGTCATTACGCAGTGTGTCTATCTCAAGGTTTTCTAAGAAACACAGTACCAGTTTTATTTTTAGAAACGCGTGTATGCTGCTGTAGGCTTTACTATCAAACGTGAAAGCGTTACAATTATGCAGACGAAGTAGAAAAAGGGGATTTTTGTACGCCATTGTGACAGCACTGGTCTTTTACCATTCTTCTTTCCTTTTATTGAATTAATTCGTTAGGCTTTACATTTACTTTTTAATTTAGATATGTGGATTTAGAATGTTTCACGACACAGAGAAAGTATGGGAGAGATAGAAACTTTGACACAGAAAGAAAGTGGCAGAGCGTTATTCCGACACAAAATAAGAAAGATATAGAAACTGTGACAGAGAAAGTGAGATATAAAAACGTTGCCCGAGAAAGTGTGTGAGAGATAAAAAGGTTAACATATATAAAATGTGTGTGTGTGTGTGTGAGAGAGAGAGAGAGAGAGAGAGAGAGAGACTCTCATAAAGTTTGTGAGAGAAAAAGTTTGATTCAGAAAGTATATCGGGGTGGGAGAGAATGAAAGTGAGAGAAAGAGACACCGACAGAGGGAGAGAGAGAAAGAGAGAGATAGAGACTGAAGAGGTATGAGAGAGAAAAAGTTTGATTCCAAAATTACATGGCGGGTGGAAGTGAACGAACGAACGAACGAACGAACTTTATTTTCAAAGGGTTAAGAATTGGGCACGCAGGCCCGTCTGACTTTCTGCCCTTCCTTTCTCTCACCTTTCATACTGAATTCATTTATTCCCATATGCATTTTACATATCAATGTCAAGGAATTCAACGTTGCAAAGTAAAATAAAATAGCACACTCATATTAACATTAACTACTTGTAAACATGACATAAAATATGTAGAAAAGTACAAACATCGTCATTAGAACCTACAATTGATATTATAAGAAAAGATAATCTGATTAGGGGGCATGTAATCAAAACTAATAAAGTATTCGAAAAGTCTACGAGTGAATGAAAGTGAGAGGAAGACACATAGACAGAGAGAGAGAGAGAGAGAGAGAGAGAGAGGGGGGTAGAAAGTGTATTCAAGAGAGGCAGATAACTGAGACAAGAACATGGGAGTGGAAATGCATGCTAAGGATGGTACACTTAAGAAAAACATGTGAGACAGTGAAAGTTATAAACAGTGAGTAATGTCAGACACGGAGAGTGTAGGAGCAAGACGAAATAAGACACATGCGACAGAGAATGCTTAAGACAAATAGAGAAACAAGAGACAATGTGAGAGAGGGGAAAGCAGTGTAGGAGAGGCTGAGATAGTATTAGAGGGTGAAAGAAAATACGCGTGTGAGAGAGGATGAGAGAGTGTGACTGTTAGAGAATGTAAGATAATCTTCGTGTAAGTGAGGCACAGAGCGGTTGACTGCTAGAGAGTGAACGATTAAATATGGGAGTGAGAGAAGAAGAGAAAGTGTAACTGTTAGAGAGTGAAAGAAAATCTGCGTGTGAGAAAGAGAAAGAAAATGTGTGTGTATGAGAGAGAGAAAGAAAGAGAGAAAGAAAGAGAGAGAGAGAGAGAGAGAGAGAGAGAGAGAGAGAGAGAGAGAGAGAGAGAGAGAGAGAGAGAGAGAGAGAGAGAGAGGTGAACAGATAATATGTTAGAAAGCATTCTTCATCTGAACAGGACCAGATATAATATATAATGAACAATGTCTAACACTTTATCTATACCCTGTCCTCTCTAAAACCGAAAGCCTAAATTCTCCATTCTACACACACACGTCGAGATTTTCGTTCGTCCGTGCTCGTGTTTTCACGTCTGACACATTATTCCTTTCAAGAACAATTACCGAGTGAGTAATCCTTCCAGTGAGCATAGGGTGAGCTATGAACCCCTTACCGTTTTGCTTAAAACATGTGGCTTTAATATGTAATGGAATGTGTAAATGAAATACGCTATAACAATGTCAGAACACTAAAATCATTTACTGATAATTATAAAGTTATTTATTATTCAAAATGGTGTCCATGAGCTCTCATACATAATGTCAGCCTTCTTCGAATTTTCCACAAACTTTGACAGATATTTCGGTCATTTCATTGAAACTCCTCTCGTATTGCTGTTTTTGGTGTACTCTAAGGTTTTAGGTTCCCGACCATAAACCTTGTCCTTTAAATATTCCAATTAAAAAATAGTCTGCTGGAGCTAAATCAGAAGATTTCGCAGGTCATTCGCTGTGACCCCGTCTTCCAATCCATCTGCTAGAAACAAGAAAATCTCTAATACGGGAATAATAGCCTCCAAATTAGAAGAAGACGAAGAAAATAGAGAAGGACAACAATGACCTGAAAATAATCGTAACTTCTAAGCCACGCAGGCCGCGCGCATCTCCGGCGTGGATGTTGATGTATACTTATACTATCAGAGTAGATGGCGCGCGATGCCGTTTGGTATGTCTGGCATCCTACCTGGCTTCTGAATAATAATATTAAACTCCTCCTTTCTGTACATTCATGCAGCGCCTTAAAGAATGATCAGTGGTTAGTGCACTGGCTTCCTAGCTTGGTGGTCCATGGTTCGATCCCCAGTTGCGGTAGGATTTTTTTTTACAGCAAACGGCTCTGGGGTCGACCCAGCCTCATGAATTGGGTACCAGAACAAGTCTGGGAAGGTTAAGGCGGCCGGCGTGATGCTGACCACATTACCCCTAGTGTGCCGATGGTAAAGAAAATGTGTGCCTAACACCATATTCCCAAAATGCCTCAATGGGCGTGTAACGGGATCCTTTACCTTTACCACCCTAAAGGATGATACTACAGGTCGGTCACCGAGTATGTGACAACACCATATACATTTCCACCCCGTGTAGTTCGGGGGGGGGGGGGGGGTCTCTTATGAGACAAAGAATACGATTACTGCTCCCAGCGGCATGTCGGACAAGACGACAAATGTCAGGTTGTCCATGAGACTGGCAATTTCATCACGTAAAACAAATTTCTCCGGAAACCACTACTGCATGAGCATGTAAAGGCTTTGAGCAGGCTTACTGCCAGGGGGTCAGCTGCAGTGGTGGCTACATAGGGAGCGAAAAGGAAAATGATAAAGACAACGATGATATACACTTATGTTTTCTTGTCTGTTTGTCGGCAGTATGTTCGTCGGCAGTATGTTCGTCGTTTTTACCACTAAGACTTCTGCTTCTCACGTGACACCACAGTTTTATAAACCTTAACACTTCACTTTTTTTTAAAATATATCCATTCTGTTCTTTATAATCGTTCGGCTCTAAAATGAGTACTTGGTCTCGACGATCTGTTTATAAGACTGTCGTCAGAATTACAATAATCTTCGCTTTGAATAATCTGTAACCTTACTATAAAGAATATTTAATCCTGCCAGGACGACAAGTAATCCTTACTCTAAATAATCCGTTAACGTTTCTTGTGGACAAATATTCCTTGCTCTAAAAATATGTAATCGTGGTTAGACGAAAAACTATTCTTGCTCTCAATAGCCTGTTATCTTGTCTGGACGATAATTATTCCTTGCTCCAAAAATATGTAATTCTGCTTAGATGAAAAACTATACTTGCCTTGACGACAATTATTCCTTGCTCTAATAATATGTAAATCTGTTTAGACGAAAAACCATTCTTGCTCTTAATAACCTGCAAACTTTGTCTGGACGACAATTATCCGTGATCTAAATAACATGTTACGTTCTTCATCTACTATTTCTTTGTACACTCTCTGGCGTCAGCTTGAATATGTTCAAAGAAAGTAGTGCTCAGCTTCAGGTTATTTGTATCTCAATAGAGTTTTTTTTTCCAGGAATGGTACTGGTTATGGCGATATGTGCTTTTTCTGTTCCTCATATGTTTGGCATCTTTGAAGCAGACGTTCAGCAGTTATTTTATCAATGCTAAATTTAGTTCCTATCTTTAGCATGTTGAATAGATGGTATCCCAATCTGTTGTGACTCGTGCGGAGTATGATAATTACCACTAGTTACTTCTGCTGACCTAGTAATATGTATCATTTTGTGTGTAGTCTTGGTGCTCTGCATTCAGTTTGTTTCTGTATCTGATAAATCACTGGAAAATGTACTGAAAGTTGACCTACCCAGGGAGCTACACAACATAATTAAATTTTATATTGCCAGAACGAGAACCAACATATAACAACTAGAACAAATTAGAATGACAAGGAAAAAAAAAACCAAAAAGTCCATTCAATATCAGTAGAAGAATTATATTAAAAAAACATAAAAACCACCAATCCAAAACCAACAACAGCCCAGCAGACAAAAAGATGTCAATAGCGAGAGAGAGAGAGAGAGAGAGAGAGAGAGAGAGAGCAATTTGGTATCATGGAAGAAGACACATTACAGGCACCATAGACATTAAACATTGCCACAGCAAACGGCAGATAAATTAACAGCCTGGAAGAGCCAACATATAAGAAAAACAACAAAGTAATACACTATATGCATTGATGAACACTATATACCCAAATTATAACCCACATGGGGTTGAACCGGGTATCCCTTGCACAGAAAATACACCAGTTTTCAAGTGAGGGGTTCAAAAACCAAAACCAAAAGTCTGATAAAACTCTTTGCCGCTTGGAAAGTTATGCTTGTATTAAGCTCAGGTAGTTTTCTACTTTTCTTTGCCAATGTGTCGGCCTCTTCATTGACGTGGATGCTACAATGAGATGGGATCCATTGTATCACAACTCATTTGAATCGTTCACACAGTTTGTGACCTACTTTTAGGTTATCCGGTCTGCATTATTCTGGCTCCTCAGTGTTGCAATTGATGACAGTGCGTCTGTGAAGAAAGGAACTTGTGTCTCGGTGCTTTACTCAGCCAGTAGAACCTCTGCTGCAGTTTAGTTTTCAAGGCCTCAGCCTCAGTCTGCTCTGAAGTTACTTGAGAATTTTTCTGCGTGTGCTAGTGCTAAAGCGCAGAAGGACAACTCCACCTCCATCTGCTGTTGCAATTGTTGATGATCCATCTGTGTCTGCATGATTCCAGATGTGGTTTGGGTAATGTTTTTCCATGTAGGCGACAAACAATCCTTGCTGTAACTAATGTGTAAATGCGTTTGGACGGAAAATAATCTTTGCTCTTAATAATGTATAGCCCTGTCTGAATGGCAAAATATCCTTGTTCGTAATACACATAATCTCTATTCTTAATTAATAATATGTAATCCTGCCAGCACGACAAGTCATCTTATATTTGTAATCATGTTGTTAGGCTCCTTAACGTCTTCTCTTTCAAATGTCCGTTACCTCTCATTCTGACAAATGTTTATATTATCAAAGTATGTTCTAGCTGTTTGTCAAATGTTCGTATTGTCACTATATCTGGTAGCTTTCCCTCAAGTCTTCATGTTGTCACAATATGTTCTAACTTTCTGTCAAATGTTCATATTGTCACTATATCTTCTACCTGTCCATGAAATGTTCATATTGTCACAATATGTTCTAGCGTTCTGTCAAATGTTCAATATTGTCACAATATGTTCTAGTTTTCTGTCAAATGTTCATATTGTCACAATATGTTCTAGCGTTCTGTCAAATGTTCAATATTGTCACAACATGTTCTAGCGTTCTGTCAAATATTCAATATTGTCACAATATGTTCTAGCTTTCTGTCAAATGTTCAATATTGTCACAATATGTTCTAGCTTTCTGTCAAATGTTCAATATTGTCACAATATGTTCTAGCGTTCTGTCAAATGTTCATATTGTCACAATATGTTCTAATGTTCTGTCAAATGTTCAACATTGTCACAATATGTTCTAGCATTCTGTCAAATGTTTGTATTGTCACTATATCTGGTAGCTTTCCCTCAAGTCTTCATGTTGTCACAATATGTTCTAACTTTCTGTCAAATGTTCATATTGTCACTATATCTTCTACCTGTCCATGAAATGTTCATATTGTCACAATATGTTCTAGCGTTCTGTCAAATGTTCAATATTGTCACAATATGTTCTAGTTTTCTGTCAAATGTTCATATTGTCACAATATGTTCTAGCTTTCTGTCAAATGTTCAATACTGTCACAATATGTTCTAGCATTCTGTCAAATGTTCAATATTGTCACAATATGTTCTAGCTTTCTGTCAAATGTTCAATATTGTCACAATATGTTCTAGCATTCTGTCAAATGTTCAATATTGTCACAATATGTTCTAGCTTTCTGTCAAATGTTCATATTGTCAAAATATGTTCTAGCTTTCTGTCAAATGTTTAATATTGTCACAATATGTTTCAGCTTCCTGTTTTTTCAAATGTGCATTGCGGTAGTGCACCATCCTTTTCTGATCATTGCACTGATTCACTCTCTTTCTCTCTCTCTCTCTCTCTCTCTCTCTCTCTGTGTTTCACGGCCTCTTTCAAAATATTTCCATTAGATATTTCAACTGTCCGTAGGATTCTGCTAATTCTTCTGCAAGACGGACGTGTCTAGACTATAGCTTCCTTTAATGCTTTACATTTACGTAAAAAATCTCAAGGTTTTCTTGGAACATGTGAATACAGATCTGTTTATTCTCACGTTTAATCCAGCAACGAATACAACCAAAAACTGTCGCTGATTATACACAGAAAGTATCGGACATCGGGATACAGTTATATGTCTAACACATGTATGGCTTATCAATCATTTGTTTAAAAAAAAATTACTAATAAACACCTGAACGTTTGCTATAAATCATATTAGTCAGTGTTGTCGTATTAATTTTTGTTTATTCGAATCTCTGTTACAGCTGTCACCTTAAGCTTAAGCTCGTGGGTGTTAAAATACAAACTGATAAGAATGTGAAAGTGGAAAAAATGGAAACACAATGGTATGTAGCAAAATGCATCTGTCATTGACATAAACACAACAAAGAGGAAAAACAGAGTGATTTACAAGGGTATACACTGATAACTGACAGTAAGGCAGAAACGATGGAGACAGACAGAGAGAGAGAGAGAGAGAGAGAGAGAGAGAGAGAGAGAGCTGAGAGAGAGAAAGAAAGAGAGAGAGAGAGAGAAAAAGAGATTGAGACGTGTATGGATTTTTCTTGAAAATAACATTTTGCCTCGTTGTAGCAAGACGCGCGCCTTTCAACTTAGACACAGGGTCCGTCGGTTATATTAGGGCGCATGTTCAAATATAAAATACCTTATGCCCTAGTGCACAGTCGGAGACAGACGATAAATATAAATGGGAGCGTGTAGCATGTGACCTATTTAACCCAAAGGAATGGGAGCTTCGGCGTTGTACTGGCGACCAGGTGTTCATGGTTCAAACCCGGGCGTCGGCATCTGAAGGAATGTTTACGACCGGAGATTTGACCGAATAACCTGAACGGCTCCTGTGATAAACCCTCTGTGGATGGGAAGGAGCGAAGCTCCTGACCGGGTTGGAAGGAAAGTCCTCAGGTTCCCCAGCCTCGCAATGACATGTCATTGGGCCGAAGGGCTGAAAGCCCAAGTGCCGCTGGTTAAAAAAAAAAAAAAACCCCCAAAGGAATAGAATAAACTGATTTATCAAAATAATGAATTTATCACATCTGCTGATGATTTTCTTACGTACCGTGCTCTTAAACTGTCCAACATGTTTTTCCCCCCTCGTGTTGGTGAGGCGCGCTCCGTTCAACCTAGACACAAGGCCCGTCGGCTGTATTAGGGCGCATGTCCAAATACAAAATACCGTGGGGTCTGATTAATTGTTCCCGCTAACAATACCTGTTCTCTTTTCCGCCGTTTATCATCATCATTATCATGATTTTTTCCTTTTCGCTCCCTGTTGAGCATGGAGCCACTGCGGTAGCTGGCCGCCTTGTGAGAAGCCTACCCCAAAACATGCATGTGCGCTTGCAGTAGTGGTTTCTATGGCAATCTGTTTTACATGATGAGATTGCAAGCCACCATGCACAACCTCATATTAGCCGCTTTTTTTACGACATGCCCGAGGTAGTAGTAGTAATTCTGTTCTTTCTACGGGGGCTACACGGGGGCTACACGGGGGGTTCTACTATCTTTCACGCTCATCTTGTTTGTTGTCTCAATGGGTTGTCACTTTAATCTTCTCATAACATGCCTATAAGTGGACTGCCTCTTTTCTAATCTGCATCCCCTAAAACGACAATTGACCTAACCTAGAAAGTTCCTGAGCAGCCACACTTACCTAGTTAAATAGGGGGAGCAGCTCACGATTTGAGAACGAGATGACAAGCCATATACATCCTACCAGTAACAAGAAAGTTTTTTTTTTTAAAACTACATACTAAGAAAGATTCTTCTTAACCAGATAGTGGTCCCACATATGAAGAAACCTCGCACTCCATTATCTTCTAGTTCGCAAAATATACCACAAATTTGCGAAAAAGAGATACAATTAAATGTACATGAACTCAAAAGAAAAATATAATTTTATTTATATATATCGTGCATTTACGGAAAAATAGGAAACTGATCGCTACGAGCAGACGAATTAAGTAGCTCTACGGTTTTTTTTTCATGCAGCAGTACACACAGTCAAAGCAGAGACGGATCTACTATGAAGCTTGAACTTCACGGCCCCAAGTTCACTGGTCTCTATAACACGTTTCTTTCCCATCCCTCAACACATTTTTTTTAATAAAAGGGGCCCTCTCCAAGAGTTCAAGCTTCATGGCTCCCAAAATGTAGACCCCGCCACTGACCGTGACAGCACTTCTTTTGAATATAGCCTAACCGGTACCAATATTTTAAACTTTGTTGTCATGAAGCTTAATATTTTAAGTACAATAGGCCTATATGAATATACTGCCGTTGTCAATGTTCTATATTGTACCAATACATTTTGAGTTATGTTTAGGCTATTATAAAGTGTTAAAGATGATTCATTTTCTAAAATATTTGGCATGTTTGGCACCACATGGTGTGCATGCACCCTCGATTTAGGAGCATCCTCAGAAGGAGGGTCGCACATCCTCAGGGGGTGCATGCATCCTCGATTAAGTAGCACTATACTAAATTGTTTCAGAAAGCTTAACTGCTCAAATAGAAGGGGGAAAAAGTAAAACAAAGCTACCTAGTAGATACATAACGTGCAAGTTTTTACAATGTAGGCCTACTTACTCTGCTCGTACCATTCCTCGTCGACGATTTCCTTTACATCTTCCATATCAAAATAATTAGACGATTCCATCATGCAATGCAAAAGCACAACAGCTGGAATGTAAATCCACATAAAAATATGTACACAGATCTAGTTTTGGACATCAGCGCATTCAGCCGGCATGGGTGTATTTCGATATGAAAATTGTGTGGCATGAGAAACTGTAGCCTATGCATTAATCATTTGAATAATCCTCAGGCATTGATTATATCCATAATGAAACAATGTCTTCACGCCTCACGCGAATGCTCATGTTAGTTCGAAATAGTATATCCTACTCACAATGTCAGAAAATTTATTTTTTTCAATTCCAAAGTTAATAGTTTAACAAACAGCGTTTTCTTGTAAGTGAGAACTTCAGGTTAATGAACGAGCAGACGAAATAAATGCAGTTAATTTCCTGTTGCTTACGTGGACATAAACATTGAGCTCAACTTCACGAGTCAACAACACTAAGGCCACGTTTAGACCAAGCCTGTGTTAGTCAAGTTTTGGCTTCCGATAGCTTTCTATGGAAACCCGAAATATCAATGGTCTCTCGCAAGGGATTTAACTATTAGATATGGTGATCCATTTTGTCAAATTTCAAAAATACCGAGTGTATGTATGTATGTATGTATGTATGTATGTATGAAAACAGCAAAACTTAAACTACTAGCGGCAAGTACACATAATGCAGTTGAATCTTGCAAACTAACTTATAACTTGTTAAATAAAGAAGTGAAGACAAAAACTCGAAGAGATAAAAGACATTTCATCAATGAACTGGCCGTAGAAGCTGAAAATGCTGCAAGAACTGGTAATAGTAGGTGCCTTTATCAAATTACAAAACAACTATGGCACCAGCCTACTGCTATGGAAACACCTGTTAAAGGTAAATTAGGGAATTCAATACCAACAGAAAAAGAACAAATGAAGAGATGGGCTGAGCACTTCATGGAGGTGCTAAACAGACCACCACCAACAGTAACACCTGATTTTAATAATGAAACATCCACAACCACCTTGCCAATAACTTGCGATGAATTCACGCTGGACGAGATCAAACAAGCCGTTAAAAGATTAAAAAATTTTAAAGCTGCTGGAGTTGACGAAATTTCAGGGGAAATGATTAAAGCAGTTAATGACAACAACCTCTTGAGAATTTTAGATATTATAAATGAAGTATGGAGAGAAGAACAACCACCACAACAATGGAAAGACAGTATTATTGTAAAGTTACCGAAGAAAGGTGATTTATCAGACTGTAATAACTGGCGTGGTATATCTCTATTATCAGTACCTGGAAAATTATTATGTTGCATGATGTTAGAAAGACTTAAATTGCATGCTGACGAAAAGATCAGAGAAGAACAAGCGGGTTTCAGGCCGAAACGATCATGTATTGATCAAATATTCACACTAAGAACAATTATAGAAGAATCAGTGGAAAGGCAATCGCCACTTATTATCACCTTCGTCGATTTTCAAAAAGCCTTTGATAGTCTACACCGCCCATCATTGTGGAAGATACTTACAATCTATGGTTTTCCAACAAAATATGTGAATATAATCAAAGCGCTATATGACAATGCAAGATGTTGTGTTAGAACAAATAAAGGGAATACAGAATGGTTTACAGTAGAAACAGGGGTGAAACAAGGCTGTATTATGTCACCACTACTTTTTGGAATAGCTATTGATTGGGTTATGAGAAACTATACCCACAATGAACAATTGGGTATAAAATGGACAAATGGAAAATTCCTGGGGGACCTGGATTTCGCAGATGATGTAGCATTCTTAAGTTCAACACCAAGACAATCCCAAGAAGCAATAAATAATTTGTGTCATCTCTCGGTTAAAATTGGTCTCCAAATAAATGCCTCTAAAACTAAAGCTATGAACTTTTCTAACGAGACCTTTGATATCATCTTGAACGGGAAAAAACTACAGAAAGTTGAAAGTTTCAATTATTTAGGCAGTAAAATGACTCAGGATGGTGACACAACAAGAGAAATCCATACTAGAATTGCTTTGGCAGCTAGCGCCTTCAATAGATTATCTAACATTTGGAAATTACGATCATTGAATATACATACCAAGCTTCGTCTGTTTAATTCAAATGTTATCTCAGTGTTAACATACGGCTGTGAGAGTTGGAAAATAACAAAATCATTGGAGAACAAGCTGAATACATTCGAGAACAAATGTCTTAGAAAACTCATGAACATCAGTTGGAAAGAATTCAAGACTAATCGACAAATAAGAGAAGACTCTAGGCAGAAATATGTCTCCGACTATATAAGGAAAAGACGATGGTCATATATCGGTCATGTCCTACGAATGCAAAACAACAGAATACCACTACAGGCGCTCACTTGGGTTCCTGAGGGTAAGCGGAAAAAAGGAAGACCAAAAGAAACACTCAGAAGAACAATAATAAGAGAAGGAAGAACGTTGGGCCTAAATAATGTGCAAGAGCTAAGAGGAGTGGCGTCACAACGAACAACCTGGAGAGCACTGGTTTCTGCCTTATGCGCCGTGTTTGGCGCTTAAAGAATTTATTATTATTATTATGTATGTATGTATGTATGTATGTATGTATGTATGTATGTATGTATGTATGTATGTATGTATGTATGTATCTGATCTAACGATAATCAATCGACAGAACAAAACAGCTTTTATAGTAGAGGCAGCAATACCATATGACGCCCATTTAGATAAATGTTACCAACATAAATTTGATAAGTACTATCCATTGGCTGCAGAAATTAACAAACTAGGCTATCGTACGCATGTAATCGTACTGATAATTGGTAGTTTGGGTCATGTGCATGCAAAGTGTGTGAGTGGATTAATGTCGCTAGGGTTGCGGAAATTTGAAGCAAAGGTTTTATGTAAATATGTCAGTATCAGTGCAATTATAGGTTCTTACAGAATATGGAAACTTCGATGTAAAAAACACCCATGTTAAATTGCTGAAATGTTTTCCCCACCGTCTAATCTCAATTGTGCTCTGTCTACTATACCAAACGACTATTGTATTTGATGCTACATTTAATATCTCACTCTACTAGCTGTCAAAGTTTTTTTTTATGGCAAACAGAAATTCTGATAAAACCCCCATGTAAAAACAACCATATGGCTCAACTTGAATGGTATTCCACACACATTTTGTAAATTTCAATAATTCTCATTTTTTGGCAGGTTATATCATATCATTATATGCCAATGTCTTTTAGAAAGCTTAAAAATTTTTATGTATGTGTAACACAAAGGTTCGATGTAAAAACACCCACATATAACTACTTGAGACGTCTTCAACACTTTATGTAAATTCTAATGATTCTCCTATATGCCATGTTGTATCTATTATATCATGTCTGTACATATTAATGTATTTTATGGAGAATAAAGATTCTGATATGTATGTATGTATGTATGTATGTATGTATGTATGTATGTATGTATGTATGTATGTATGTATGTATGTATGTATGTATGTATGTATGTATGTATGTATGTATGTATGTATGTATGTATGTATGTATGTATGTATGTGTGTGTGTGTGTGTGTGTGTGTGTATGTATGTATGTATGTATGTATGTATGTATGTATGTATGTATGTATGTATGTATGTATGTATGTATGCAGTGGCGGATCTACTATGAAACTAATGAAGCTTAAGCTTCAGGGCCCCTAATCCCGGAGGGGCCCCAAAAGCGACTTTAGTCCACACTGCTTAAAATTTTGGGTCTACTGTATGAGAAGGGTTTTTTTTTTTTTTTTTAAATATTAATAATATAGTGTAATTCAATACAAAATAATATTTAACATAAAAATTAAAAGGTTATTAAAGTATCTTGTAGGCTAGCCGTAAACGAAAAAACGCTTTCTCAGAAAGTAGACCTAAATTTTTTTCCTTTCAAAGCATGCGACAATAGTCGCACGACTCAAATTGATTAATTTTTTGTTGTTTATACTTCAACAATCTCAAAGTTTTAGAGTCAGTACCACAGATGTTGTAAAGGTGGAGTGTCGCGGTAAGCTGGCTGTTCTGCCGTGGCAAATGTAATTTTTTTTCCCTTTTTAACAGAGGTCAAGACCCTAGAGGAATAACAATGAGTTCACGAAAGTACTTAAGTGGATACCAAAAAACGCAAACTCGAGGAAAAGCGATCTGACGAAATCTCTAAATGTCAAAAACTAACAAACTACTGTATTTGGCAATGTCAAGTTTGTCAACACCTACAGTTGAAACAAGCCACGCAAACACCATTGAAGCCACTGATAGTGCACAAACTGTGGGAGCTCTTTCTAGCAATATTCAACCCACTGTTTACGCTTTTGATACAGATGAAGATTACAGTGGTCAACATGAAAGTACCGCGGAACAAGCAGAGATTGAGCAGAAACATGAAACATGAAGCAAATTCAGTGATTTCACAGAATACAGTGACCTCGAAAACTCGCCCATTGTCGTGTGAAATTCTAATCCACATATATAAATTAAAAAGTAAATGTAAAGCCTAACAAATAACTTCAATAAAAGGAAAGAAGAATGGTAAAGAACAGTGCTGTCACAATGACTGTACTCGAAATTCCCCTTGTTTTCTAATTCGTCTGCAAATTATAACGTTTCACGTTGATAGTAAAAGCCTCTGCAGCATACACGCGTTTCCACAACACAATAAAACGTGTACTGCCTTTCTAAGAAAAACCTTGAGATACGCAAGCTGACCTATATTTAATATTCCATTCATGTCATTTTATACACTACGATACCATAAACGAACGGACAGATGGACTTAGGATAGAAAGAAAGGGAGGGCTGAAAGCCGGGACGCATGCAACACTAACACGCGTCTCGCTATACAATTACTGCCATCACGCGTGTAAGGCCACATGCACTAACTTTTTTTCAAATCGACATTGATAAAAAACACTACCCATACGAGAGTTAGGTTTTAAAAACCTGAGAAATGCTTATTAGGAAATATGACATTATACTGGTTTACGTTTGAAAACATTACAGTACCCAGACACCACATCGATCGAAGTGAACGGGAGGTAGAAGAAAATACATATTTTGAACGCAGCCCCTTAGCCCCATTAAATTTATATATTTGGGTTCCTTAGGACTTGCTGACAAAGAATATGTTAAACGTTACGCAAATAGTCTAGGAATTAACAAATTATAGCCAAAAGAAATAGTGAGGGTGTCAGACAACACCAAAATCAGAATCGCTCAGTGGCAGATTTTGACACCACCATTGTACGGGAAATAGGTCCCCATGTTAAATCCTATTTGATTGGAGCGCAGTAAAAGTAAGGCTAAACACGATTAGTCGGGCTACAAATACTATCTTTTGTTGTTAGGGGAGACGGAAGGAAGGGTACTTTTTTTCAAACGCTTGTGTAAACATGGCTCGATTGGTTAGACCCGCCAATATAGGCAATTCGGAGCGTAAGCTCTGTACCACATTTTTCAATTAAACTTACTAAAGAACCAGTGCGTTGAGCGCCAGTGCATATTTTTCTAAATAAAAGCCTGGGACATCGGCAGATCGAAATTGTGCTATATTCATTGCCAGTCAACGTAACTGTGTATTATTTCCATGAATTGTGGTAAGCTTGATATATTCAATATCTTTTTAATGAAAATTGAATGTGAATTGATAATTTATGTATATATATGTGTGTGGTTCAGTAGCGAACATGAGGCAAAGCCTATATAGTGCTCCAACCTGAACAGAAGGTGTCGGAGAAAAGTAAAACTGCATGGAATTGCCAAACAGTACACTGACACCTATCTTATTGAATAGAAAGAACTAATGCTGGAATTGCGGAGGCGTAGTGACCATTAGGGAGGAGTATACTGGTGTAAATTGTTTCAGATGAAGCTGACAGTTGGCCTACCGCTCTGAACTCAGTGTTTGTTATGTATTGTGTTCAGTCTGGAAATAGATTATAAATTAGTTCTGAAATAGGAGGTACAACCTTCTTGTTTCAGGGACTGTGGTCCTAAAGTTATTGAGCAGCACCTGGTCGGAGCTTTGCTGAATCTGGAGGCTGACAGCATACTCCTGGGTCCAGATAGCGACTAGTGAGGTGTCTCCAGAACACAGGGGAGCAATCGAGCAGAGGAGTCTTTTCCTGCCGCCATCACGAAAGTTAAGCCTCTGTGGCCAGAGGAGCTCAACATTATGTGCCCCCTAAAAACTTGACATTATAGTAAAATAGAGGGTCAATACATTGTTTAAATTGATAGGAACGGTGAAGTTTCCCCATACTATTTCCAAGATAAACAAACACTTGAAGTCATGATGACAAATAACAACATAGCTTGAAAAACAAAACCAGTATTACCTCATAGTACTACTACACAACTGACACACATAGGATAATACTAATACAATATGTCACTACTAAGTTCATATTTATAAATTATGTACATATAAATTGTGATTACATTTGATGGTGATTCCTGGTTCACTGTGTAGTTGAATCAGGATATATATTAGTGAAAGTAATTAATACATATATATTTGAAACTTTACCAGTGACTCATTTAAGATAGTCTTATAGAGTGTTAAATGTGTGTGAGTGTCACAGTGTTGTCAAGTGTGGTGGAATAAATTAAATTGTTTATCTGTCTGTTGTTGTTGTGACTTACACTTCATTATTTACATAACCCTAGACATTTAACGTAGTCATCACAATATTCCAGAATAATTCTGACTGAGGTATAAATGTGGTAGCAAGTAAGGTTATCTGTAAAACACTACACCTATTAGATACAGATACCTTCACAGCTGATCTCAGTCAGTACACTAAGTCCCCTATAAATATTTATAACATCCCACTTTACCACACCCATAACAGTTGATAATGATTTCATACAGAATTGTTTAATGCAGGACATAGGTTTTTTTTTCAAAATAAAAAACCAGATGATGTATATACCGAATCAAGCACGGTTTACAAGGAGCAAAACAGAGGTTTCTCAAATAAATATTATGAAAAAAGATTGAAAAATGGTCAAACTCCGATGAGATCCTGGTTAGTTTACTCAAAGAGCAAATGCTGTATATACTGTTTTGTTTGCAAACTCTTTTCTAAATGCCAAACATAACTTACTACAGGTGGGTTTTCTGACTGGATGAATGTACTCAGAACTCTGGAGAATCATGAAGACAGCATGGAACATAAGAGGGCGATGTTTTGTTGGATAACAAGAAAGTCAAATAAAAATACTGTGGAACAGCAACTTGAAGAACAGATGACAAAAACCATACAGTACTATTTTGAAGTACTGAAAAGAGTTGTAGCTGTTATAAAGTTTTTAAGTGAAAGAGGTTTGGCATTTAGAGGTCATGAGGAGAAGTGGGGCTCACCAAAAAATGGAAACTTCATGGGGGCCATTGAACGTATTGCAGAATTCGTCCCATTTTTACATGAACATCTCGAGAAATGTAAAAATGAAAAAGTAAATGCTACTTACCTATTCAAAACCGTGTATGAAGAATTGATAGAAATTATGGGAAAACATGTGCAAGATGAAATTGTGAATCAAATCAACAACCTGGACACCAAATACTACTCTATTATTGTTGACTCTACGCCTGACCTGACACATGTTGACCAGCTGATAATTGTGGTTCGATACTGCTATAATGGAAAACCCTGTGAGAGATTTTTAACATTTTTACCGATAGAAAACCATTCATCCACGACCTTGTTCAACAAAATACAACAAGTCCTGGGTGAACATAAGCTTTCACTTGAAAATATCCGTGCTCAGTCCTACGATAATGCATTTAACATGAAGGGCTCGGAGAAAGGGCTGCAAGCACTCTTTAAAAACATTAACAGGTACGCAGACTATATACCATGTGCAGCCCATTCACATAACCTGGTTGGAGAAAAGGCAGTTTCTACTGTAACTGAAGTTGTTGACTATTTTGACATTTTGCAGGAGCTGTATGTTTTCTTTTCTGGATCTCCACGAAGATGGGGGATTTTAAACACACAGGACAATCTACATTTTTCTCTAAAGAGCTTAAGTGTAACTAGATGGTCTGCACACTATGAAGCAGTCCAGGCAATTAAAAATGGATATATGGGTATTTTACAAACTCTCAAACATATTTTTGAAGACTCAGAAGAGAAGCCTGGATGTAAACGAGATGCAAAGAATGTATACAACAAGTTGGTACAGATGGAATATGCTTTTTTAACAGTCGTTTGTGAGAAGTGCTGGAGCGTTTCAACAAAACAAGTAAGAAACTCCAAAACCCCTGGTTTTGATGTATTTGAAGGTTATCTTCTGCTTTCATCTTTACTTTCGTTTGTTAAAGAACTCAGAGAACATTCAGCCGATAGGATTGCACACTATGAATCAGAAGCAAAAGGTTTGTGTGAAGATATCACTTCAAGTTATTCTGATGCTTCCAAACGCATTGTTACAAGGAAATTTTCAGACGGAACAAGTGGTATTGCTTCTTTGAGAGGAACTGACAAATGTAGGATAGAAGTTCTATATCAACTCTATGACTTCTTGATAATCCAGTTACGCAAGAAGATTGGCCCATATGAGCAGATTGCGAATAGGTTCAAGTTCCTCTCAGAATTGGTGAACAATTCTGAAATTGACGAGGACAGTATTAAACTTATAATATCGTATTACAAAGATGATATTGACCACAAATTAGTAAACGAGTGTTATCAGTTCAAAGAATATTTGCACCTTAGGAAATCCCAGAACACAGAAGAAAACACGCCATCTAAAATGCAATGCGCAGAAGTTCTTCAGCTTATTTGTGAGCAACACCTAATTGAAGTGTTCCCCAATACTACTTACTACTGCGCGTAAGCTGCACTTGACAATGCCCATCGCGAGCTGTGAAGCAGAAAGGAAATTTTCAAAGCTATCCTTTATAAAAAAAACAAATTTCAGTCTACCATGACTGAAGAGCGCTTAAATTCTTTATGCATATTGTCTCTAGAAAATGACATTGCAAGGAAGCTCGCATATGACAAAACTGTACGTGAATATGTTGCTAGAAAAAAACAGGAATAAGAGTATTTTGTCAAATGTGCTTCATGTAGTATGTTCTGGTAAGTTTAACTTTTCCTTCTGAGCACAAATCTCTTATGGATACACAATGTCAGCCTTGTATTTTAACAAATGTATTAAAATATTTTATATTTTCCTTATTGCTAATTTTCTTATCTTATAATTTTCTTGGTATGTCTTCAACGAACTAATTCTGAATGATGGAGGCAATCATTAAAATAGTTAAGATTTTAAAAATCACATATACCAAGGTGGATAGTGGTTTAGTAATCAGAACATATGCCTTCCAAGCAAATGTTCTGCATTCAACTCCCAGCAGAGTTGTTTATTTTTTTTGAAAATTCATTCATTTGTCTTCAGTTTTTATATGTGTTGTTGTGGATCTACTATAAAGCTTGAACTTCAGGTCCTCCAATTCCGTTTATCTCTATAATACATTTCTTTCCCATACTCACACATTGTTTTTGTTTTTCTTTTAAGAGTTCAAGCTTCAGAGCCCCCAAAATGTAGATCCGCCACTGTATGTATGTATGTATGTATGTATGTATGTATGTATGTATGTATGTATGTATGTATGTATGTATGTATGTATGTATGTATGTATGTATGTATGTATGTATGTATGTATGTATGTATGTATGTATGTATGTATGTATGTATGTGTGTGTGTGTATGTATGTATGTATGTATGTATGTGTGTGTGTGTTTGTATGTATGTATGTATGTATGTATGTATGTATGTATGTATGTATGTATGTATGTATGTATGTATGTATGTATGTATGTATGTATGTATGTATGTATGTATGTATGTATGTATGTATGTATGTATGTATGTATGTATGTATACAATAATAAGGGTGACATAACAATAAATAAAGAGATAATAGTTAAACCATCACTTTTCGGCAGCAGTAACACCTCATTTAAGACACATGCCGTAAAACCTGATTTAACGATAATCAATCGACAGAACCAAACAGCTTTTATAGTAGAGGCAGCAATACCATATGACGCCCATTTAGATAAATGTTACCAACATAAATTTGATAAGTACTATCCATTGGCTGCAGAAATTAACGAACTAGGCTATCGTATGCATGTAATCGTACTGATAATTGGTAGTTTGGGTCATGTGCATGCAAAGTGTGTGAGTGGATTAATGTCGCTAGGGTTGCGGAAATTTGAAGCAAAGGTTTTATGTAAATATGTCAGTATTAGTGCAATTATAGGTTCTTACAGAATATGGAAACTTCGATGTAAAAAACACCCATGTTAAATTGCTGAAATGTTTTCCCCACCGTCTAATCTCAATTGTGCTCTGTCTACTATACCAAACGACTATTGTATTTGATGCTATATTTAATATCTCACTCTACTAGCTGTCAAAGTTTTTTTATGGCAAACAGAAATTCTGATAAAACCCCCATGTAAAAACAACCATATTGCTCAACTTGAATGGTATTCCACACACATTTTGTAAATTTCAATAATTCTCATTTTTCGCAGGTTATATCATATCATTATATGCCAATGTCTTTTAGAAAGCTTAAAAAATTTTATGTATGTGTAACACAAAGGTTCGATGTAAAAACACCCACATATAACTACTTGAGACGTCTTCAACACTTTATGTAAATTCTAATGATTCTCCTATATGCCATGTTGTATCTATTATATCATGTCTGTACATATTAATGTATTTTATGGAGAATAAAGATTCTGATATGTATGTATGTATGTATGTATGTATGTATGTATGTATGTATGTATGTATGTATGTATGTATGTATGTATGTATGTATGTATGTATGTATGTATGTATGTATGTATGTATGTATGTATGTATGTATGTATGTATGTATGTATGTATATATGTATGTATGTATATGTAACAGCCCTCATTAACGCTGTATGAGTTTATGTAAATTTACTTTATGTAAATTCTAATGATTCTCCTACATGCCATGTTGTATTTTATTATATAATGTCAGTACATATCAATGTATTTTCTGGAGAATAACGATTCTGATATGTATGTATGTATGTATGTATGTATGTATGTATGTATGTATGTATGTATGTATGTATGTATGTATGTATGTATGTATGTATGTATGTATGTATGTATGTATGTATGTATGTATGTATGTATGTATGTATGTATGTATGTATGTATGTATGTATTTATGTATGTATGTATGTATGTATGTATGTATGTATGTATGTATGTATGTATGTATGTATGTATGTATGTGTGTATGTGTGTATGTGTGTATGTGTGTATGTGTATGTATGTGTGTATGTATGTGTGTATGTATGTGTGTATGTGTATGTATGTATGTGTGTGTATGTATGTATGTATGTATGTATGTATGTATGTATGTATGTATGTATGTATGTATGTATGTATGTATGTATGTATGTATGTATGTATGTATGTATGTATGTATGTATGTATGTATGTGTAGTGAAATCTGTGAGAACTAACGCTTAATTCCACAGCACGTTCAATTTGCATACCGAAGTAAGGGCCTAAACGATGTGCCGCGGTTTAACATTAATACCATGACGGGCGTTCGAAAGACCCCTTTTTCTCGACCCGCGTTCTGGACATATATTCACACGCTGGTTTTAGCAGACGATATATATATATATATACACACACGCAATGTGACGTGGCGCCGTAAGGTTAACGTCCGATAAGGTAGTTTAAAATAAAAGGAAAATTAAGGTTAACGTCCTATTTGTTTTTGAAAATGCCGTACTGAATTAAATAGGAGAGGGGAAGGAGTCCTTAATTTGAATATTTGAGGTCAGTTTTATTTGAAAAGGAACGCTATTCATTAAACAGTCTCTGATTGGCTGTAGTATAATAGACAAACGGTTGTATAAAACCAATTAGTAGTTGGTATTCGGGGCCACTTGTTAACTAAAATTTATACACTAAAGAAGTTGTTATAGACAAGGCAAGAGTACTGTCTTGGTTGCTAATTCTGCACAAGCAGCGATTTGGATTATGCCATATACCGCAATATTCAACTGTTTAGTGTGTAGATTTCTTTGATTGCGGTAAATATTGAAACCTTTATATTAACATTTATATTGTCATTTTTATCATTATTATGTATGCATTATTGAAGTTGTATGAACCTTAAAGGGGAAACATTTATCTGGAGGGAAGGCAACATCACTCTGTGTTGTTTCACAGCGTTGTTAGGAACTGTATTAACCTGGTATAGAAAAGCCAGACAGGCTTTCGGCCATATGGGGAGAAAAGAAAATTAAATATTTATGATGAAAAGAAAAAGTTGTGTTATGACATAAGACCAGGAAGATTACTGGCCGTCTTCATCAGCAAGTCACCGTGATTGTACATGACTTGATAGTATTAATGTAAAATGTTTCCTTTATCAAGGAAATGTCAAACGGGGTTTGAAAGTTATTTATCCAGAAGGGGGTACCAACCAAATTGAGAACGTTAACTAATTGTTTAGTTACCATACTGATGTCTGATGATATTGCCATGTTAGAATAATGAAAGAGAGAGATTATTAGATGCTGAGTGGGACACATTTGTATTGTTCCAGAGTTTCATCTACGAGTGAAAGTGAGCCCAGGTGACCTAACACCTGTCCTTAAGTTCTGCAGTGAGGCCTAAATACTGAGTGTCTACACAGTGATTTACCTATAGAAGCAGAATCGTGTCTTGGCAGTGGAGACTGGCGTTTTATACATACTTCAAACAGCCTGGTTCCAGAGACCTCAGATAAGAATTGTCTGGGAAATTGATATCACAAACACTCCACTCTCTCAGTTTTCCCATAAGATAGGGTATCAGACAGTGAGGAACAAAAACGTTCAATAAACTTGTACCCTTTTCTAGGAGCAAGAAATACTTGACATTTTTCCAGCTTGAAACATATAAATAATTGTGGGATAAAACAGACTCAATGACAGTTGTAAAATAATTGGTTGTAAATAATTTCATTATCATGTTGAGTTGATTATTCCTGTGTCAGAAGAATAACTAGATACAGGAAAATAAATTATAAAAAAATAAGTTACATTCCAAACTTTACTCAGTGACTTGTTTAATCATTGTTTATTAGTAATAGGTGTAATTGTTGTCTTGTTCATACATTTCATCACATTGCATATACCCTAGACACTTGCTAGACAACATACACACACCAATACACTTCAGTAGGGGAAGATGTATAATCGGGTGAGGTCGTGGTGGAAGCAGACAGGTACCCTGTAAACTTATTTATATTTAATAAACCTCAGGGACTTGCATAGCTGACCTCACACCAGATACCATTAATATAATATTGAAACCAATACTAACAACTAATTCACCACATTAATTGGGACGCTCTTCCGGGATTAAAAGGTTCTTAGTACCCTACATTAAGTGAGTCACTAGTCCCAGTATTTGTAAAATATAATAGTAAAAATAATCTGAGAGTGGTTTGAGATATCATTGCCCTTTGTCTTGTGTTTAGAGTTGATTAATTAGTTAAGGTAGTGGATAGTATTTCATATTGTTAACTATAAAATGGCGGATATGGCTAAATACAGATCTGCTGCTGTGCAGACTGCAAAGGAAATGAATTTAGATGGGCAAGCTCTGATTCAGTATGTGACATCAGAGTGCGATAAGTATATGGAAAGGGAAGATAAGAGATTAGCTGAGGAGAAGAGAATTATGTTAGAGGATGCTAGGGAGCTTAAGAAATTAGAGGCTGATAGGGAGGCTGAGATCAAGAGGCTGCAGTTAGAAGAAAGGAGACTTGAGGCTGAGAGAGAAGATAAAAGACTCCAAAGGGAACATGAACTACGACTAAGGGAGTTGGAGTTACAAGGCCATGCTCCTGATAATGGAAGTAGCTCATCCACCTCCGACTCTGCTGCAGGCCAGGTTGCCTCAACCTCAGCCATGGGGTTCCAGTTGGACCCATTTGTAGAAAAAGATGATGATATTGAGTCATTTTTATCTAGATTTGAAAGGTTAGCTACTATGTATGGACTAGAGAAAGAGAGATGGAGTATGAAGGTATCTCAGGGGCTTAGGGGAACCTCTTATGAGGTCTTCGCCAAACTGAGCAAGGATGATCAAGATGACTACGACATTCTTAAGCAAGCTCTTCTAGTTAGATATGAGAAAAACAGTGAATTTTACAGAAAGAAATTTAGGGATGCCAAACTGTTGACTGGAGAGACTTACCACCAGTTCTCTGCACGCCTGGAGACATACCTGGAGAAATGGACTGCTCTGGGGAAAACCCAAGATTTAAAGGAAATAATTATGACTGAGCAGTTAAGAGAGTCCATGGCTCCAGACCTGAGAAAATTTCTCACGGAACAGGGTGCTGAGAGGCTGGGGGAGATCTTAAATGTGGCTGAGAGATATCAGGCAGCCCAGTCTGAGATAGCAAGTTTAAAGAAGAAGCCTATAGACCATAATAAAGCTCCACAAAACCAAAATCAACCTAAATTTGAGCACAGAGATAAATTTAACAAGGGTAAAGCCTATTATGATAAAGCCAAGTTTGACCAACGAGATAGAAACTCGCAATTGAATGATAAGAAACATTTTCCTCAGGGAAATAAATGGTGTAAGTGGTGCAAGAAAAATAATCATGACACCACAATGTGTACTCGAAAACCTCCTAACTTTGCTGCAATGAAAACGGGGAGAAAGGGACAAAAGGTTAAACCTAGTGGACAGCAGGAACCTTACCACCCCCCAGTTTGTGAGGATGTTGTATGTAATGGTGTCACCATTAGGTGCCTTTACGATACAGGTTTAGATTATGACTCAGTCGTGAGCTCTCACCTGGTGCGAGCAGATCAATACACCACAGAAACAGTGGAGATCCAAGCCGCAACCAAGGACGTAGCAACCATGACACTTCCCATTGCTAGAATCTGTGTAAAAACTCGCTATGTGGAAGGAGTAATCAAGGCAGCCGTGATAAACGAACCCATCTATCCTCTGATATTGGGGTGTCGTTATGTATTCTTGGGGAATCCCAGGAAACCTGTGATCATGGCAACAGTGCAGACCAGGTCACAGTCACGAAAGGAGGAGGATGAACCCATAAATACTCATCCAGAGGAGATGAGGAAGGCACAGGCGGAAGATAGGTCACTCAACCCGTGCTTTAAGAAATTACCTAAGTGCCATACACCTCCTACGAAAGGAGACTACTATATGAAGAATAAACTGTTGTATAGGAAGGCCGGAACTGGATCCAATGGTCATGGCCAGCTAGTTCTTCCTACTTCATATAGGAATAAAGTGTTGGAACTAGGGCACGCGATTCCTTTCAGTGGTCATATGGGGATCAGTGCAACAGGACAGCGTATAGCTTGTCATTACTTCTGGCCAGGGATAACTGAAGATATAAAAAGATATGTGAAATCCTGTCCAGAGTGTCAAAGGGTAGCTCCAAAGCATTGGACTGCTCCTGCAACTCTAGGGGAGATGCCCATAGTGGGAACCCCTTTTGAGAGGGTTGCAGTGGATATTGTGGGACCTCTCACTCGAACCAAGAGGAGGAACAGTTATATTCTCACTCTGGTGGACACTTGTTCGATGTGGGGAGAGGCTGTAGCCCTGTCATCTATAGATTCAAAGCATGTGGCAGAGGCATTACTCACCATATTCACAAGGTTAGGTTTCCCGCACCAAATCTTGACTGATAACGGCTCTCAGTTCAAGGGGAAACTAACGGAAGAAGTTTTCAGGCTCTTCCAGGCCAAGCACTTTCATTGTAGCCCGTACCATCCCCAAGGGAACGGCCAGGTGGAGAGGTTCAATGGGACTCTCATTTCTATCCTGAGAAAGCTGGCACATGAGAAACCTGATACATGGGACCAATTTTTGCCCGCTGCGTTGTTTGCGTATCGGGAAGTTCCACATAATTCAACCGGGATGGCACCCGCAACCCTGTTATTTGGGAGGCCAATAAAAGGTCCATTAGAAGCCTTGTTAAGGACATGGACTGATGAGAAGGCAGAAGAAACTGTTACCTCATCTTATAACTATGTGAACGAACTGACCACTCGTCTTAAAACTGGATGGAAACTGGCAAATGACAATCTCAGACAAGCCAGGAAGAAACATGCTGCTTACTTTAACAAGAAAGCTAAGGATAGAGAGCTTAATGTGGGAGAGAAGGTGCTCCTTCTTCTACCCGGCAGCAGTAACAAGTTACAAATTGGATGGCAAGGGCCATACACTGTTCTAGAAAGGATATCTAGAACTAATTATAAAATCGACAAAAAAGGTAAGGAGAAAATTTATCACGTGAATCTCCTAAAGCAATACCTGGAAAGAGAGATCCAGGATGAGACACATCTCATGACCTTGTCGATAGCCACAGGAATGAAAAAGGAACCACTCGCCTCTCACGAGTATCCCTTAAAAACAGAGGAAACACAGGCACAGGTGAAGATCAGTAAGCACCTGACTAAAGCCCAGAGGGTGCAGGTTCAAAAGGTTCTGGTTGAACATACAGACGTGCTAACAGATAAGCCGGGGCATACCAATCTATTAGAGTATGACATGAAAGTAATAGACCCAACACCCATCTGTATGAGGGCCTATTCCATTCCTTTCGCTAAGGAGAAAGCTTTGAAGGAGGAAATTGAGTATCTGTTGAAGGAAGGAATCATTTCTCACAGTGAATCTCCTTACAGTTCCAGTGTGGTTTTACTAAGGAAACCTTCTGGAGAACACCGTCTGTGTATAGATTTCAGAAAACTGAATGCTGTCACAGAAAATCAGGTGGATCCATTGCCGGATACCAATCAGCTGTTTGCCAGGCTGAATAAGGCAAAATATTTTTCTAAGGTGGATCTGAGCAAAGGCTATTACCAAATTCCAGTGAAGCCTGAGGTTCGACCTTATCTGGCATTTAGCACCTCGGAAGGCCATTATGAATTCAACATGTTACCATTTGGCTTGAAAAACGCCCCGAGTGTGTTTTCCAGAATGATGCGCAAGTTATTGGATCCCCTGAATAACCCATGTATAACCAATTTCATGGACGACATTCTTATTGCTACTGAGACATTCGAAGAACACATAAACTCTCTGAATATGCTATTTGATAGGCTCAGGGAAGCAAATTTGACGGCTAGACCAACCAAATGTAGTGTGGGGTGTAAAGAACTCGAATTCTTGGGACATACAGTGTATCAGGGAAACATGACCCCTGACCCCAAGAACCTGGAGAAATTACAAAAAGCACCGAGGCCACAAACCAAAAAAGATGTGAGGTCTTTTGTATCTTTATGTGGATTTTATCAAAAATACATAAAGAACTTTAACTCTATTTGTGCACCGCTGACAGACTTAACTAGAAAAGGTCAACCTGAAAAAATCATTTGGTCAGCGCAGTGTGAATTGGCATACCAAGAGTTAAAAGATAAACTCACTAGCAAGCCGATATTGAAATTGCCTGATCTAAGTCAGGAATTTGTGGTGAGAACGGATGCGAGTAACATAGGATTAGGGGCCACTTTGTTACAGAGGTCCACCTCACAGGATGGAGAACTGAACCCAGTTGCTTACGCTAGCCGCAAGTTAAACAAAGCGGAAAAAAATTACTCAACAAGTGAAAAAGAGTGTTTAGCATTGATCTGGGCCATAAAAAAGTTCCAAATTTATCTTTATGGTAGGTCATTTGTGGTGCAAACAGATCACCAGCCTTTAGTGTTCTTATCTCAGGCCAAGCATGAAAATGCACGTTTATTAAGGTGGTCTTTATTGATCCAACCTTATACATTTTCCATCGAATATATACCCGGTTCGGAAAACGTGGGAGCGGATTTCCTGAGTAGACATCCTTGTGAGGCAAATCAGGAAAAACCTAGGGAATAGTACTTTGTTTACGCTAATTGTCTCACAGATAATAACTTGCAGTGAATGCATGTTTTAGGAAAGGAGGTGTGTAGTGAAATCTGTGAGAACTAACGCTTAATTCCACAGCACGTTCAATTTGCATACCGAAGTAAGGGCCTAAACGATTTGCCGCGGTTTAACATTAATACCATGACGGGCGTTCGAAAGACCCCCTTTTTCTCGACCCGCGTTCTGGACATATATTCACACGCTGGTTTTAGCAGACGATATATATATATATACACACACGCAATGTGACGTGGCGCCGTAAGGTTAACGTCCGATAAGGTAGTTTAAAATAAAAGGAAAATTAAGGTTAACGTCCTATTTGTTTTTGAAAATGCCGTACTGAATTAAATAGGAGAGGGGAAGGAGTCCTTAATTTGAATATTTGAGGTCAGTTTTATTTGAAAAGGAACGCTATTCATTAAACAGTCTCTGATTGGCTGTAGTATAATAGACAAACGGTTGTATAAAACCAATTAGTAGTTGGTATTCGGGGCCACTTGTTAACTAAAATTTATACACTAAAGAAGTTGTTATAGACAAGGCAAGAGTACTGTCTTGGTTGCTAATTCTGCACAAGCAGCGATTTGGATTATGCCATATACCGCAATATTCAACTGTTTAGTGTGTAGATTTCTTTGATTGCGGTAAATATTGAAACCTTTATATTAACATTTATATTGTCATTTTTATCATTATTATGTATGCATTATTGAAGTTGTATGAACCTTAAAGGGGAAACATTTATCTGGAGGGAAGGCAACATCACTCTGTGTTGTTTCACAGCGTTGTTAGGAACTGTATTAACCTGGTATAGAAAAGCCAGACAGGCTTTCGGCCATATGGGGAGAAAAGAAAATTAAATATTTATGATGAAAAGAAAAAGTTGTGTTATGACATAAGACCAGGAAGATTACTGGCCGTCTTCATCAGCAAGTCACCGTGATTGTACATGACTTGATAGTATTAATGTAAAATGTTTCCTTTATCAAGGAAATGTCAAACGGGGTTTGAAAGTTATTTATCCAGAAGGGGGTACCAACCAAATTGAGAACGTTAACTAATTGTTTAGTTACCATACTGATGTCTGATGATATTGCCATGTTAGAATAATGAAAGAGAGAGATTATTAGATGCTGAGTGGGACACATTTGTATTGTTCCAGAGTTTCATCTACGAGTGAAAGTGAGCCCAGGTGACCTAACACCTGTCCTTAAGTTCTGCAGTGAGGCCTAAATACTGAGTGTCTACACAGTGATTTACCTATAGAAGCAGAATCGTGTCTTGGCAGTGGAGACTGGCGTTTTATACATACTTCAAACAGCCTGGTTCCAGAGACCTCAGATAAGAATTGTCTGGGAAATTGATATCACAAACACTCCACTCTCTCAGTTTTCCCATAAGATAGGGTATCAGACAGTGAGGAACAAAAACGTTCAATAAACTTGTACCCTTTTCTAGGAGCAAGAAATACTTGACATTTTTCCAGCTTGAAACATATAAATAATTGTGGGATAAAACAGACTCAATGACAGTTGTAAAATAATTGGTTGTAAATAATTTCATTATCATGTTGAGTTGATTATTCCTGTGTCAGAAGAATAACTAGATACAGGAAAATAAATTATAAAAAAATAAGTTACATTCCAAACTTTACTCAGTGACTTGTTTAATCATTGTTTATTAGTAATAGGTGTAATTGTTGTCTTGTTCATACATTTCATCACATTGCATATACCCTAGACACTTGCTAGACAACATACACACACCAATACACTTCAGTAGGGGAAGATGTATAATCGGGTGAGGTCGTGGTGGAAGCAGACAGGTACCCTGTAAACTTATTTATATTTAATAAACCTCAGGGACTTGCATAGCTGACCTCACACAAGATACCATTAATATAATATTGAAGCCAATACTAACAACTAATTCACCACAGTATGTATGTATGTATGTATGTATGTATGTATGTATGTATGTATGTATGTATGTATGTATGTATGTATGTATGTATGTATGTATGTATGTATGTATGTATGTATGTATGTATGTATGTATGTATGTATGTATGTATGTATGTATGTATGTATGTATGTATGTATGTATGTATGTATGTATGTGGTAACAGCCCTCATTAACGCTGTATGAATTTATGTAAATTTACTTTATGTAAATTCTAATGATTCTCCTATATGCCATGTTGTATTTTATTATATCATGTCAGTACATATCAATGTATTTTCTGGAGAATAAAGATTCTGATATGTGGTAACAGCCATCATTAACGCTGTATGAATTTATGTAAATTTACTTTATGTAAATTCTAATGATTCTCCTATATGCCATGTTGTATTTTATTATATCATGTCAGTACATATCAATGTATTTTCTGGAGAATAAATATTCTGATGTATGTATGTATGTATGTGATGTGTGTGTGTGTGTGTGTGTATATATATATATATATATATATATATATATATATATATATAGATATAATATATATATATATATATATATATATATATACATATATATATACATATATATATACATATATATATATATATATATATATATATATATATATATATATATATATATATATATTATATATATATATATATATAATATATATATATATATATATATATATATATATATATATATATATATATATACTGAAGCACATTAAAAACGCACCACCTGTATAATCCAGGAACAGAGTGTGAAATGTAAATATAAGTGTGTACAAGTTTACATATTTGGAATCTTTATTCATTTTCCTATGAATCCATGCTGGTCATTAATTTGTACATTTGATTGTTATGAAATTCGTTGCATTCTGTGCAGGCAAGGGAGAAAACCAAAAATACAAAAAAATGCACGTGCGTTATCCTGCTGGAGAAGCTGCAAGTCTGGATAAATTGTAAACGCAGGAGCAGCCAGTGCATCCAGAACCTCATCTCGATATGTCACAGCATTAACATTTCCACTGAAGACGTGAAGAGGCAAGCGATGGTGAAAACTGAATCATCCCCAAATGTGAATACTGCCACCTCGAAATCGGTTGACACAGCAATCTGCAAAGCGCTCTTCACACCGTCGCTAAACCCGCATACGTCCATCTGCAAAGATATGTTGAATCTGTTCTCGTCTGTGAATAGGACAGCATTCAACTGCAGTCTAGTCCATCTGATATGTTGCTCTGCCCATTGCAGGCGCTGCTGACGATGTCTGTGAGTCAAGTTTGGCCCAACATAAGGTCGTCTTGCAGTAAGGCCTGTATCTCTGAGTCGTCGTATGACTGTCATTCGAGACTACCCACTATTGCTCTTGCTGTTTGACTTGCCGGGAGAGTCAATTCCTTAGGTGACTCAGCACAATATGACGATCTTGCGCAGGGGTAGTAACTCGTGGTTGGCCACTCCGAAGTCTATCCCGGGCACTGCCAGTGGTTCCGTAACGTTCATTGAGACGTACAATAGTGCTGTGGTGGCAATTCATCCTTCTGGCAATGGCCCGCGAGCTCATTCCGGTCTCCAACATACTAATGGCTCGTTGGCGGTCGTTTTCAGATAGTCGTGGCATTTCAAGCACATGTACTGGGTGTTTTGTCTCAACGGCCTTTTTATACCGAGTATACTGCCACAACGCGTACACATTTTCAGGGTGATAGCTGTTGAGAATCGTGTTGCACGTGTAAATTTCATCGTTTTCATGTAGTCTGTACACACACCCATGGGTTGAATCTTGCACTTTCCATTCCAGCAGCCATTCGCTCTCTACTGCATGGCAAAGTCGGGGAAAATCCATTCCCACACTTTTTTTTGCCAGCTTCTCGGCATCAGTATATATAATAGTGGTGCGTTTTTAATGTGCTTCAGTATATATAATATATATATATATATATATTATATATATATATATATTATATTATATATATATATATATATATATATATATATATATATATATATATATATACTTACTTACTTACTTACTTACTTACCGTGAGGTGTAGAGGTTTGGAAGAGAGAGCGCCAGACCACCCCATCGGCTGTCCTCCTCCCGGCCCGGTTCCACTCTAGTCCTCGGTCCCTCAAAGATTGTCCAATGTTGTCCTCCCAGCGGACTCTGGGTCGTCCTCGGGGTCTGGATCCTTGGCTCTTTGTTTCCCATGCCTGTCGTGGCAGCCGATCTTCTCCCATTCTGCAGACATGGCCAAACCATCCCAGCCGGTACCGCTCCACCTGGGTCCGCAGGGGGTGGCACCCCAGGCCCTGACGCATCGTCTGCCGCGTAGCATGTCCCCTCTTGCCACCCCAACCACCCTCCTCAGACACCTCACCTCCGAGGCCCGGATCTGGCCTTTATGGGCCGCAGCCATTGCCCACGACTCGCATCCACATGTCAAGACCGGGACACAGGTGGAGCGGCACACAGCCATCCTGGCCCTCTCACCAACCTCTCTCCCGCCGAGGAACCCTCGACCTACGGCCTGAAAAAGTCTCCCAGCCGCTGCCCCCGAGTGGCCAACTCTTCCCCGATTCCCCCCCCCCTTTCCCCTCGGTCCACAATAGCTCCGAGGCATTCAAAGTGGCCGACCCGCTCCAGGACCCGCCCTCCCAGCTCAACCCGATGTCCCCCTTCCTCTCGCGATATCACCATGAATTCTGCCCTAGAGCCGCCCATGACCATCCCTCTCCTCTCCAGCCCCCCCCCCCCTCCAGACCCGCAGGCTGGACCGGAGATGTGCCTCTGATTCAGCAATCAGGGCAACATCATCAGCAAATGCCAGCTCTGAAATACAGACCTGTCTCATCTTCCAGCACCCCACTGAACACCCTCCTGTTCTCTCCCCACATGCCCCGATGACATCGTCCATAAGGAGCATGAAGAGGTAAGGCGACAGGACATCACCTTGTCCCACACCAGCGGCGGTCCTGAACTCCTCTGACCCATGGTCTGCTGTCCTCACACAATCTCCGCAAGACTTGTAGAAGCTCTGTATAGCATGAATCAGAGGTGCTGGAATATTCTTCCTTGCCAAACAGTCCCAAAGTTTGCTCCAAGGGACCCTGTCAAACGCCTTCTCCAGATCCATGAAACAAAGACGGATCCCACTCCCACACTCAAGGGCCCTTTCACTCAGCTGTCTGAGTGTGAAGACTAGGTCTTGAGCACTTCGGTCCGCTCGGAATCCGCACTGGACCCCATCCAACCGTGGCCCAGCTAGGCTATATATATATATATATATATATAAGGCAGTGTCGCGTTGTTTGTTTCTTTGTTCTTGTTCTTAGTATAAATCCGCATGTCTTCTTATTTCTTAATAAATTTTGGCAGAGAGTCTCTTTAATTACTGCCGTGTAACGCCATGTAGTTATTTCATAATTTAATATTGTAATTATGATATTATGAGTAATTAAAGTTTTCCGTAAAGAAATGTAAACAAATCAGGGGCTAAAATCAAATTAAAGAAAAGTTCAAGAGCAATCAAGGGAAGTAATATAAATGTAAAAACTATTATTTTGTTTCTGTAACAACTGTCATACTTTTCCATATTTTACAACATAGTTGTAGCGAGTTGATCGTATGAAAAGGGCAGTAATCCTGAATATGTTTTTGGGCAAGGTAGATTGTGAGTTACGGTGCTTGTACGCTCGATTAAGTTGAGGCTTGTTTAACTTTATAATAGAAATATCTCCTTCTATTTTTGAGTGACAGAGTACAGAAAAGCGTGTGAACGCTGTTTAATCTCAAATGTTGAGATGTATTTATTCTGTACTGTTTTGAGCCATGTGAATAGCTCGCAGCTAGGCTGCATGTATTATTAAGAGTTGTGTTCAAAAAAACAGCCGAGCCCCGTGACTGTTGGGGCGGGAGATGGGTGATCCCTAAAAGGACAGTCTGTGTTTGGGCGTCGTCGGAGCGGGTCGAGCCCTGCTGAATTTTCGATGTGTATGCCTGCGCAGAGCGATGAATATGTCTAGCGATGGTTTTCGCTGTGTTTATGGGATAAGTGGATATTTGATATGTACAGGCCAGTATTCCCTAGTAGAGGATATTTTTGTGAAGATATGAAGAGGCCATTATTTCCCGCGGAGGTAGAGTTTATGGATATTGAAGTATTTTGAGTACTAAGGCCAATATTTCACGTGATGATATTATGAGTTATTTGTAAACTGCAGTGTAGGCAGTGTTATGAGTACTAAGGCCATATTTGAATAACTGCAGTGTGGAGATTTGTGAAGCTGTTTTGAAGCTATTATAAGTCCAGGATTAGGACAGGCCATATTATGTATTAACTGCAGTGTAGAGATTTGTGAAGCTGTTATGAAGCTATTATAAGTCCATGATTAGGACAGGCCATATTTGATTAACTGCAGTGTGGAGATTTGTGAAGCTGTTATGAAGCTATTATAAGTCCAGGATTAGGACAGGCCATATTTGATTAACTGCAGTGTAGAGATTTGTGAAGCTGTTATGAAGCTATTATAAGTCCAGGATTAGGACAGGCCATATTTGATTAACTGCAGTGTGGAGATTTATGAAGCTGTTAAGAAGCTGTTATTTATAGCGCTGACATTATTGTTAACTGCCGAGTGTGCAGTCTGTTGAGCGCTGGGGATAGTTCATACTTTTCACTATGAACTTTATATTTATGCCAACGTGTTCGTGTTGTAATGAAAACTGTACATTAATGTAAACGTGATTGTGCCGTGCCTTAATAAATCGTCATTAAGTGTCACCAGGCGTTTACACCAGTTCTATGACTATTATGTACGTGCCTTGTGGTGTGAGTGTCTACCCCATCACACACCCACTTGCAACATTCTACACAGTGACAGGAGAACAGTAGCACACATATTTATTACTAACATGTGTGACTGCAGTAGAGTGTGACTTGAGAGAATATTCAACAGTTGAAAATAATAATATTTATCAATAGTTTAATACTATTGTGAACGGATTGATGACGTCATTATATAAAAGATACCCTCAATTCTATCTAACATAAGAGACAACAGAGACTGATGACGTAATTCATAATTAACCTATAAAACAAAAGAAACTTAACATAGACACAAAAGACAGTTATAGGAAATGACGACAAGATGACGTTAACGTTACTAGTGCAGTAACGATGACATATACATAAATGGTGCACACATAATTGTAACCAGTGGTTTCAGCCAATAGATTCATTGGAATAAAAGACATCCGTTATGAAGACTAATGTTTAGAAGTCTTTAGCTACTGACCTTGCAACGAGATGGTCGTGATTTTGAGACAGACCGATGTTGAAGTAGACTCAGATAGACGCAAGCTAGTTTATCCCCTGACATTGGACAGTGCATTTCTTGCTTTGATGCAGAAATGGTATGAATTCGCTCGATTTGATATACTATGAATTCGCTCGATTTGATATATTATGAATTCGCTCGATTTGATATACGTCAATGACAAACAGTCATTTGTGTTTAAGATCGAACATTGTTAGAATAGGTTTTTGGAACATATTATTTTGGAGATTAGCTCCCTAATTGTCTTCCACTCTCCCATCGTTCAAAATACACCAGCTTCTTAGTTGGTTTTGACGATGACACTTTGCATTACATATCAGATACATACGAAACTGGAATAATACCAAATACTCTTTGGTACCAGTTTCCAACGTAATATAATAGAGTAGGACATTGTAATCTGCAACCGACACTATAATTATATGATCAAATCGTCTGTGTAAATGGAAGACTTGTAAAATAAAGTTATCGTTGGAATTTCTATCATGGATTATGTCGGACATCATTGGACCGTTGAATTTTATTTAAAGTTCTTCATTCAGTTTGGATGATTTCTGATGAAAGAGTACTACATTATATGTCACACAAAGTCCAAGGAAACCGAATCAATAAAAACCTGGGTCCCGTAAATTATCGAAGAGAATCTATACCTCTGGTGAACCAAACCAGTATTCTCGTTTTATGACTCTTCAGAAACACTTATTAAAAGGAAAAAGAGAAAAGATAAAAATATAAAATAAACTTTACCCAGTATGTAAAACGGGTACAAACTTAGAGGGCAAGACTGGTGCTCCTGTCACATGAGAGAGGGTAAATTGGTGCCGTGACCAGGATTCGGTGGACTGCTAGAAAATGACGCAACCGAACCCACAGGTGGATAATTGCATGGATGTTTTGCAAATGCAGCATAACCAACAACAGGCATTAATGATGCAGAACCTACAGCAAAATCAACCAGAAATGAATGCACATCAAATACCACTTCCAGTGGATCCAAATGAAACAAACCTAATGGCATTACGTAACATGACTGACACTCTTCAACGTGTTGACCAACATGCGAAATTTAACAATATAAAAAAACTTTATCACACCGTTCAATGGGGATTCGAAAAGATTTCGACAATGGATGGTTGACGTGGATAAATTCGCCTACTTGATAGATGCAACTACAGACATTGACAAGAAGAAAATAATTTTTTTGTCATCAGAGGGCCTGGTCACAGATTTTGTCCGACGGCGGGCAAAGGCATTTCCGATGGAGACCTTTGAAGAACTCAAGAAAATATTGGTATCAAGATACTCAGAGATTACCGACGCTGAGCACGCGTGGACGATGTTAAGAAGAATAAAGCAAGATCGACAGGAAAGTGTTCAAATGTACGGAGATAGGCTATTAAACCTCGCCGAAGATGCTTTTGTTGGAGGTAACATTCCATCAACTGATCTGGAAAAACATCTAGTCGGAATTTTTGTGGACGGACTGTATTCTGATTCACTGAAAATTCATCTACTCAGAAAAGATCCTCAGTCAATAACTACCTCAATACAATTAGCTGTTTATGAGGAGAATGTGAAGAAAAGATTCCAACAACGGATTGGAAGGTGTCCGCTACCAGAGTATGAATACCAACATACCCAACATGATCAAAAAATGCACCAACCTATGGAAATTGATCATTCGAGACATCGATGGGACAGAAATCAAGAACATCACAGAAGATCATTCAATAACTCATACCAGAATCAGAGAAGTCCAGCACTACAGAGTAACCACAGAAGAGACTACAGAATACACAATGTAGAACCCCAACAACCAACCACCGTCTGTTTTAACTGTGCAGATCAAGAACATGTAGCAGGGAATTACAGAAATTCACAGCCCAGAAATCATTTTGGGGACAACAATTCAAGACCAGAAATAAATCATAGAAATTATCAGTATCAAAATCACTATCAGACAAATAATAATAGAAGACATCATCAAAACAGAAATGACTCCCAACCAACCTCAAGGAGAATGGGAAACGGAAGGACCTCACATTAACAGAGATCGATCTCTATCTGATAAACCAGCGACATTAAAAGAAGATCAAGCCTACATAAATATTATCCCAGACCCTTGTTCTTGCATTTTAAAAATAGGAAAACAAAACTTCAGAGCTCTCATAGACACTGGCGTGACGGTTAGTCTGATTAGAGAGAAGTTGTACCATCAGATAAAACACATGACGAAGTTCTCAAGACATACAGTAAGAATGAAATCAGTAACGGGTCAAGATCTGAAAGCATTAGGAACTGCCTATATACATTTCAAGATGGGAGAAGAAATGCTAGAACACTCATTTATTATAACGAGAGGACTGTCTAGAAATTTTATAATCGGGAGAGACTTCCTTAGAAAAAATAATGCCAGAATATACTTTGATTTGAAACAGCTCATAATAAATGGCAGTTATATACCTCTACAAGATGACGTACATATCGCTACGTTGATAAGAACTACCGCTCCAGTAACTTTGAAGCCGAGTTCTATCACTGTAACAAAGGCTCGAATAAAAAACTCACCTTATGTAAATATAGGACAGACAATCTATGTATCTCAGATGGAGAATGAAGAAACGGATGATCCACATGTGGAAATACAAGATGGCATTGTAATAGTGAGTAAGTACAGAGACTTTCCTATAATGATTGTTAACTCTTCAGGAACCACTCTTACTATCCCAAGAGGAAAGATTGTAGGACAAGTTCAAATACCAAAGGATGAGATCTCCCACAAACTATCAAGTTACAAGGACGATTATGTGAACCTCTCTACTCAAACGTCATCCAAAACCTTTCCAAACACATTTCCTTCGGGGAATAAGAAGCGTCCCTAAGGTAGTTTTATTTATTATTGACATTGCCTCCGTTTTATTTATTTGTTTATTATTAAGTTATATTATATATAATATATACAATTTGTGTTACCATCTCATCCCTCCAGTCCCAGAGAAGAGAGTATCACAGAAAATGTATTTCGAATGAGATTTCAGAAACAGACACCAGAGAGAAATGCACGAATTTCGATCCATACCTTGATGAAAGAGATAGAGACATATTAAACGAGACACATGGAAGGAAGAGTAAATATTGCTCCTCTAAAAGCAGATATTATACTGTGGAGTCAGTTTCTGCTTGGCCGAATAGAAGAAGTGGCAAATTTTATAACAAATCATATTATCCCTCAAAACCAGCTTGTCAGAACCAAATGACGAGAAATCAATACAGTCTTCTCAAAAACAACAATGATGAAAATCCAGACAGGATGAAAGTTTTACTAGAACAATTACATACTACTGAAGAATTTCAGAATAGACTGGAGAATTTCATAAAGAAACATAAAGATGTATTTGCAATCTCTGATATGGAGTTGGAGAGAACAAATACCGTCACAATGGAAATACATACTACATCGGAAGAACCAATAAGTCTGAGGCCATATCATACTCCTCTAAAAAATAGAGAAATCGTAGAGAAAGCTATCCAGGAAATGTTAGCGGCTGGTATTATTGAAAGATCCCGCTCACCATGGTCATCCCCTATAGTAATAGTCACCAAGAAAGACGGAAGTCACCGATTTTGCTGTGACTATAGGGCATTGAACAAAATTACTAAAACAATATCGTATCCTCTACCCCGCATAGACGACATTTTGGCGATGCTTGGGAAATCCAATTGGTTCACCTCATTAGACGCTCGATCAGGATTTTGGGCTATTCCTATGTCCGCGGATGCAAAACAGAAAAGCACTTTCTGTACTCACATGGGGTGTTTTTCATGGTCTGTGATGCCTTTTGGGTTAAAAACAAGTCCAGCCACATACATGAGTTTGATGGATGAAGTTTTACAAGGGTTACACAAATTTGCATCAGCTTACATAGACGATATTTTAATACACACCGATGGAACCATTGAGGATCACCTTAAACATGCAGAGACTGTCTTCGACAGATTACGTTTACACAAAGTGAAGTTAAAATTGAGTAAATGCAGCTTTCTACAAAAAGAGATCAAATATTTAGGTTTCATAGTAAATCAGAATGGAATCAGACCAGATGACGATAAAATTGCAGCAGTACAGAAGATACCTCCACCGACGAATGTAAGGCAAGTGAGAGGATTCATAGGATGTTGTGCTTACTATCAAAAACACATAATCAATTTCTCAAAAGTAGCCGAACCTTTGCTGAATTTAACCAGGAAATATGCAAAATTCAGGTGGGAAGAAAAATGTCAGAAAGCATTTGACTACCTAAAGTCAGCACTAATTACAATATCTTTTCTGGCACATCCAGACATCACAAAACCCATGATCATCTATAGTGATGCTTCCAACACTGCAATAGGAGCGTGTTTGGTACAAGAAATATCACCAAATGAACCACCAGTGATTGCCAATATTCTTCAAGAAAAACCGATAGCCTTTCTTTCACATGCTTTAAGCAGAACTCAACGAAAATGGACGACAACGGAGAAGGAAGCTTATGCAATTCATTATGCTTTGCAGAAGTTTGACTTTTATATCAGAGGAACGTCGGTTATCATAAAAACGGATCAGCAACCTCTAGTAAATTGGCTTACTAAACCCCAAGAACAACCAAAAAAGTTTCAGACATGGGCTATCAATTTGCAAAATTACGATACCAAGATCGAGTATTTACCTGGTAGACTAAACACATGTGCAGATTTATTATCGAGAATACCATATCCTGAACCTACAGACGTGGACGATCTGAAACAACAAGACTTAACTGAAATAGATGATAATGCGAAAGAAATCTCCGCCATTGACTTCATCCAACATAGTCAAGACACTGGGCCTCCTGATAGTCAAGAACAGAAAACACAACCTACGGAGAACTCGAGAACTGATGATGGCGATGAATCTAAAGATTTTGAACAGAGTCTAATCTTCAAGAAGGAACAACTGAAAGACGAAGCATTAACCAAGATTATAGTACAAGTACGTACCAATCCGAAAGAAAAGAGAGACTATGTGATATTACCTGAAGACAATATTTTATATCATGTCAGTCCTAGAGAAAATCGATTACTGCAGAAATGTATCCCCACATCATTGGTACCAACTGTATTGAAACAATTTCACGATGACAATGGTCACTTCGGACGCGATAAAACCCTCGACGTCATTACAAAGAGATACTATTGGCCAACTATGATAAAAGATATCATAGAATATGTAGGAACGTGTAAAATTTGTAAACTCAGAAATATGAGAATGATTAGAGCACCGATTCAGGAAATGTCATATCAACATTATCCCATGGAAGTCGTTAGTCTAGACATATCGGGACCGTATCCAGTTACCTTGTTCGGACACAAATACAAATTACACCTGGTGGATCAATATTCTGTGTGGCCAGAGAGCTTTCCTTTAGAAAATGCTACTTCAGCTCTCATTACAGACATCTTCTTACAACAATTCATTCCGCGACATGGCTGTCCTCAGAGAATAATAACAGACAATGGCAAACAGTTCATAGGAGATCCTTTTGCCTCAACAGTAAGAAAAATGAATATAAAACACACGAAAACCTCATTTTATCATCCAGAATCAAATGGAAGAAACGAAAGGATGCATTCTACCCTACATGACATATTAGCAAAACTTACGGAAGGTAACAGTCAATATTGGGATATATACATAAATCAAGCCTTAGAAGCCATCAGAATGAACATCAATGACTCAACAGGATTCTCGCCTTTTTACTTGCTTTATGGCCGAGAACCAAATTTTCCTTTGGATAACATCTTGCTTCCCCAGAGGAAATATTCAGGTGAATGTCCGATACAGATTATTTTGCAGCAAAAACATAGGGCACATGTTATTGCTCACAGAAACGTCCGAAAAGCTTTTGCTAAACGAGCCAGGATCCGTAACAAAACCTCTACACTGCAAGAATTCAAGCCTGGTGACCAAGTATACTATAAGAAGCATGTTAGGACGGATAAATTTGACAACCGATGGTTACCCGGATACAAAATATTGGAACAAACTTCTCCAACTAATTATATCTTATGGAACGAAGAACATATGGATGCGAGTCGTGGGCAATGACTACAACCCACAAAAGCCAGATCCAAACCTCAGAAATGAGGTATCTGAGGAAAGTGGTTGAAGTAACAAGAAGAGACATGGTCCGCAACCAGACGATCCGTCAAGGCCTGAAATCCCATCCGCTGCAGACCCAAATAGAACAGTCCCAACTAAGATGGTTTGGCCATGTCTGCAGAATGGGAGAAGATCGGCTACCACGACAAGCATGGGAAACAAAGAGCCAGGGATCCAGACCTCCAGGACGACCCAGAGTTCGCTGGGAGGACAACATTAGACAATCTTTGAAGGACCGAGGACTAGAATGGAACCAGGCCAGGAAGAAGACAGCTGATAGAATGGTCTGGCGCTCTCTCTTCCAAACCTCTACACCTCACGGTAGAAGGGGAACGACTAAGTAAGTAAGTAAGGAACGAAGAACGCAATTCCACTACAAAAGCTCACGTCAATCAGATGCGACTTGATGATCACCGACCGCTTGATATACCAGAGACGAAGTTCCAGAGACCAACTCGTTTATCTACGTTAGCCCAACCTCCATCTTCTTCTTCATCTTCTTCGGATGCAGTGGACACATCAGAACATTCTTCCTCAGAGTCAGAAATTGTACCACATCGTTTGGATCATGCGATTCAAAGAGCTAAAGATTGTAGAAGTTCGTCATCAAGTGAAGATAACGTTCCCCTACAAGAACTTAGACAGCGTCTCATTTCAAGACAAGAACGTATTGCTGATGATGAAAGAATCGAACAAAATGAAACAAGTATGAATCTTGATTTTCCTCAATCTACACTATCAACATCATCCGATATCGATTGCTCCAAACCCGTAGTTTCAGAAAACGATTCAGTGACTACAGCTTCGGATACCACCTTGATGGACATGAACGAAATGCGAAAATTAGCAGATAAACGGAGATACGATTCTTCATTTTCCGATTCCATCCCTGTAGCCAAGCTTCTGAAATTTTCGCAAGATCAAATATATGTCAAACCTAAAAAACGTAGAAGAAAACCGAATTCCCCACGCCTCTCGTGTGATGTAGACATGATTATTGATGATTCTTCACATCTCACACCTGCAGTTCAAGTTCCTCGCAATGTTTCACCCCACGTGGATAAGGGCATGCTTTTATCCCAGCTCACGTCATTATTAGCTGGCAAACTGTAACTTGCATTTTGGCAGAAACGTTTCCCCTTTACATAAACCTTTGCGGAGCTACGACAAATTTCATACATCGTGATTCAACTAGATTCTAGTTTGTAAGGGAGATATCTGACTCCACGACTACGTTATTACTCATCATTCAAAGACCTTACTGAAACTGATCCAGCTTTAAGAGACCTTGGGCTCTTCATCGTGTTGTGAAGCCGAACAGTTGATGCCTATGTTATCTTTCTACAAGTCCTTCATCAGGATTTAAACCAAATGAAGAGGTCCTTGCCACATTTACGACCTGTTCTATGTGATACTTCAACCAATGCCGAGTAAGCAGATCTTGGTTGGTGATGGTATTCGGCCAAAAGATTCGGAGAATTTTTCTTAGGCATGTTGTGGGAAAAGAGGACAATTTCGACATTTCCTTCTCTGTAACTCTCCAGCTTTCCGCGCCATAGAGAAGCACAGAAAGCACACAGCTCTGATATAATCCTAATTTTGTGCTTGTGCTGTACTGAGAGGACTTCCAGATGTTGTTTAGACTAAAAAATGCTGTTCTTGCTTTGTTCATTCTGTTGTTGATGTCTTTGCTTGCTCCGCCGTCTGGTGTTACTATGCATTCTAGGTATGTGAAGGCATGTCTGTTCCAGTTACTGATTCCTTACTGATATGGGCTCAGGGTTGCTCACATTGAGCGTCATGACCTCTGTCTTCTTTAGGTTGATGTTCAAGCCCACCTGCTGGCTATACTTATTAAGTCTATCCGTTTTTTCCTGGATGTGTTGATGTGAATGTGCTAGCAGTGCAATGTCATCTGCATATTCTAGATCTTCCAATGTAGAAAATGTAGTCCATCTTATTCCTCTTGGATTGCCCTCTGTTGTCTGGCGCATCACCCAGTCTATGACTGTTAAAAATAGAGTGGTTGATAAGGGGCATCCCTGTCGTACTCCTGTCTTCACTTCAAAGGTTAGGTTGCTCTGCCCAATGCTACACGTAAAGTTGGCATAAAGGCTTTTTATGATTGACACTATGCAGCTTGGAATTCCATAAGCCCTCAGTATTTTCCATAAACTGTCCCTGTGTATACTGTCAAAAGCCTTTTCAAAATCAACGAAATTAATGTACAGCTGTCTTTGCCATTCTGAGCACTGCTCTATAATGTTCCTGAGGGTAAATATATGATCTACACATCTTCTGTTCTTTCTAAATCCTGCTTGTTCTTTCCTCAGTTTGTGGTCTACTGCTTTTGAAATTCTCTGTATAATTATCCTGCCTAGTATTTTGCTGGGAACTGAGAGAAGAGTTATTCCTCTCCAAATGTTGCAGCCTGCAAGATCTCCCTTCTTGGGCAATTTGACTATTATTCCTTTTCTCCACTCTGTTGGTGTTGTCCCTGTTTTCCAGACTTGTGCAAATAGTGGTTCTAATAGTTCTGCTGCTAGCTCTGGGTCTGTCTTAAATAGCTCTGCATTTAAGTTATCATGACCAGGAGCTTTTCCATTCTTTAACCCTTTGATTACTGTGATGATTTCTTCTTTTCGTGGGATGTCTGTATTAACATCTAGATCATTTTCAGCCTCAGGAACATTCAATTGTGTCTCTGGTGGTTCCTTATTCAGAGTTTCTCTGAAATGCTCTGCCCATCTTGTTTCCTGTCCCTCTACTGTCGTGATGAGATTTCCGTGCTTATATCTTACTAATGTAATATTGTTTGCACCTCGTTTTCCACTGATGATTTTAGTTATTTTGTATACTGTTGTCGTAGATTTTTGATAGGGGAATTAAGACTTGGGTTGGTCCCTTCTCAATAAATTAGAATGAGTGATAGCCACAGTGAGAGATGATAGTAGAAATAGATTTCCACGAGTGAGATGGTAGAAATTAATAGAGGCTGTCCCGGAAAGCGAGAATCTTCTCTCTCTCCGCCTATCTTCTACAACAGATCCAGAGGAGTAAGACAGTCTATAAACTATATATATTAATATATATATATATATATATATATATATATATATATATATATATATATATATATATATATATATATATATTACCACTCACGTGCACACACACACACAATTGACGACATGAAGACACACATACATGGGAAAACTATAACAATGATTATATAGATATTTGGGAACGAGCTGACCCGACACACTGATTTAGTTCAAGGGAATTTTTAATTATCAGAAAATCTCATCACAACACATAAAATTACATCAAAGCATATACAAATAGTAAAAAAAAATCAATAAAAATGCTACAAGAATGATAGACCCACAGTATGATCTTATCCCTCAAGGTATGCCCACAGTCCTGTTAGAAGAAAGTGATAGCCCCAAGGAATCAAGGATACATTAGCGGTAATCTAATGATTTTCCCCCTTTTTAAAGGTATGAACAGACTTAGATATTAGTATGATCTATCCTAAGGAAAAGTATCTTGTTGCAACAAAAAAACTTGCATAAAGAAATTACAAAGTGGGTGAAATTTGGTATACCATAAGAGAGTCACTCGTTCCTGCTTTCTCTCGGTTCATTCATCAGGGCCCTGTCTCACACAACCTTACCTACAATCGTGCTGCTGTTCGCCGTCTGGCGCACGTTATGACACAATCTGTTTTATCGTTTGATGAAGCGGATACCCAGCTCTGCAGATCTTGGTTTCATCCAATTTGTCCGGGGAGCGTCCTCTTCAGGCGATAATGTTGTTCAGATTTTAAGTTAGTGTCACTTTATCAGTTCAGGTAAGACATAGTTTTCAAGCGGGCTCACAGGATCAGAATCACAAGGTTTCCACTACTTAGGAACAATGTCAGGTTTGTAACTTCGATCAAAAGGTAAAAAAATTCTTGGTCACACCACAAGTTGACATAATTTGCGGAACGTTACTGTTTGTAATAGTTTACTTGCCACAAGGGCTGAACTGTACTTAAGTTTTCTCAGGAAGAATAAAATCTGGCGCAATAGGCCCGTTATGTCATTTCACCTTTAAAGTTCTTGTAAAGATTTTACACCAAGTCTTTTAAGGAAAATGTTTTAGTTCTTCTCAGATATTACTCATCAGTACTTAACGCTGGCAAAGTTTGGGTTAACCCCAGTTTTCTTCACTAAATAGAGGAAAAAACACATATAAAATAATTATACATACTATGTACTCGTTTATAACTTACATTATAAACTTAACATTTAACACTCCCGTGAAATAAGTTATATTCATAAATAAATCATCATGAATTAGGAATACATACGTATTCCGTCAATACTCAAGATGTAGCAGTGCAGTTATAAGTTAATTTTAAAATATATTCTCGTCTGATTATTTAGCAGTAAAATCAAATTCATTTATAGCTGCATGATTTTAAGCTAGAAATATAATTTATTCTGCTTTCCACTGAAACACGTCACTAGAAAATAATACAGACTATATTTTAATTCTCTCTGCACAAAGAACTAGTGAAAAATAGGCGATTCAACACTTAATCACTCACAAAATATTAGATACTTAATATAATAATTACCTCAACACAGAACTACGGTATCACATCGAAACTAAGAGCTTCACTTATAAGTTTAAGTATCTAGAACGAAGTGACCACGTCTACTGCAAATGGAGAATGAGAGAAATCAAGTTTAAAACTCTGATTATATCTATCAAACAGACAAAGATCCCACTATTTCCAAAAACCCGATCTCTCCCATTTCCAAACACCTACGTACCTTAGACGCTGGACATAACATGCCAAACGCGTCTTAGACACCTCACTGCTAACGAAACTGTCTGAGAGTGCCGTGACAGAGGAAAATACCAGACAAATGTCTGCATTCACACGCCGTGCAGATGTCGGTTATCACACCTCACGCCGAGAAACGTTCGTGTCAGGTGAAAATGCTAGACGAAAAGTCTGCTCCTATATCTGAGTATGAAACATAATCACACATCTCGTCTGACTGCAGCGACTGACACGTTATATAATAACATGCGGGTGCGTTTCTAAATGAGAAAAGAAACAGGCGAAAGTATGAATGGGAAAATAGTAATGTTTATAGTCGCAAACGTACGAATGCGAAAACACAGGAAAAGGATAAAAGAGCGATAATAAAGTAGAGGACACGGGTAGAAAAAGAAGAAAATATAGAAAATTTATTGATCATAATCTCTATGCGACAACTGTGCTTTGTTCATTTCTCGGTGCTGCCTCTTCTGCCTGTCTTGCAAGGTCATCCAGAAATGTCCTTTTGTTAGCACGGGTTTGACGTTTAACTTCCTTGTCCAGCTGACCGTACTGTTCACTATATATTGCCTTTAACCTGGGAGACTTAGCTTCTGTTTTCTTTCTTTTCATTTCCTTTCTCTTCGCAATGGTGCTTAGCGTATCTGGTGTTATCCAGTCTTGGCTCTTTCTTTCCTGGAATCCCAAGCATTACTTGCTGCTTTCCTTGTATATTGTTGAGATGGTGTTGAATCTCTGGTCAACATCATCGGTCTCTGTTCTTTCCTGGCTTATGATAATCTCATATCTTCTCTTTACGTCGACCACGAAAGCTTTTCTGGTGAGTGGATCCTTCAGTTTCGTGATGTTGTATCTTTTCTGTTTGACTGCAACTGGTCCAGCAGCTCTGAGTTTCACTTTCAGTCTTGCTACAACTAGGTGATGATCACTTCCCACATCTGCGCCTCTTCTTACTTTCACGTCTTGTAGTGCATGTCTCCATCTGCCATTGATCATTATGTGATCTATCTGGTTTCTGTCTCGTCCGTTTGGTGATTCCCATGTTAACTTGTGCACTTCCTTGTGTGGAAAAAGTGTTCCTCCAATGACCAGGTTGTTAATACTGCAGAAGCTTATTAATTTGTCCCCATTCTCATTTGCTGTTCCACTGCCGCATTTCCCCATTACTCTTTCGTTATAATTATTGTGTGCTCCCACTTTCGCATTTAGGTCTCCCATTACTATAATGAGATCGTACCTGGGTGTTGTTTCCATTTCTTTTTGTACCTGTTGATAGAACTCGTCCTTGATCTCTTCATCGCTGTCGTTTGTTGGTGCATAGCATTGTATAATTGTGGTGTTGGTGAACCTCCCTCTCAATCTTGCTCTTATCAGTCTGTTGTTGATGGGTTTCCATTCCAGTAAAGACCTTTCCATTCCTTTCTTCGGGATAATGGCTACACCTTCGTTGTGCTGACCTTCCTCTCTGCCAGAATAAAGTACTGTTTCCCCTGTAGCTGTTTTTATTCTCCCCTTACCTGTCCATCTGCTCTCGCGTATTCCCAGGATATGTATCTTGTAGTTCCTCATCGCTGCTGTGATTTGTCTCAGCTTTCCTGCCTCATTCATAGTTCTGACGTTCCAAAAACCAATTCTGGTTTCGTGTTTTGCGGTCGGGGCATCAGTTTTCATGCCAGTGGCTTCCTTTCGGCTTTCACCTCTGTCAGTCATTCGAGCCTGAGACTCCGGATGTCCGTCGCGCAGCAAAGCTTTTCCATTTATTGTTGTTTCCGTAACATGTGCGATTTTTTTACATAGACAGGGGTGTCGGCCCTGTGCTAAAACCCCCAACCTGGAGGACCAGAGTACCAGCTTTTGTCTGACCCCTACCCACGCAGACCAGTCCAGCTTGGTTGAACCTACCAGGAGTAAATCTCCCACTGGCATAGCTCTGGGGATTGTCAGGGTACACAAGCTGCCATACCGCTTGCTTTTAGTTTGGTAATACATAAATGCTACTCAACAATATATTTTTTTTTACAAAATGTACGTACTATATATAGAGTTGCTTCCCTCTCTCTCTCTCTCTCTCTCTCTTTTATTCTCTCTATCTCTCTATACGTATAGGTGTGTACATGTGTGTAGGTTCGTATGTGTGTATAGACACACACTTATATATATATATATATATATATATATATATATATATATAGAGAGAGAGAGAGAGAGAGAGAGAGGCGCCTCTCCTCCCCCCCCCCTTTTCCCCCGTGGCGTGTGGTACTGTGCTCTTACGAGACGAAAGATAGCTTGCTCGATAAAACTCACATCGGGAGTACAGTTCGGCATGATAGAAACGTTTTTGACTACTTTTACCTTCGATAAAATCATCCTCTTATGAATCTCACCTCCAAGCAAACTAATTAATTCGTTTTGAATAGTCTCCCCCACTCAATAGTGGATTTAGATCTCATGTGTTACAATGCGACAAATGTGCTTCATCATTATATGGTCAAATTTTCTTAAGTTGAACTAAACCTAGAAAACTGCCATTGGTAAAGATAAAGGTAGTCCCATAGCAGATACTGCCGTAAGGGAGTGAAGTGTTAGAGACTTCACCATACTAGGTCCAGCATCGAGAAGTGGGGTGACTAGTTCCCGTCCTCGTTGCCTTTTCCTTCCCTAAGTCAACGAGCAGAACCAGGTGCCCATTTACAGCTGAGTAGACCGAAGCGTGGCGGTACAGTAATTTAAAACCCATCACCTTTGCTGCGAGAGACCAGCGCTCTAACCACTCTGTCAATCGGACGCTCCGATGCCATTGGTAGGACTGTAAACTTCCTCTAAAGCAGAGCTTCCTAACCCGGGGGTACGAGACAAGCCAAATATTCTAGGAGGCGAATCATCGTAAGCACAATATAACACACACAACACACACACGCGCGCGCGCGCGCACATACACACATATATATGAGCAAGTATACCCGTCAAAACAATGACTGAAGAAGAATTACAGCCAACATCTTAAACATTCAGCACCTGCTTGAAATTTTAAATACTGAGAAATGGGAATAGTTAAACAGAGTGTAATTGGAGTAATTACTAGCTCTTTAACAAGAAAAAAAAATTATTTTGTTTTGTAAATGTAAGGTTATCCTTTTTTTTTTTTTAAATGTTTCCTTCATTGCCAGTGCCATAATTAAATACTTTAAGATCGCCTGGATTCTTATCTCGCGTGAGCGTTACATCAAACTGGCCGTGAACAAAGATGGCTTTTAGTAAGAGTACACGAAAATGATCAAATGATTGCCCCAGTGCTGTGTTAGTAGTCATGACAAAAGCTAAAATCACAGGAAACTGACGACGTCTCAGTATGACAGGAAAAGTCGTCCACCTTACTACCATCTGTGGTGATTTTAATCTTTAAAGATAATAATAATAATAGTAAAACTTTAGTTTTGACGAAATGTTAACATTTAAGAAAAGCATGAAAAACTATTGAGTGGCTCTTTTATTACGAAAAGCAATACATATATATATATATATATATATATATATATATATATATATATATATATATATATATATATATATATATATATATATATATATATATATATATATATGTGTGTGTGTGCTATGGACCCCTGAAGGAAAACGAAAGAGAGGCCGAACAAAAACAACTTGGCGGAAGACTGTGGAGGCTGAGATGCAAAGAATGAACCAGAGTTGGGGCACTGTAAGAAGGATGGCCGCCGACCGAGCAAAATGGAATCAATTTGTTGTTGCCCTACAAGACGCCACCAGGCGTAATGGCCACTGACTGCTTTGACGGTCGGCGGCTAAGGATCAAAGAAGAAGAAGAATATATATATATATATATATATATATATATATATATATATATATATATATATATATATATATATATATATATATATATATATATATATATATATATATTATATATATATATATATATATATATATATATATATATATATATATATACAAATATGCATATAATCTGGTAACAACTAGTAAATTCAACTCGGAAAGGCGGAGAAGATGACATAATTCGATACAATGGACTGATTAATTGGGAGGAAAATTCAAGACACCAGTGACCGGTGGAACTTGAGAAACATGGTCATCCACGCCAGTCACTACATCACTCCACAATTACAGTTATTTACTTATCACACGCACATTCTGCTGTAAAATCTTATACAAACTATGAAACTGCCTGTTATTACATAAGCACTTTTACACTTTCATCATCATCATGTGACATATTCTTTCCAGAACGTTGTCTCCATTACAGCTGCTCTGAACGCATCACGATTCTGGGCAAGTCGACCTGCATCAGCCAAAGACAAGTTCAGACTCTCTGTGATGTCCTGGGTCCACCGTCGTCTAGGTCGACCCCTTCCCCTTTTTCCAGGGACCATGCCTTCCATCACTGTTTTTTCCAGACTATTATGTCTTTTTATATGACCGAAAAATTTCAGCTTCCTTATTGCGATGGTATTTAGGAGCCAATGTTCCTGTACGTTTAGTGAGTGCAGTACTTCTCTGTTGGTCTTTTTTTCTGTCCAGGGTATTCTCAACATCCTTCTGTAGCATTTCATTTCGAATGATGTAATCTTTTTTGCAACTGTTTTATTGAGTGTCCAAGTCTCGCAGCCGTATGTTGCTACTGGGAATATACATGCTCTGATCAGTTGTAACTTTGTTTCTTTGCTTGTGCCTTGCCATAGGTTTTTCATCTGTATTAGCTTATGTGAAGCAATTGCAAGTCTTCTTTTAATTTCTACTGCACAGTCGCCAGAGCTGTTAATGATTGATCCTAAGTATTCGAATTCATTGACACTTTCCAGTTCTTCGTTATCAATTTCAATTTCTGGTTTGGTCTTTACTTTGTCTGTTGTCAATACTTTGGTCTTCTTGGTGTTTAGGTATAGATTCTGGGCCTCGCTGTGTTTTTTGGTGGACAGAAGTAATTGTTCAAGTCCTTTTGGGTTGGCCGAAACGAAACATTTACCGCATAGAAACATCAGCAACACAAACAAAATTATTCCAACAAACTTAAAAAAAAAAAACCAGGCTATTTTAATACTCAATAAACCAACAATTGAATTCAAGAAGAAAAAAACCTGGCACATATAATCGATTATTTTATAGCGATATGTCGTTATCGATTCCAAAGAATGTTATTTTCTGCACCTGAACGATCCAATAATGACGATTACAAACTGATTCATTATGTGTAGCAAAAATTACAAATGAGTCAACAAATGCAAATTATTTTGTTTTGAATGAAGAAAATTAGCATCCACAGCAGCCTTTTAAAAAGTGTTATTTAGACATTAGAAGCAGCGTGATTACAATTCCCGAGACGGTGGGTGAAGCGGAGGAATCTGAAAATATTAACCGCTCACGAAGCGAAACAGCAAAATATGCGGCACACTAGAGGGCATAGAAAAATATAACGGCTGACCAACGGTTAAGAGGTTGGGATCTTACCATGTAAATATCCTATAGAGCGCAATGGAGATACAGTATAACAAAAAGAGTGAACCATCAAGACAGAAGACGTCGGAATCCATGGATAAGGAGATGGCTGCTGATGATGATGATTTCAATTCCAGCATTTAATTTTAAATGTAGCCTACGGTAATTAGAGTGGATTTACGCCAACATTGCTTCATTATTTAGAAGAGTGGAGGGAGGGAACTGGATTATATGAATCTGGAGTGTTGCATGGAAGTGTTACTGTCTTGTAGTAGTTCAAATAGTAATACGGAAAAACATCCCTGCCTTGCTTCAGGTGTTTATATGGCTGTAGTGTAAGGGTTTTTATAAGTATGATGATAGTGTTGGAGAAGAAATAGAATAAGGTTTCTCTCCAGAAAGTGTGAGGTGCCAGTGACAGAGATGTACACTGGTATCACTCGATAGTCACGGCTGTGAAAGTATCTGGAACTGAAATATAACAGTCAGAACTTACTGCGCCACCCCGCTGTGTGACCACAAGTGATAACAATTCAACAAAACTCCACCTCAACTTTAGTGAATGAAAAAACTGTTGAATACAATTTATATATCCTTTTTATTTACAACTGTCTAATTTTGTAATGAATGATGAGTGTTGGAAGATGGTGATTAATGGAACAGTATATTTACATCAAGTGATTGTATATATATATATATATATATATATATATATATATATATATATATATATATATATATATATATATATATATATATATATATATATATATATAAAACTTAATAAAATAATATTGGCTTTTCCAAATTGAATTAATGAAATCAGGTTTATTCCACAACGTTTCTGGTACTAGTCTTTAACTATCCTGTCATTTACTGAAATTTTCTCATCATAGACTCTTTTGACTGCTCACATGTCACTGGAATGAGTTCTATATTACTCATCTTTTGGAAAACAACAATGTCCTTTTAGGTTGTGACACACTCCTTTGTAGCTGACAGTCTTGTCAGTTAGCCCGCCCAATAACTGAGGGGGACTAAGGTCTGTGAAAGCTTCAACCACTGTGCTCCTTTGGGGTATAGGCAGCGGGATTGAATAGCTTCTGTCTTCAGCTCAAAGACTCAAATATGAACCTGGAACAAGGAGTAATATGTGGCTATTCTGGGGTATGGAGCACACATATTTTCTATTGTACATGAGGCGAGGATGTCTCAGTGTATGCATATTGGATGAATGATACATGGTCCAGTGTAGTCAGATATAGTATGATAAGACAAGTGTCTACTTGTGGAACATTTTTTCAAATAATACATAAATAAATCAAATATTATGATTAAATGAGTATGATGCAACCTTTTCCTTCCACCTATACATGCCAAGACAGTGATGTACTTGCTGTTAGGTTATAATATCCCAGATAAGTACTAGCATGGTTATATAGTCCTGACAAAGACAGGTTAGGTTAGCCCTGACAAGGACTGGTTAGGTTATATGGTTGGTTTCAGTCTTCATCAAGCTTTACCCATTTAGACCAATGTTAGATATGTTAGACTCAAATTTCTAAACAAAATCTGAAATAAAATTGATATTATTTACACAAATATCTCCAGTAAACCTACATACCCTATAGTATCTGTATAAGCACAGATTTAGACTTGGTTTAGTGAAGCAGTCTGCACGGCATACATCTATGAAAGTATCAGCCTTGGCAGCTCTCTTCTTTTGTCTTTCGCTCTGGCCTGTCTTCGTGTTAGTGTGTGATTTAAATTTTTTGTTTTCGTTTGTTCGGTTTTTGCCTTCTTCTGGCGAGGCGCGTTCCTTTCAACCATCTGGTTATATCAGAGCGCATTTACCATTTTAAAAAAAGTCAACTCTGTTGACTGCTAACCCGATTAGCGTTGATAGATACTAAGTCCTGAAAAGGACTAACATGATCTATCTGCTAGCATATAGCCCTAAAAAGAACTCGCCAGCTACGCCAACGCCCGAGCTAGTGAATTGCGCTGTGATTTAAACCTAGCGCTGCTTCTTTATATAGAGCAAGCGCGGGCGTCTCGGATAGCTTCCTCAGTTTGGTACAATTTCGTCCTCAAGAATCCATCGTTCTGAGTGCATATGTGCAAATATCCTGACAACTTTTCCTCCGTACCACTAAACACGTCAATCCATCCCATTCTTATCTACCTACTTTTATTTTCCTGATTAGTAGCTTCCATTTTATATATTTTTAATCGAAATCAGTTAGGGCATGTATTTACTAGGATTTTTTAAAGTCTTTCGTCTTGACAGTCCTAGGTGTGAAGACTAAGTAAAACTTTAAATTTCTCTAATACTACTTACGTCTTCGCATCTTCCCTCTAGATTTCCATTAATACATATACCCTTTTTTTTTTTAATATGCCCGCTACTACTCAAGGCGAGAATCTCAGGTTAGTATTTCTAACCTGAGGCTGATTTTTACGTGAGTATCCCTTTTTTCCCTGTACACTGACAGCTGTCCACTCGCCATTCTGGCAGATACTCGCCGTCTTCGGAGGGTACCCATTAGAGCTGGGTCAGCTTAGGAGCCGCCAGTCTCTGGTCGACCACACTCCTTCAAATGTCTTCGCCAGGGCTCGAATTAATCCAGTCCAAGTCCAGGTCGACGACACTCGTTAAAATTTCCTCGCTCAGGCTTGAACCTGGATCACCCGATTGCCAGCGCAGTGTGGTAACCATTACACCAGCGTGGCTCCCTACATATCCTTTCAAGAATTAAAGCACTTTTGATAGTATTATATACTGCATGCGCTTGTAGCTTTAAATTTACTTTCCAGCAGATACGATTTTCAGTATCGCCATGTTTTTGCTCCTCCGTACAACACTTTCCCTTAACCAACCAGATCTGCTTTGGATAATATTTGCTGCCTTGCGTTAACCTTCAAAGCAAAAAAAAAAAAAAAAAAAAATCCACGCCGTGTCACACCCTAGTATGCGGCGTTCCGTCTTGCTTTCACGAAACGAGGCATGTGTTGACAAATTACACCACAATGGCTGACCATGCTTCTTAAGGTGTTGTGTAGTCTTTTTAAATTGCTCTAATACTAAAAACACAGCAGATTAATTTCATCTTTCATAAATAATTTCCAGTGGTATTTTTCTAAAAATAAACATGCCTTTTTGTAATAATTTTAAAAAATTAATGTTTATATATTCTACATGTCAGATTTATTTCAAAACGATCACTCAGTTTTCTTTCATTCACAAAAATATAAAAAAGTTGGTGTTTCTTTTTCAATCTCTCATCTTTAATTATTTATTTTTTTCAATCATCTGATTTTATTTTTCTGGAAAAAGCACTTCGGAAAAGAAGATAATGAGTTAGGTCAACGGAACGTGAAAATGCTCCTCTTATTTCTCCTTAATACAGAGCAAGGGTACATAACATTAGATGGCCCCTTTACCGAAAGCCCGTGCCAGAGTGTTTCGTGGTCACGTTGTTTTTACACTGGTGGTGCCAGTTATCCGTAGAAGATATCTTTCGGGATGCGACCATCTTCCATGCGGCGGACATGGCCAGGCCAGTGTAGTCTGCGTTGTCTAAGAAGTGTATAAATGCTTTGAAGGCCAGCACACGACAACACCTCGACATTTGTCACTTTATCTTTCCATGAAATGCCGAGGATGTGGCGTAGACACCGTAGATGGAAGGTATTGAGCCTTCTTTCTTGCTTAGCATAGGTTGTCCATGTCTCGCTGCCATATAGAAGTGTGCTGGTGACACATGCGTTATATACCACGGCTTTGGTCTTCGTTGTGAGTTTGGAGTTTCCCCAAACACGCGATGTGAAACGGCAAAGGTAGCTCCAGCTTTGCCTATGCGACTGTCAATTTCTGTGTCCAGTGAGAATTTGTCATTGATGGTAGACCCCAGGTATGTGAAGTGGTGCACCATTGCTAATTCATAGTTATCGATAGTGATAACTGGTGCAGCACCCACATCCGGACTACACATTTGTTTTCTTTAGACTTATAGTGAGGCCAAAGTCCTTGCATGCTTTTGTCATAGCATACGTATATGTTTTACAAATTCTTTCTTTCTCTCTGAGTTATCTTCTAAGTTATTTAGTTGATATCATTACTGGCCATCTCCGCCAGAGGTGTAAACTCCTGGATGATACTCTAATCCTTTTCTTGTATACTTCAGGTTCGTTTAGTTCCTTCTTTGATGTTAATAGTGACTTCGTATAGTGGTAGTTTAAATGTACATGGCATACAATCAGCAACTCATAAAGATGGAATCAAATTCGTTCTGATCCTTCAAAACTTTTAATAACTTAATAAAACAACACATATAATGAGTTATTCAAATGATAGAGTTCGCATAGAGGCCTTTACTGGGTCTTTGTACTTCAGGTTAACTCAAACATGAATTCTATGTCTTGTAACTTCTGTATTCCTCTTTAACTTATTCTTTTCTCCTGTAGACTTCCTTAGTCTCCCCAAAACCTGCTCCTATTTCCTCACATACCAATGCTCTTTATTAGCATTCCATACTTGATTTGTTACTTAAATATCTTCCTCGACGAACTGGTCAGACAGGTCTCTATAACTGCTCCTAGCAACAAAATTCATCTCATGCATAAATAATTGTATGTACACCCTTCTGATACTTACAAGTGAGAGAGCACATTTGAAGTTCTTCTATAAAAGTCGACATTCACTTTTTCTTGAAAATCATATACAATTCTGGATACTTCAAACCTTGTTCAATATGGCTCCTCTATAATATCTCTAGTTTCCTTCAGATGTTTACAGCCTTTTGGTTACTTTACACATAGTCGTTATAACCATCCGTTTTTCTTGGTACATAGTCGTAAAAATCTCGTAATGAACTCGCTAATCGTGCTTCTGCAAGATTCTCCTGTAAACAAAATTCTACTCTGTGCAAAATATAATCATAGTTCAATACTTACAAAAAACACAGCATAAACGCTGATCTCCTTTCAGAAATACACCTTAACTGTGAACCACAGAATCAAATTAAACTATCTCCCGATAGAATAACACTGGCTAGTGATGGCTGGACATCTAAACATATTCACATAAACCCTATCTGTAAAACCACAGAAGGTTCATCTTGTCCGCACAGCGATCACACCTTCTTCCTGAAGCACAACTCAGGACTGCCTGTCATCTAATGACCTCTGGTCATTTTTCGTGGTGTGTTTTCTTGCCACTCTTCTGATTCGCTGTCCCAAATCTTTTTACTTAAATTTATTGGTCAAGCCTTTTTTTTCTTGTTCTCGAACTTTCTATTTACAACTCACTATAATCACTCACTATTAGTTAACATGAACCGGTATTCTGAACCGTTGTCAGTTAGAAATATTATTATTTTCATTCATTATTTTCTCTTGTGAGCTGTCCTAACTGTTTATCTCACCTTAACAATAGCATGAATAATGCTTGGGCAAACCCCACGGTGACATACAACCCGGGGCCACACAAATGTATCCCGCAGGGAGACATTTGCGTTCTATCCACAACTATCTAGTCCCTAACTATAATGTACTATCCTATACCTGCTCCATTACATATACATTTACAAACTATGAGTTCCAATATGGAAAGTCACAAAAATAAAACCATATATGTAATGTCATTCCGTTACCAAAACTTAATGCTTCAATTGAGGTATATCATCAATCATTACTTAAATACATAACCTCATATGATACTACAACTGATCAATAATAATTCAATACATGCAATATATATTTATGCAGGTCGACACGGTAACTGTCTCTGGAAACAGAGATTTGTCAGCACTCGTCATGTCTGTAGTATCTGCCGTCAATGTCATTACTGAATTAGAACGGTAGATAGGCGGAGTTACACTTAATAGTATGGCGAAACGTGCATAACTAACTGTCCTGGGGCGATAGTGAAAGACGTGTCGCTAATCAAGTCAGAATTTGATGTGCTCGACTGATCTTAGTCTTGGATGCACAGTTCAAGTCGTTAATTCTGTCTGAAACTATAGACGTCATATACATGTGTACAGAACCTCATAAAATATAGAACATCCTTCTGGCTAAAGTTAATGTCAATGTGACTACGTGGCTGTGTCATCATTATCATCTCTCAAGTAATCACATACGATATCTTTATTAATTCTTCTACTAAGTCCAAACTATGATTACTGCTCAGAGCAGCACTACTGCGAAGCATGTTGCGTTCCTGGTGTCGCTATATAGTCAGCGCAATGGTAACTGGGGTACATCCTTTGTGGGTGGTGAAGGGGGAAACGGTATGAGATGTGTCATGGGGATGTTCACCAATATTGCTTGTTGTATACTCTTTGCTATTGTGACAGCGTCGTGGTCGTAGAATCAATGTTCTAATGTATGGCCACCTGCCTGCCCAGGTTCTTTGCCTCTTTAGTTAGCAATGACTACTTACTTAGTCATTCCCCTTCTACCGTGAGGTGTAGAGGTTTGGAAGAGAGAGCGCCAGACTATTCTATCGGCTGTCTTCCTCCTGGCCTGGTTCCATTCTAGTCCTCGGTCCTTCAAAGATTGTCTAATGTTGTCCTCCCAGCGGACTCTGGGGGGTCTGGATCTTGGCTCTTTGTTTCCCATGCTTGTCGTGGTAGCCGATCTTCTCCCATTCTGCAGATATGGCCAAACCATCTTAGTTGGGACTGTTCTACTTGGGTCTGTAGGGGGTGGCATTTTAGGCCTTGACATATCGTCTGGTTGCGTACCATGTCTCTTCTTGTTACTTCAACCACCTTCCTCAGATACCTCATTTCTGAGGTTTGGATCTGGCTTTTATGGGTTGTAGTCATTGCCCATGACTCGCATCCATATGTCAAGACTGGGACATAGGTGGAGCGGTATACAGCCATCTTCGTTTTCTTACCAACCTCTCTCTTGCTGAGGAATCCTCGATTTATGGCCTGAAAAAGTCTCCCAGCTGCTGCTTTTCGAGTGGCCAACTCTTCTTTGATGCCTCCCTTTCGGTCTATAATAGCTCCGAGGTATTTAAAGTGGTCGACCTGCTCCAGGACCTGTTCTCCCAGCTTAATCTGATGTCTTCTTTCTTCTCGTGATATCACCATGGATTTTGTTTTAGAGCTGCTTATGACCATCCCTCTCTTCTCCAGCTCTTCCTTCCAGACTTGCAGGTTGGATTGGAGATGTGCCTCTGATTTAGCAATCAGGGCAACATCATCAGCAAATGCCAGCTCTGAAATATAGACCTGTCTCATCTTCCAGTACCCCACTGAATACTTTCTTGTTCTCTCCTTACATGCCTTGATGACATCGTCCATAAGGAGTATGAAGAGGTAAGGTGATAGGATATCACCTTGTCTTACACCAGTGGGGTACTGAACTCTTCTGACTTATGGTTTGCTGTCCTCACATAATTTCTGCAAGACTTGTAGAAGCTCTGTATAGCATGAATCAGAGGTGCTGGAATATTCTTCCTTGCCAAACAGTCCCAAAGTTTGCTCCAAGGGACCCTGTCAAACGCCTTTTCCAGATCTATGAAACAAAGATGGATCTCACTCTTATACTCAAGGGCCTTTTCACTCAGCTGTCTGAGTGTGAAGATTAGGTCTTGAGTACTTCGGTTTGCTCGGAATCCGCACTGGACCTCATCCAATTGTGGCTCAGCTAGGCGTCGGAGTCTCTGCTCTAGGATTCTAGAGTAGATTTTTCCAGGGACACTGAGAAGGGATATGCCTCTATGGTTTCCACACTGTCGATTGTCACCCTTTTTGAAAATTGGTGTTATGATGGCAATCTCCCAATCCTTTGGTATGGTCTTGTTGCACCATGCTGCCTGTAGGACCCTTAAGAGTAATAGGTCGCCTGATGCTCCCATGTACTTAACCATTTCTGGTGTTATACCATCATGCCCTGCTGCTTTGCCCATCTTGATTTTCTCCAGTGCTGCCTTCAGTTCTTCCATCTTTATGTCATCTTCATCACCATTGGTTTCCTCTTCTGTGCTAGTGGTTATCATTTCTGATGTTTGACCTTGCTCACCATCAAGGAGTTCTGAGAAATATTCTTTCCATCTTTCCATTACTTCCTTCGGGGCAGTAAGCAATTTGCCTTGCTTGTCCTTTATAAATTTGAGAGGGCATTGTTTTTCCTTCCTCATGTTTTTTAGGGTCTTATAGAACAATTTCTGGTTTTCTTGTGCATCTTTTTCTAGCTTTTCTCCAAATTCTTCCCAGGACTTCTGTTTTGCTGCTAGCACTTTGTTCTTTGCTTCTGTTCTGAGTGTCACATATTCTCTATATTTTTCCATTTGTCCTGTTGTGTTTTTAGCTCCTAAGTATTGTTTCCATGCCATTTTCTTCTCTCTTATTTTCTCTTTGACTTCCTCTGTCCACCAAGGTGTCCTCTTTCTCTGGTTCCCAAGTCGGACTTCACCACATGCTTCTGCAGCAGCTGTCTTTATGATATCCTTGAATTTAATCCAGAGGGTTTCCAAGTCATCAGGTTGTTCTTCTGTGTTGCTCACCGCTGCAGCAATAAGCCCCTGATATCTGGTCTTAATTTCTGGCTCTCTCAGCTTGTAGGTCCTAATGCTCATTTCTCCTGCTCGTTTACTTGGTTTCTTGCGTGATGTTGAGCAGTTCCTAGGCTGAGCAACTCTTTCAGTTGTTCATTTGATTGTTAGCAGGTAGTGATCACTTCCAATCTCTGGCCCCCTCCAGACTCTTGCATCTCGGACATATTTGAATGAGCTTCTCTGAACAATGGCATAGTCGATCACTGACTTCTCATTCTTTGTTGGTTCACATCTAGTGTATGCATGTATGCGCTTATGGGGGAACTTTGTGTTTGTAATGATCAGATTCTGCTCACTGCAGAATCTAAGGAGTCGCTTTCCATTGTCATTGAGAGTATCTTCTCCATATCTTCCGATAACTCCACCCCATCTAGCATGGTCATTTCCAACTCTGGCATTAAAATCTCCGAGCATGATAACTTCATCTAGGCAGTCATCCACTGTCCTTTGAAGCAGCTCGAAGAATTCCTCCTTGACCTCTGCTCTCTCATCCTCATTTGGCCCATACACTATGACCAGGTTGACTATGGTTTCTCCTTCTTGTAGTTTCACAACCATAATGCGCTCTGAGACAAAGTTCCATCCCTTGATACTATCTTTTTTATTTTGGGCCACAATGCAACCCACACCCCCTTTAGCTCTTTCGGATATGGGTACACCACTGGAGAGCAGCGTGTTGCCATTGAGATCCATGACTCCTTGTCCTTTTTTCTTTGTTTCCGTTATAGCCAGGATTTCTAGTTTTGCTTTCCTCATCTCTTCCACCAGCTCCTCTTCCTTCCCATTTATACTTCTTGTGTTCCATGTTCCATAAGTCGTAGTCCATAGTCCGTTCCAGTTCGTCGCCTTTAGAATCAGTCCGGTTTTCTCTCTTGTGTTACTCGTAATCGTGGTTTAAAGCAAACAGGTGATTGGCCTGTTGTGCCTTTGCATGGTGGAGGGGCTGCCTCCATGCAGGCCGCCCTCCTCCTTTTTCATCCGGGCTTGGGACCGGCATAGGCGGAGTTGTTAGCAATCACATGCTGTATAATTATAACAGTCACATACACACACACAGCACGTGATGCGATAACGCCATAGTAATTGAAATACTGTTTATTTACACTTGAGTGGACCGTTGCTGCCTGCTTTGACCTCCACATCTGGTCCATCACAGAATATACAATGTGTAAGTTCGTTCTCAATATTTATTCCTTTCTCACTCTCTCTGTCTCTCTCGTTATATCTACACCTTATGACTGTGAACCATCAATGATCATTCAGGTGCTATAGTCTCTACTTCTGTTCTTTCTTCCTAACAGTTTCCTACTTTATTGTTACATATCATCTCAGTGTTCAGGTTATCTATTGATGGAACCGGACCTCGCCGGGGTTGTTACTTTCCCTTTCATCACTAAAGAATAGGACTACTGTCTATGTATGTATCAGATTTCACTCTACATACCTTTTCCTTTTCTGAATAAAATCTAACTCACACCGTTTCTCCTTCTAGACAAGAATTCTCACTATTCAATATTTCGGGTTAATCATTACCCAAAACTACTTCTTGTCCGTGAAATATTCATCACCTAAACTACTTGAATACTGCCTTCACATGGCCACTAGCGTATCTGTGTGACCTGCACTCTCTGCCTCACGCCTCTGGACTGCTGCTGAGAAAACGTGCTTCACTGGATTATCGTTCACCCCTGTCATGTGCATTATTGTTCGCGCATCCCCTTTTTGTACTCTGTCTGAACCTTCCCATATCTGATTCTCATGATTTGTTCCCTTACTGCCACACTATCTGTACCTGGGCGAGAGGAATTTCTTACATTTCTATGACTTGGCTATGCTTATTTCATATCTCTTCTTTTCTTTTTCCTCTTTTGCCAATTTAAATGTGCATATAACTGGAATCTATACACTATACAAACAAATATGACAATAATACTTTCAATACTAACAGTAATTATCAGTCTTGATCCTCTGGTGTGCTGAATCCGATACCTTGGGAAGTACATTGACAAGCTCTGTGAGTTTACCTGGAATAAGTCTACATAATCAGGACTCTGTGTTTCCCTAGATTACAGTCTGATTATTTCTTTTGTTTTTTCTAGAAATCTATACTCTCGTCCCTTAAAAAGTTACATGAGTAATGTGAGTGTCCAAGTGTCCAATAAATCAACTAACTTAAGCACTGGTAAAAAAATAATAATAAATTGACTTAGTGGTAGGTACTTTGTTGATAAAAGTACCTATAAGCACTGTGCTGGGGAAGTGCTGCGATTAGTACTTTAGCTGGGGGAGTAGTACTTTACGATGATTACACTGCCTGCATCAATTTTGAAAATTCTTTTGCAAGCTCTAACAGTGTGATTTCTCTACTGGAGAAATGACTGTCGTAATGTGACGAAATTTGTATCGATTGTGTTGTTGTGTTTATAGTCGCTCTGCAGGAGAAAGAGGGCGATTGAATATTTGGACGATGTTGTAAAACTGGAAACGGCTTGTGAACTGGGTGATGATTTCTTCTGAACTTGGCTCGTACATGCTCTTGTGGTAGACGTAATAGCTTCGCTTGTGGCAACGAATCTCCTGATGAAGGGCGGTAAGGGTGCTTGGTAGCTGTACGTATCTCAGTGTTGGTAGTATCATCCATACAATCGATGTCGCTTTCTTCTCATTCTGTTGTCTCAAGTTCTGACTCATAAGGTGCTAAAGGCTTGTCAACAATGTTCTTTTCGCTGTGTGTCTCATCGGAAGATCGCAATGCTTGAATGTTTGTATGATCTTCTGTAGGGCTCTGACTATGGTGTGTTATGTTGTTTCTTGTTGCTTGCAAGGGCCTGTCATCTTTGCTGTCCCAGCTGGAATGTGAAGGCTGGTGTGTGGGTTGTTGCTGGCTTGGAACTAGCGGTTGTACTCCTTGACTGCCATAGTATGTTTGACTCGTTATGGATGGGTGGGGTTCGTTCTCATTCACTGATACTGGTATGCTGCTATCTTTACCGTGTAAACGATTGTCTCGAGATACTAACTTCTCTCTTATTTCTACCGGTGGAATGTCATCTTCATCTTCTGATGTGTCTCTACAACGATTTAATCGATGTATAGCATCCTGTAGTTGAGTTGGGGTGTTACACTGTTCTGTGTGAATATCAAGATCATCATCTGTGTCGATTTCACTGTGTGAGGTGGTTGACGTCTCTGTGGAATTGTAGTGATTCAATATGGCTTTTCGTACGGGTCTGCCTTTCGATAAAGCTGGTGGTGCTATCGGGCGATGATTATCTTTCTTCATCTGTGCTGCATGAGCTTTGGTGACTATGATCTTCTTTTCATTCCATAATATGTAATTTATAGGTGTTGTCTTTTCAAGTACCTTATATCCATCGAGCCATCGTTTGTTGTCGCGAACATTCTTCTTATAATAAACTTTATCACCAACTTGAAATTGTTCCAATGTAGCTCTTTTATCGTGCTGTTTCTGCCATTTCTTGACAGCTTTCTGCGAATTGCGATTAGCTGTCTGGTGTGCTCTATGTTTCTCTCGTAGAATAATTTCGATGGGATCTTCTCCTACATACTTCCTCTGAGGTTGCAAGAGATTGTCTAATGGAAAAGTAGGTTCACGTCCATATAACATGTAGAATGGTGACAGTCCTGTCGTCTCATTTGTGTTTACACGTATTGCTTCGAGCGCTTGATTGATATATATCCCAATATTGTACGTTTCCTTTTATATATTTGGCAAGGATATCATGTAAAGTAGCATGCATTCGCTCATTTCTTCCATTGGCCTGAGGCCTGTAGAAACTACTAGTGGTATGTTGGATATGCAGAGTCTGGAGTGTCTTCTTGAAAGGGTTACCGACAAATTGTTTCCCATTGTCTGTGATTATCCTCCTAGGGCAGCCATGTCTTGGTACGAATTCTTGCAGAATATTGATCAACGATGTGCAAAAGGTATGCATTTCCGGACTGGGTAATGGGGTATGGACCAGAAATGTCCATGCTTATGACTTCCATAGGGAAATGGGATGGTTTCATCTCTTGCAAGGGAACTCATATTTCTCATTCTGCATGTTTTGCAAGTACTAACATATTCAATTATGTCTTTGTACATTGACATCCAGTAGTACCTTTTTTTTGATAATGTCGACGGTTTTATCCCTTCCAACATGTCCGTTATTGTCATGGAACTGCACTAATAACTCAGGCACTAATAACTGGGGAATTATTTTTTGTAGTCTCCCTTCTTGTTTCTCGTCAATGTGATATAGAATTTGGTCATGTGGCAGAATAGTAAACTGTTTGAGTGACGTGGGTTTCGTTTCTACTTGTTTAATAAGCTTGAGAATTTCGGGGTCTTTTCTCTGCTCAGTGTGTACATCAAATGTGTCCAAGTCTATTGTTTCTTATGTACTAGTATCTGTTGTGGTGGTGTTAAAGTCGACATCTACCCTGTTGGAATTTATGATGTTGATCTTCTTTGCATGGTTGTTGATGTCAGTAAAAGCATCAGGATCATCTTCCTGTGTGGTACTAGATGGGATTCGGGAAAGGAGGTCTGCACACATATTCTGAGTACCCGGAATATATTAAATTCTTGTGTCATAGGATTGCAAGTTCATGGACCAAGTCTGTAATTTCTTGGGCTGCTCGTGTGTCTTAGTGAGCCAATTCACCAAGGGTTGGTGGTCCGTTCTAATGATGAGTTTGGTGCCTGTAATGTAAAAATCAAGCTTCTGTATCTCATAATGTATGGCGAAAGTTTCTTTATCCGTAGTCGACCATCGTCTCTGTGTTTTAGAGAGGGCATATGATACAAATGCTATGGGCATCTCGTTGGGAATATGTGGTATGATCGGTATCTCGTCATTGTTACGGTAGTTTTATTGAAGTCATCTGCTATAGTTGGCAGTGCGCAATTTTTAGGTCAATAGAATTAATATAGATTGATTTTTATACTTCACGGATTAGTGAACGCAAAGTACACGGTCAAATTATGACGTGTTAGCGTACTTATAGAAACGAACGAAGCATGCATTCGCAACTCAAACAAATAAAGAACCAGCTCCGAACCAGTAGCAGTAACCAACCGTATCAGTCGTCTTCTCTGGGTTGGACTAAACAAGCACCTATTGCTGTATTGGAGGCATCCGTGTATAAGATCATTGGGCGAGATATATCTGGATGTGCGAGAAGTGGTATTGTTGTAAGCGCATTCTTGAGGTAGTCGAAGGATTTCTGACATTCCTCTGTCCACATGAATCGTGAATACTTCCTTGTAACCGCAATAAGCGGTTCAGCGGCCTTTGAGAAGTTAATAACGTGGCATCTGTAATATCCACAACAATCGATATAAGCTCGTACCTGCTTCACTGTTGTGGGGCCGGTATGTTTCTAATTGCTTCCACTTTATCTGTGTCAGGGCGAATGCCATCTTACTTACTTAGTCGTTCCCCTTCTACCGTGAGGTGTAGAGGTTTGGACGAGAGAGCGCCAGACTATCCTATTGGCTGTCTTCTTCCTGACCTGGTTCCATTCTAGTCCTCGGTCCTTCAAAGATTGTCTAATGTTGTCCTCCCAGCAGACTCTGGGTCGTCCTGGGGGTCTGGATCCCTGGCTCTTTGTTTCCCATGCTTGTCGTGGTAGCCGATCTTCTCCCATTCTGCAGACATGACCAAACCATCTTAGTTGGGACTGTTCTACTTGGGTCTGCAGCTGGTGGGATTTTAGGCCTTTACGTATCGTCTGGTTGCGGACCATGTCTCTTCTTGTTACTTCAACCACCTTCCTCAGATACCTCATTTCTGAGGTTTGGATCTGGCTTTTGTGGGTTGTAGTCATTGCCCATGACTCGCATCCATATGTCAAGACTGGGACATAGGTGGAGCGGTATACAGCCATCTTCGTTTTCTTACCAACCTCTTTCTTGCTGAGGAATCCTCGATTTATGGCCTGAAAAAGTCTCCCAGCTGCTGCTTTTCGAGTGGCCAACTCTTCTTTGATGCCTCCCTTTCGGTCTATAATAGCTCCGAGATATTTAAAGTGGTCGACCTGCTCCAGGACCTGTTCTCCCAGCTTAATCTGATGTCTTCTTTCTTCTCGTGATATCACCATGGATTTTGTTTTAGAGCTGCTTATGACCATCCCTCTCTTCTCCAGCTCTTCATTCCAGACTTGCAGGTTGGATTGGAGATGTGCCTCTGATTTAGCAATCAGGGCAACATCATCAGCAAATGCCAGCTCTGAAATATATACCTGTCTCATCTTCCAGTACCCCACTTAATACTTTCTTGTTCTCTCCTTACATGCCTTGATAACATCGTCCATGAGGAGTATGAAAAGATAAGGTGACAGGATATCACCCTGCCTTACACCAGTGGTGGTCCTGAACTCTTCTGATTTATGGTTTGCTGTCCTGACATAATTTCTGCAAGACTTGTAGAAGCTCTGTATAGCATGAATCAGAGGTGCTGGAATGTTCTTTCATGCCAAACAGTCCCAAAGTTTGCTCCAAGGGACCCTGTCAAACGCCTTTTCCAGATATATGAAACAAAGATGGATCTCACTCTTATACTCAAGGGCCATTTCACTCAGCTGTCTGAGTGTGAAGATTAGGTCTTGAGTACTTCAGTTTGCTTGGAATCCGCACTGGACCTCATCCAATTGTGGCTCAGCTAGGCGTCGGAGTCTCTGCTCTAGGATTCTAGAGTAGATTTTACCAGGGACACTGAGAAGGGATATGCCTCTATGGTTTCCACATTGTCCATTGTCACCCTTTTTGAAAATTGGTGTTATGATGGCAATCTCCCAATCCTTTGGTAGGGTCTTGTTGCACCATGCTGCCTGTAGGACCTTTAAGAGTAATAGGTCACCTGATGCTCCCATGTACTTAACCATTTCTGGTGTTATACCATCATGCCCTGCTGCTTTGCCCATCTTGATTTTCTCTAGTGCTGCCTTCAGTTCTTCCATCTTTATGTCATCTTCATCACCATTGGTTTCCTCTTCTGTGCTAGTGGTTATCATTTCTGATGCTTGACCTTGCTCACCATCAAGGAGTTCTGAGAAATATTCTTTCCATCTTTCCATTACTTCCTTCGGGGCAGTAAGCAATTTGCCTTGCTTGTCCTTTATAAATTTGAGAGGGCATTGTTTTTCCTTCCTCATGTTCTTTAGGGTCTTATAGAACAATTTCTGATTTTCTTGCGCATCTTTTTCTAACTTTTCACCAAATTCTTCCCATGACTTCTGTTTTGCTGCTAGCACCTTGTTCTTTGCTTCTGTTCTGAGTATCACATATTCTCTATATTTCTCTGTTTGTACTGCTGTGTTTTTAGCTCCTAAGTATTGTTTCCATGCCATTTTCTTCTCTCTTATTTTCTCTTTGACTTCCTCTGTCCACCAAGGTGTCCTCTTTCTCTTGTTCCCAAGTAGGACTTCACCACATGCTTCTGCAGCAGCTGTCTTTATAATGTCCTTGAATTTAAGCCAGAGGGTTCCAAGTCATCAGGTTGTTCTTCTGTGCTTCTCACCGCTGTAGCAATAAGCCCCTGATATCTGGTCTTAATTTCTGGCTCTCTCAGCTTGTAGGTCTTAATTCTCATTTCTCCCGTTTGTTTACTTGGTTTCTTGCGTGATGCTGGGCAGTTCCTAGGCTGAGCAACTCTTTCAGTTGTTCTTTTGATTGTAAGCAGGTAGTGATCACTTCCAATCTCTGGCCCCCTCCAGACTCTAGCGTCCCAGACATATTTGAATGAGCTCCTCCTAACAATGGCATAGTCGATCACTGACTTCTCATTCTTTGTTGGTTCACATCTAGTGTATGCATGTATGCGCTTATGGGGGAACTTTGTTAACTATGAATCCTAAATACTTGGTTTCCGTTTTTAGGAACTCACATTTGCTAAGCTTGAGTTTAACTTGGTGGTGTCGGAGGCGATCAAAAACTTGCTCAACTTTCCTTAAGTGGTCATCCATGGTACCTGATGTGTGAATAAGTACATCATCTGTATAGGCTAATGCAAAAGAATGCATTCCCTGCAAAACCTCGTCCATCAGTGCCATGTATGTTGCAGGACTCCCTTTCAAACCAAACGGCATGACGTTCCACTTATAGCTACCCATGTGTGTACAAAATGTTGACTTTTCTTTAGCTGCTGGTGTCATAGGAATACACCAAAATCCTGAGCGTGCATCCAATGTAGTAAAGTGGGTAGAATGTCCAAGTGTCGCCAAAATATCATCAATGCATGGTAATGGATATGAAATCGTCTTGGTAATTCTGTTCAATGTGCGGTAATCGCAGCAAAATCTACTTGTTCCATCTTTTTTCGATACTATTACTATTGGCGATGACCATGCTGATCTCGATCTCTTTATAATTCCTGCACTCAACATGTCGATTATAGATTTCTCCACTATTTCACGGTTCTTCAACGGGGTGTGGTAGGGTTTCAAACTAATAGGTTCCTCTGTTGTGGTCTGAATGTCCATATGTACCGTACTGGTTCTGCCTAACTCCATATCCGTTAGTGTGAATACATCTTGGTGTTTAGTGATGAACGCACTAAGTTTAGATTTATGTTGACCTACTTTCAGTGTCGCCAGTAATTGCGATAACCGGTCTGGTGTGTGATTCTGTATCTGGGACTCTTGGTTTGTCCACGGTGTTTTAACATTTCTGTGAATGTTACATCTACTCTCTCGTTCACTACAGCAATATTCGAAGGGCTTTGGATATCTGGGTTCATATCTTCGACAGAATGGTTTGTTTGCGTATCTCGTATTGGGTTTCCACCATGGAGTAAGCTCTACCTCTGTTCTATGATTGTTACTTCTGCTCTCTCGCTCACTACGGCAGTATTCAAAGGGTTTTAGATATCTTGATTCATATCTTCGATACAGTGGTTTGTTTGAGTATCTCGCATTGGGTTTCCACCATGGAGTATGCTCTACCCCTGTTCTGTGATTATAGTGTCCACTATAGTGAGAAGGTGATCTATTATACCAACGGCCTGTTTTATGTGCTGGGGTTGGCAATAAATAGTGGGTAACAAGATTAACATGGTGCGATTTTCTTCCACTGTTGCCTGTTCCTCTGTATATCTCATCGTATGCTTTTCTCCTTATTACTTGATCAACTTCGTGTGCATAACGAAGATATTTAGTTCTTTCCATATCTGAATATATATCTTCAGGTTCATCTCTGCAAGCTCGTTCATATGCCTCAAATTCTTGATCTTCTGCGTTGCTATGATTAGTGTATTGATCACCTGGGTATCTTCCTGGTAATGGTGTGTTATCTTGATAGTCTCGACTTGTGGGGTTGAGTGTGGGATCTGACATGGTGTGGGAAATGAAGGGTATCGATAGGTTGTGTCTTTGGGTTCATCTCTGCAGGCTCTATCATACGGTGTGTCATCTTGGTTAGTGCATCTTCTCTCTCTGTGAATGGGAGTAGCATAATTCTCAGGTACATAATAAGTGCTATCCATCTTGGGCATATGATATGTTCGTCGACATCTATGTTTCCCGTTGCTCTGCTGGCTGTAAATTTTTTCTCTATCTGTTGTTCTTTTCGACTTGACCAACGTTCTTGTTCCTGGAGTCTGGCGCCTAATCCTGTGAGTAAATTGGTTACCATATGTGCTTTGCCATTGACGTCGTCTGTCAGAGTCGGAGGGGTGACATGGGGCATGATTTTGGGATCTGCGTGGAGCGGGGGAATGATGGTGTCGACTCTGACCAACGTCAAGCATTCTGTTGTTTATGGTACAGGTCAAGGACGATCTTCGTACTTTAGCAATTATCGCACCTCTGTTTATCGTTGTAGCTTGTCCCGGTGTGTTTACAATCATGACTGGAAAGTCACGGGAGGGAGAGACTTCTGCAATACCTTCAGTAACAAACATGAAGGGTTCGTCATTGATGTCCTCATTTTCCAAGGGTTCAATCTGGATTGTTTGTCCTGGTCCGATATAATTGGAACTCTTAATTCGACCTTTGGCTATCACAAGCGTGTTAGGTAGTACTGTAACTGGAGTTGTTAAGCATACTAGGGATGCGATATGTATATCATCCTGTAACTGTATATATTCACCATTGATATTGATCTTATGCAGGTCGAAATATATTCTGGCGTTGTGGCGAGTAAGGAAGTCTCTACCGAGGATGAAGTTTCTGGACATCCCACGTAATTATAAAGGGATGTGTAAGCTGTTGCTGTCGTATGTGGAATGTAAAAAATGCTGTGCCACAAGACTTCATAGATTCTCCTGTCACCGAGGCCATACATGTCTTTGGTGGTCGGAAGTTCACAAGATGTTTAATTTGTTTGTATAACTGTTCCTTAATCAGACTAACTGAAGCGCCAGTGTCCACAAGTGCTCGGTAATTCTTCTTGTCAATATTGATAAGACAGGAACTAGGGTCTGGGGTAATGTTTATGCTCAGGTGTTCTTTGAGGAGGAGGTATTAGGTGTGGAACAATGTTGTTTTTCTTTCTATGTATGGACCTATGATGAAGGAAGTTGTTGTTTCCATCAATTTTATAGTCACCAATAACGGTCCTGCTTAATGGTTGACTGTTCCGTTTCCCTGGTTGTACATTCGTGATTGTCCTTGTGGTAAAGTGGGATGATATTACTATTTATAGGGGACTTAGTGTACTGACTGAGATCAGCTGTGAAGGTATCTGTATCTAATAAGTGTGGTGTATTACAGATGACCTTACTTGCTACCACATTTATACCTCAGTCAGAATTATTCTGGAATATTGTGATGACTACGTTGAATGTCTAGGGTTATGAAAATGATGAAGTGTAAGTCACAACAACAACAGACAGATAAACAATTTAATTTATTCCACAACACTTTACAACACTATGACACACACACATATAACACTCTATAAGACTATCTTAAATGAGTCAAGGGTAAAGTTTCAAATATATATGTAATAATTCCTTACAATAATAGATATCCTGATTCAACTACACAGTGAACCAGGAATCACAATCAAATGTAATCACAATTTATAAATATGATCTTTGTATTGACATAATTTATTAGTATTATCCTATGTGTGTAAGTTGTGAAGTAGTACTATGAGGTAATACTGGTTTTGTTTTTCAAGCTAGATTGTTGTTTGTCATCATGACTTCAAGTGTTTGATTATCGTGGAAATAGTATTGGGAAAAGTTCACAGTTCCTGTCATTTGAAACAATTTATTGTCCCTCTGTGTTTAATATAATGTCAATTTTTGAGGGGGGGGGCACATAATGTTGAGCTGCTCTGGCCACAGAAGCTTATCTTTCGTGATGGCGGCAGGAAAAGACTCCTCTGCTCGATTGCTTCACTGTGTTCTGGAGACACCTCACTGGTCGCTATCTGGACCAAGGAGTATGCTGTCAGCCTCTGGATTCAGCAAAACTCAGACCAGGTGCTGCTTCAATAACTTAGGACCACGGTCCCTGAAACAAGAAGGTTGTACCTCCTATTTCAGAACTAATTTATAATCTATTTCCACACTGAACACAATACATAACAAACACTGAGTTCAGAGCGGTAGGCCAACTGCTAGCTTCATCTGAAACAATTTACACCAGTATACTCCTCCCTAATGGTTACTACGCCTCTGCAATTCCAGCATTAGTTCTATCTAGTCAATAAGATAGGTGTCAGTGTACTATTTGGCAATTCCATGCAGTTTTCTTTTCTCCGACACGTTCTGTTCAGGTTGGAGCCGTATCTAGGCCTTGCCTCATGTTTGCTACTGAACCACGCACATATACAGACATAAATTATCAATTTACATTCAATTTTCATTAAAAAGATATCAAATATGTCAAGCTTACCACAATTCATGGAAATAATACACAAATACGTTGACTGGCGATGAATATGGCACAAATTCCGATCTGCCTCTGTCCCAGGCTTTTATTTAGAAAAAAATATAAGCTGGTTCTCAACGCACTGTTTCTGAGTAAGTTTATTTTAAAATGTGGCACTGAACTGACGCTCCTAATTGACTATATTGGCGGGTCTAACCAATCGGGCCATGTTTACACAGCTTTTCAAAAATTTTTACCCTTCTCACGTTTCCCCTAACAACCAAAATTAGTATTTGTAGTCCGACTAATCGTGTTTAGCCTTACATATCATTCCCGCCAATCAAATAGGATTTAACATGGTGACCTATTTCCCGTAAAATGGTGGTTTCAAAACATGCCACTGTGCGATTATTATTTGGTGTTGTCTGACACCCTCACTATTTTCTTTTGGCTATAATTTGTTAATTCCTAGACTATTTGCGTAACACTTAACATATTCTTTGTCAGCAAGTCCTAAGGAACCCAAATATATAAGTTTTAAGGGAGCTAAGTGGCGGCGTTCAAAATATGTATTTTCTTCTAGGATAGTCGTGCTGTTACCACCTCCTCACTTCCAAACTTTATGGTGTCTGCTGTACTGTCAGACTAATGTCAGGAGTTTAGACATAAAACAGTAGAATGTCATGTTTCCCAATAAGCATTTTACAGGTTTTTAAACCTAACTCTCGTATGGGTAGTGTTTTTTATCACTGTCGATTTGAAAAAAAAAGCTAGTGCTTCATGCCTTTCGCGTTGGGGGTGGCATTAATTGTATATCGCGAGACGCGTGTTAGTGTTGCCGGCGTTCCTGCTTTCAGCCCTCCCTCTCTCTCTCCTAATTCCATCTGTCTTTTCGTTACGCAGTGTATAAAATGAAATTAATGCTAGTATTAATTTAGGTCATTAAGCAGCTTGCGTATCTCAAGGTTTTCTTAGAAATGCAGTACACGTTTTATTGTTTTGTGGAAACGCGTGTATGCTGCTATAGGCTTTATTAGTAAACGTGAAAACGTGAGAATATGCAGACGAAGCAGAAAAAGGGGGGTCACGAGTACAGTCATTGTGACAGCACTGTTCTTTACCATTCTTCTTTCCCTGTTATTGAATTTATGTGTTAGGCTTTACATTTACCTTTTAATTTATATATGTGGATTTAGAATGTTTCACGACAAATTCTCCCCTCTTAAAACAGACGTTATATGTCAGTCTATAATTCTATATACACATAGAGAAATTTATTATTATTTCTGGGGCTTACGGTGATTCTCATCACACGGATGGCGGCTTAAAAAATCCGCTCCCAGATTTGTCTTACCAGATATAAACTCTATGCTAAACTCAAATGGCTGCATCAGTAATGACCATCTGAGTAACCTAGAATTTTCATGCCTAGCCTGCGCTAGAAACGACAAGGGTTTGTGATCCGTTTGCAACTTAAATACCTTCCCATACAGATAAATATTGAATTTCTTTATCGCCCATATTACTGCAAGACATTCTTTTTCGCTAGTTGAGTAGTTGGTTTCAGCTTTATTCAACTTTCTGCTAGCATATGCCACTGGGCTTAATTCCCCATCCAGTGCATCTGATTTCTGTAACAGGGTCGCACCTAACCCGATATTACTGGCATCCGTTCTTACAATGAATTCTTGACTTAAGTCAGGTTTTTTTCAAAATAGGTTTGCTTGTGAGCTTTCCCTTCAATTCCTGTGTGATAAAATTAACCGTGATACAACGTTAAAATATCTCCAAAGATAAAATGTAGGGATAAAAATAATGCGTAAGCTACTAGACGACATGATCGCCCACGCCGCGGGTCACCACCCGCCATGGAAACTAACTTGTTAGACGTGAAGGCAAAACGTTTACCCTTGGAACGGGATGAGAACGGAGATGAAAAGGAAAAAATATGACTGAACACGTGCTTGAAACTAGCAAGGCTAAAAAGACGCAATTGGTGGGGAAAGGAAAAAAATTCACGTCCCCAAGTTGACACAAGGTAAAGAAATTGACAAAAGGGACCTTAGCTATTATACGCAACAGTCATTTCTTGGACGCTTTTGCGATAACTTAGTCCTTTTATTTAAATTCAGCGGCAAACGCATTACAGAAGATGCTCGAAAACATTTCAAAAAAACCAACTAACCTTGAAAAGTAACTTTTTCTTAATAATAATGTTAGGAATATAAAACCTAGCTGGCCTGATGGCCCATCTTGAGCAGTGAAATAATATGCTTTCATTTATACAGACGGATAGATAATAAAGATATTGACAAAAGACTGTGTTGTTCATATCAGCGAGCGACTGCATTGAAACAAAAAATGTCACTAATTTTCAAAAATTGCGGCCTTGAGACTCAAGTGCTAAAATCCAGTTGGAATGAAAGAGAGGGAATGTGGTGGAGAATTGTGGCTAAAAATAACTTTAAAGGCAAAATTGTGTAGGGGACGGCAGAGTTGGTTCAAAAAAACAAGTGTGTTTTTTGTGAAACGCAAGTAGAGACAGACGGACCAACAGACAATAATACATACTTGACTGAGGTATGACTGAATTGACTTTTGGTAGGAGGTTTGAATTTGAAAAGGAAAAAAGGCGGTGATTGGCCACAGATAAACATATTATCGGCGCTCAGACGCGCATTTTTGCCATTCAACATAAACTGTCCAGTAGTAGACACAGAAATAATTCAGTGGTGTATTTCCCAGAAGCTAATTGAAATATTTAGAGGGACGCCATACTAGAGCCAGCAGCTCAGCTGAGTTTTGCTAGCATATAACTGTGTTCTCTATTCATAATTCTGGTAAGACTGAAAGTATTTCTTTGTATATTTTAATATTGTTTAATGATTCGAGTGAATTGATACTGCCATATCAAAATCTATCCCTTACAACAAGTAAGGATTCGCTCTAGACCCCCCGCCCCAGTTCAGGGTCTAGAGACAAACAAAATACATAAACTCCAGCAAGGATTATGAAGGGCGGATCAAGTGTTGAGATCAGTGGAACATATCACCTATCCTATTCTATGGCAGGAAGCTAATGAACATATTTCAGAATATGTAGTCTGGGGGAACTTATCCTATGTGAAACCAACTTGGTAAGATGTGCTGTATGGTCAGAGAGATCTGACCCCGTCTATGTGGTGTTGTTGTGTAGTGTTGAGTGTAGAAGTGGCTCAGGAGGTAGAGTTCTGACACATGACCAAATACTTTTATTTCAGAACTGTGAGTTTTTTATTTGGCACCAATGTGGTGTCAAATGATGTGTTGAATAATACAAGAGTGGACCCGTGCAGTCTAATATTTTGGCAGAGCATCCTTATATTGCCCCCAAGCACGGAGAGGTGGGGCCACCAGATTCCAGCACCAGAACTACTCATTCAAGATACGTGAGCGTCTGGCCTGCTGGACATTCACCAACTCAACTTATTTTCTAACACACCAACTATATTCCCATCAATAAATGGACAATGTTTAGTCGCCATAGACAGGGAGTGATGAGGCCACCCCAACAGCACATCCATTAATCGTTCTCCCAGATAAATTACAACTATAAACAGTAGTAATATTAACTAGTCTTGTAAAATACATATGTACACACCTTTCATTTATTATGCCATATATTCATGCATTTCATTCATAATTGCAAAACCTTTCATATGTTCTGACCAAAATAAAACCTTGGTTCAGAACAAATAAACTTAAAGAAAATTTACTATCAAAATTTTACACAGCTTGAGTTAGTTCAGTGTGTTATAACATTTTATTAATATTATTAGACTTATTAAATATCTGTGTGTGTGTATGTAAACTACCACAACACATTACATATCAGTACCCTAGAATTTTAACGTAGCCACATTCATTAGTAAAAAAGATAGGTGTGAGGTCGTAGTGGTAGCAAGAAGGGCCTTCTGTAAATTCACAGCTACATTTATCTCAGGAGCCTTCACAGCTGACCTCATGCATCACACTAGGTAATATCACAATCATACAATACCATCAAATCCACTACATATATTGGGGGCTCGTCCGGGATCATTAGCTTAACAGTAATATTAGGATCTCCTGGTGGGAGAATTAAATTAGGGGAACAAATTATAAAAATTAAAAGTGTCCCTTAAAATTGAAAGTGAAAATAAAAGTTGGTGAATCTTCACAGCCAGTGGTAATTAATTAGTTAACTGGCTAATTAGAATTACTTTAGACTATAGTAATTAGAATTACTTTAGTGGTTGGAAATTTTATCTTGCTCATTGCTAAATTGTCTAAAAAGTATGGCGGAGCTAGCCAAATTCAGATCAGCTGCTGTGCTAACGGCAAAGGATATGGGAATGGATGGTCAGGTTTTAATTCAATATGTAACGGCTGAATGTGATAAGTATATTGAAAGGGAAGATAGGAAGGTAGCTGAAGAGAAGAGGTTGCAAATTGAGGCTGATAGAGAACTTAAGAGGTTACAAATTGAGGCTGACAAGGAGGCTAAAGCATTAGAGGCAGAAGAAAAACGACAGCAAAGGGAGGCAGAAGATAAAAGATTGACTGCCGAAAGGGAGGCAGAAGATAGAAGGTTGCAAAGGGAGCACGAATTACGACTAAGGGAGCTGGAATTACAAGGCCATGCTCCTGAAAATGGTGCCAGCCCTTTTGCCTCAGATGCTACGCCCAGTCTGGGAGCCTCAACATCAGCTATGGGGTTTCATTTAGACCATTTTGTTGAAAAAGACGATGACATAGAGGGGTACCTAGGACGTTTTGAGTTATTAGCTACTACATATGGGTTAGAGAGAGAGAGGTGGAGTTTAAAGTTATCACAGGGACTGAGAGGTACTTCTTATGAAGTCTTCGCAAAAATGAACAGAGAAGACCAAGACAATTATGACATGTTAAAGCAGGCTTTGTTATTAAGGTACGAAAAAAATGGTGAATTTTATCGTAAGAAATTTAGAAATGCCAAACTGTTGTCTGGGGAGACATACCACCAATTCTTTGAAAGACTGGAAACCTATTTGGAGAAATGGACAGCTCTGGGGAAGACCCAAGATCTTAAAGAGATGATCATGATTGAGCAATTGAGAGAGTCCATGGCTCCAGACATGAGAAAATTTCTCATGGAACAAGGTGCAGAGAAGTTGGGGGAGGTTTTAAATGTCGCTGAGAGGTATCAGGCAGCCCAGGCAGAGGTAAGTGGTGCTAAAAAGAAGCACATAGACAATTTTAAAGCTCCACAGCAATTTAATAAATTTGATAATAGAGAACAGGGAAATAAAGGTAGGACAAACTTTGAACGGCCAAGAAATGACTATCGAGACAGAAACTCACAGTTCAATGACCAAAAATTCAATGAAAGAAAACCGTTTAACCAAGGAAAAAGATGGTGTAAATGGTGCAAGAAAGATAACCATAACACCGAATTTTGTAGAAGGAAACCTTCAAACATTGCTGCAATGAAGTCGGGGACTCAAAGATTAAAGGTTAATCCTAATGGACAGCAGGAACCTTATCACCCCCCAGTTTGTGAGGATGTTATTTGTAATGGGGTCACCATAAGGTGCCTTTATGATACAGGTTTGGATTATGATTCAGTTGTGAAGTCTAGCCTAGTGGACCCAAGTCAGTATACCACAGAAACAGTGGAAATACAAGGGGCGACTAAGGACATACCACTCATGACACTTCCCATCGCAAGGATAACGGTGAAAACTCGCTATGTGGAAGGAGAAATCAGAGCAGCAGTGATAGATGAACCAATCTACCCTCTGATATTGGGGTGTAGATACGTCTTCTTGGGGAATCCCGAGAGACCTGTGATCATGGCGACAGTGCAGACCAGGTCACAGAAGAAGGAGGAAGAAGGTGAACCTATAAATGCTCATCCAGAGGAGATGAGGAAGGCGCAGGCTGAGGATAGGACACTCAAGCCATGTTTTAAAAAATTGCCCAAATGCCACACACCTCCGAGCAAGGGGGAATATTTTATGAAGAACAAACTATTATACAGGAAGGCCGGAACTGGAACAAATGGTCACAACCAGCTGGTTCTTCCCACTTCATATAAGGATAAAGTGATGGAACTCGGGCATGCGATTCCCTTCAGTGGTCACATGGGGATCAGCGCCACAGGACAGCGTATAGCTTGTCATTACTTCTGGCCAGGGATAACGGAGGATATAAAAAGATATGTCAAATCCTGCCCAGAATGTCAAAGGGTAGCTCCAAAGCACTGGACTGCTCCTGCAACTCTAGGGGAAATGCCCATAGTGGGAACACCTTTTGAGAGGGTTGCAGTGGATATTGTGGGACCTCTCACTCGGACCAAGAGGAGGAACAGTTACATCCTTACTCTGGTGGACACTTGTTCTATGTGGGGAGAGGCGGTAGCCCTGCCATCAATTGATTCAAAACATGTAGCAGAGGCACTACTTACAATATTTACCCGATTAGGATTCCCGCATCAAATCTTGACGGATAATGGCTCTCAGTTCAAGGGGAAACTAACGGAAGAAGTTTTTAAGCTATTTCAAGCCAGACACTTTCATTGTAGTCCGTACCATCCACAAGGGAACGGCCAGGTAGAGAGGTTCAACGGGACTCTCATTTCTATCCTGAGAAAGCTGGCACACGAAAAACCGGATCTGTGGGATCAATTCCTGCCCGCCGCATTGTTTGCGTATCGGGAGGTACCACATAGTTCAACCGGGATGGCTCCCGCAACTCTGCTATTTGGGAGGCCAATAAAAGGTCCATTAGAAGCTCTATTAAGGACCTGGACAGATGAGAAGGCGGAAGAGACTGTTACCTCATCTTATCAATACGTGAACGAACTGACCACTCGTTTGAAAGCTGGATGGAAACTGGCAAATGATAATTTGAAACAAGCCAGGAAGAAACATGCAGCATATTTTAATAGGAAGGCAAAGGACAGAGAACTAGCTGTGGGAGAGAAGGTGCTGCTTCTACTACCCGGAAGCCAGAATAAATTACAAATTGGTTGGCAAGGTCCATATACGGTTCTAGAGAAGGTGTCTAGAACAAACTATAAAATTGACAAAAAGGGGAAGGAGAAAGTTTATCATGTAAACCTGTTAAAGAAGTATCTGGACAGACCACTCCAGGAAAGCACCCCCTTATTGACCTTGGCTATCGCAACTCAAATGCAAAAGGAACCACTCACCTCACATGAATACCCATTACATCCTTGTGAAACAGCAGCACAGGTAAAAGTCAGTAAGCACCTGACTAAAAACCAGAGGGAGAGAGTTCAACAGGTTCTGGAGGAACATACAGATGTATTAACAGATAAACCAGGCCATACAAATTTGCTACAGTATGACATGAAACTGGTAGACTCAAACCCAATCTGTATGAGAGCCTATTCTATTCCGTTCGCGAAGGAGAAGGCATTGAAGGAAGAAATAGATTATTTGTTGAAGGAGGGGATTATTTCACACAGTGAATCATCTTTTAGCTCTAGTGTCGTTTTGTTGAGAAAACCGTCTGGGGAACACAGACTGTGCATAGATTACAGGAAACTGAATGCTGTCACAGAAGGACAAGTGGATCCATTACCAGACACAAAACAGTTATTTGCCAGACTGAACAAGGCAAAATACTTTTCAAAGGTGGATCTTAGTAAAGGCTATTACCAGATTCCAGTGAAGCCTGAAGTGAGACCTTATTTGGCTTTTAGCACTTCGGATGGACATTATGAATTCAATATGCTACCATTCGGACTGAAAAATGCTCCGAGTGTATTTTCAAGGATGATGCGCAAATTGTTGGATCCCCTGAATAACCCATGTATCACGAATTTCATGGATGATATTCTCGTCGCCACAGAGACATTTGAAGAACACATTGAAGCTCTAAAAATGTTATTTAATAGGCTTAGGGAGGCGAACTTAACTGCTAGGCCAACAAAATGTTGTATTGGATGCAAAGAGTTGGAATTCTTGGGACACACTGTATATCAGGGTAACATGACCCCTGATCCTAAGAACTTGGAAAAACTGCAGAGAGCACCTAGACCACAAACAAAAAAGGACGTGCGATCATTCGTGTCGTTATGCGGATTTTATCAAAAATACATCAAAGATTTTAACTCTATTTGTGCTCCTCTGACTGATCTGACTCGCAAGGGACTTCCAGATAAAATTATTTGGACTGCACAATGTGAACTAGCGTTCCAAGAGTTAAAGGAAAAACTCACTAGCAAGCCTATTCTCAAACTGCCTGATTTGACACAGGACTTTGTCTTAAGAACCGATGCAAGTAATGTAGGACTCGGAGCGGCTTTGTTGCAAAGATCATCTTCACCTGATGGGGAACTGAAACCAGTCGCTTATGCAAGCCGCAAATTGAATAAGGCGGAACAAGGATATTCCACAAGCGAAAAAGAATGTTTAGCGTTAATCTGGGCAATAAAGAAGTTTCAAATCTATCTGTATGGTAGGACTTTTGTGGTCGAGACGGATCATCAGCCTCTCGTATTCTTATCTCAGGCTAAGCATGAAAACGCAAGATTGCTGAGGTGGTCTTTATTGCTTCAACCTTATCAGTTTAGTATCCAATATATCCCAGGCAAATTGAATGTCGGTGCAGATTTCCTCAGTCGGCACCCCTGTGATCAAAATTAGAGTAGTGGCAGGCGTGAGGAGTAATTTTATCTATGTGTATCACTGGTTTTGGAACTTGCCGTAGGCATGTTTTCAAGTGGGGAGATGTGTGATAAAATTAACCGTGATACAACGTTAAAATATCTCCAAAGATAAAATGTAGGGATAAAAAATAATTCGTAAGATACTAGAAGACATGATCGCCCACGCCGCGGGTCACCACCCGCCATGGAAACTAACTTGTTAGACGTGAAGGCAAAACGTTTACCCTTGGAACGGGATGAGAACGGAGATCAAAAGGAAAAAATATGACTGAACACGTGCTTGAAACTAGCAAGGCTAAAAAGACGCAATTGGTGGGGAAAGGAAAAAAATTCACGTCCCCAAGTTGACACAAGGTAAAGAAATCGACAAAAGGGACCTTAGCTATTATACGCAACAGTCATTTCTTGGACGCTTTTGCGATAACTTAGTCCTTTTATTTGAATTCAGCGGCAAACGCATTACAGAAGATGCTCGAAAATATTTCAAAAAAACCAACTAACCTTGAAAAGTAACTTTTTCTTAATAATAATGTTAGGAATATAAAACCTAGCTGGCCGGATGGCCCATCTTGAGCAGTGAAATAATATGCTTTCATTTATACAGACGGATAGATAATAAGAAAGATATTGACAAAAGACTGTGTTGTTCATATCAGCGAGCGACTGCATTGAAACAAAAAATGTCACTAATTTTCAAAAAATTGCGGCCTTGAGACTCAAGTGCTAAAATCTAGTTGGAATGAAAGAGAGGGAATGTGGTGGAGAATTGTGGCTAAAAATAACTTTAAAGGCAAAATTGTGTAGGGGACGGCAGAGTTGGTTCAAAAAAACAAGTGTGTTTTTTTGTGAAACGCAAGTAGAGACAGACGGACCAACAGACAATAATACATACTTGACTGAGGTATGACTGAATTGACTTTTGGTAGGAGGTTTGAATTTGAAAAGGAAAAAAGGTGGTGATTGGCCACAGATAAACATATTATCGGCGCTCAGACGCGCATTTTTGTCATTCAACATAAACTGTCCAGTAGTAGACACAGAAATAATTCAGTGGTGTATTTCCCAGAAGCTAATTGAAATATTTAGAGAGACGCCATACTAGAGCCAGCAGCTCAGCTGAGTTTTGCTAGCATATAACTGTGTTCTCTATTCATAATTCTGGTAAGACTGAAAGTATTTCTTTGTATATTTTAATATTGTTTAATGATTCGAGTGAATTGATACTGCCATATCAAAATCTATCCCTTACAACAAGTAAGGATTCGCTCTAGACCCCCCGCCCCCAGTTCAGGGTCTAGAGACAAACAAAATACATTAACTCCAGCAAGGATTATGAAGGGCGGATCAAGTGTTGAAATCAGTGGAACATATCACCTATCCTATTCTATGGCAGGAAGCTAATGAACATATTTCAGAATATGTAGTCTGGGGGAACTTATCCTATGTGAAACCAACTTGGTAAGATGTGCTGTATGGTCAGAGAGATCTGACCCCGTCTATGTGGTGTTGTTGTGTAGTGTTGAGTGTAGAAGTGGCTCAGGAGGTAGAGTTCTGACACATGACCAAATACTTTTATTTCAGAACTGTGAGTTTTTATTTGACACCAATGTGGTGTCAAAAGATGTGTTGAATAATACAAGAGTGGGACCGTGCAGTCTAATATTTTGGCAGAGCATCCTTATATTGCCCCCAAGCACGGAGAGGTGGGGCCACCAGATTCCAGCACCAGAACTACTCATTCAAGATACGTGAGCGTCTGGCCTGCTGGACATTCACCAACTCAACTTATTTTCTAACACACCAACTATATTCCCATCAATAAATGGACAATGTTTAGTCGCCATAGACAGGGAGTGATGAGGCCACCCCAACAGCACATCTGTTACGCACGGATCATTATTATTTTTCGTTTGTATAAACATTTTTCATATGTATGATCATTTTTTTGACTGAAGTGTGTATTATGTTTTCTATGGTCAAAGGGACATAATCCGAGTTATCGAGACTACAATTTGTTAGGAGTTGCCTTCTCTTGTATAGAGACACGTTCGGTCTATAATTTCTTGAACGAAGCGTGACCACATCTCCTTATTTGGTAGTATCAGTCAACTATGGTAGATGTCTGAAACCTTTCTTAACGCTTCTTTTCATGACCATAAAAGGCGCGACTGTGTAAGACTTTTATCTCGAATGTTCTTCGAATCGTCTTATTGTGAACGGCAACTCAGAGATTGTCGTTCTGCGCATGTCAAACCGGGAGTTCGTTCTGTGTGTTCCGCCCAGTTGGGGCAGTTTAGAAATGGTTTAAGAAGCGAGCAGACGCAACTGCGTCTTGTGATTCTCTGAGGGAAATACAGTGTCTTAGTGAGTTAGTTAGCTAACTAGACTATTTCCCAGTATTATGCAGCCTGCCTGGAGGCATATGTTCATGGTTGATTTTCCGAAATAAGGTAATTCCTCTTGTATCGAACTTTATGCTATCGTCTAGAGGTTCGTCATTTTGTCGCCTATTTGCTCGCCTGTGTGATGCAAAATGGAGAGGTACTTTGACTAGGATTAAGTCACCAGTATCTGTATACCTGAACTAGTTAAATATATATGGGTCGCTCTAGACCAACAAGACTGTTGTCTGTGTTCCAGGATTCGTTATATCAGAGATCACGTCCAAGTCAGATGGTTAGACTTAGGAACATTATAAAGGTCGAGCTGACCTGTAGCCCATGTATGCTATTCACGTGCAGACAGTGAACGGACTTATTGTATACAACTGATCTGCTAGCATCAGAATGGGAGCATTTATTATTGTTTATGAACATTGAAGATCTGTAGCTGACACTGTTGCAGAAGTTATAGAAATTATTATTATTTATACAGCTTCACGAACTAGCACTCGATGATTGATGAATTTCTGAATCTATTGAACTGTGATGTCTTATGACGCATATATACAACAGCTATCATTGCTGACTACAGAAATTGTTTTCAATGTGCCATATCATCTTGCTGAACTCGTTAACCATGTTGATGTCATAAGTATCATGACTGTTTTGTGGCGTGCAATAAATGAAAGAAACTTATACAACGAAGTTACCCTTTCTATGACTCTACACGTCATGTTGCCTGTGTGATAACCCTGTGAACTGTTCCACTACCACATACACAGCAACATCCTAAATCAGAGAAGACACCTACATCTTACACTTTAACACCAGGTGTCGATAAGGGTGGCAAGTTACCACTTCAGCACAAATCCACCCTTATCATTTTTGGTGGCCAGAGCTGGTTCTATCATCTGATATTTTGGCGCACCATATCATTTTTGGTGGCCAGAGCTGGTTCTATCATCTGATATTTTGGCGCACCATATCATTTTTGGTGGCCATAGGTTGGTTCACTCTGATTCCAGCTATCAAGGGGGTCAGCAAACCCAGACATCATCATCATACTAGATACAACTACAGCATCAACTACCACCTTACAAGAAATTTTATTGAAAGTATCCGGATTTTCTGACAGTTGCTGATTTTGAAACTACCCGGCGCTGCTCGGCAATATTGAAGTTTATGTAAAATTAGAAGGACAAGTACCGAGCGAATGGATTTCCTGATCTGGTGAAAAGAAGGACAAGTGCCGTAACAACTGTTCCGGTCTCAGGGGTACTGCTGCGGGTTCAGAAGGTCAAGTGCCGGTTAAATCAATTTAGAAGATTCAGAAGGTCAAGTGCCGTAACAACTGTTGCAGTATTAGAAGCTCATTTCCTTCGTCATGGCTGTTTATGGGAGCAGAAGTTAATCAACGTTGGATCATTATCCTCAGAATGCTGATTACATCCTGTTCTGCACCGTGCTGACGCTGGATTTATAGAAGTTAAGTGGCCTGTTTTGTTTGTGAACTGTGCCCTTATGTTCTAACTGAGCCTTCTGTACTTTCACACTTTCTCCTATTGTTTTCATGATACATGTTTATATGTTATATGTTATTTGTTATTTGTATATTTATATGTTTATATTTCAGCGGGTTTTCTCGGTTGGGCGGAGTCTTGCAGTAGAAGATACCACGTCACAGAGGTTCTACTGTTAGCGTTTTCGTTAGGGACTGTGCGAATTTCCTACAGTGAAATTTGCTAGCGACAATCGTTGCTATATCTGTTTAGTTGTGACGAGTTGTGCTTTATTTTTGTTTCTTGTATATATATATTTTTTTTTTCTTTTTTCTTTTCTCTCTTTCTTTGTGTTTTTAGTTTCGATTTCGATTGTTTGTATTTGTAGGTCTCCCCTTTGCTATTATTCAGTTCTTTACGTATATTTTTGTGTATACACTGTAGCGTCATTTGTTAGTCATATCTTCGCATATTTCTTTTTAGTTTTGCTGTTTGTGTATTTGACTTATGCGAATGTTTTCGTATTGTTTGATCTTTGTTGATTGTTTACATTGACTCTGATCTTTGTTATTGTTTACATTGACTCTGATCTTTGTTATTGTTTACATTGACTCTGATCTTTGTTGTTGTTTACATTGACTTTGATCTTTGTTATTGTTTACATTGTTGGTGACCTTTGTTATTGTTTACATTGTCTTGTTATTGTTTACATAGTTCTTGCATAGTTAGCTTTCACTATTGTTGATATATGCTCATGCACTATTGGTCTATAGTGCACTTATCATAACAAACTGGTGTTTTTTGCTTATGCACTATTGTAGTGCAGTTATGATAAATAACTGATGATTATGCACTGATTTGGGTAGTGCACTGTTAATTAAGAGGTGACTTGTGATATTATTATACATTTGATAATACAAGTTGGTGTCAACTCCTGTTTCCCACAGAGATTGGGTTCAACATAGAGATTATACAAGCACTTTATTAAGTCTTGTTGCTATTTAACATTGAAATAAGATAATTAATTATTTCAGGTTCTGTACTCACATTTTAGACATCATGTCTACATTTGAGTACTTTATTGAGCAGGGTAAAGCCCTTGGGAAGACAGGTGATAAATTAGAAGAATTTGCGACTGTTCAATATGCCAAGGCATTGAAGTCGGAAGAAAAGAAAATGAAAGAACAAACTGAACAAAAGAGAATAGAGGCTGAAATAGAACAAAAGAAACTGCAGATGCAGGTGGAGGAAAAAAGATTTCAAATGGAAATGGAAAAACAAAAAAGAGAAGCTGAAAATAAGAGACTTGAAAAAGAAGCTGAAAATAAGAGACTTGAAAAAGAAGCTGAAAATAAGAGACTTGAAAAAGAAGCTGAAAATAAGAGACTTGAAATAGAGGCTGAAGAAAAAAGTTACAGGCCCAGGCTGAAGAAAGAAAGTTACAGGCTGAGGCTGAAGAAAGAAGGTTACAAAGAGAGGCTGATGAGAGAAAAGCAAAAATGGAACATGATGAAAAAGTCTTAGCTTTAGAGTTAGAGAAGTTAAAGTTATTGAACACTGGTAATGCTAATGATGCAAATAAGGTGTCAAATAAGACTAATGCTAAGGATTTCAAGCTTAATCTACCAGCATTTAATCCCTCAATCGATGATATAACATTTTATCTAGATAGATTTGAAAGTGCATGTAATGTGCATAATATAGATAAAACATTATATGTGTATCATCTGTCCAAGATACTTAGAGGTGATGCTTTGACTTTGTTGAGTATGGTAGATGTGCCTGACAAAAACAACTATGAGGTTGTCAGGGCGGCATTGTTAAAGAAGTACCAACTTAACGAGGACGGATATCGTCTTAAATTTAAAACCATGTTACCAGAAACTGGAGTTGAATTCTCTGAATTCATCTCAGGCATCCGTCTTACTTTTTTACGATGGGTTGAGTTGTCTAAGACAGAAAATACATTTGAAGCTCTTATGGATTTACTACTTAGAGATAAGGTTATGTCTTCTGTTAATGAAGCTTTTCTATCTTTTCTTCATGAGCGTAAGCCTAAAAACATAAAAGAAATGGAAGAATACTGTAGCCAGTATGTTACTGCGCATCCGCACATAACCATTAGTAACTCTAAGGTGAAAGAAGGTCTGCCAGTTGCTTCGGCAGCACCTTATGGCCCAAATTTTATGCGTAAATTTCAGGGTAGCCAGAAAAATTTCAATAAAAAGAGTAATCGTAATTATGCCCAGAACCATAGTGATCAATTCCAGGGTGATTCTTCTTCCCAGAACTGGAGACAACCTAATACTACACGTTATTCTACTCCGGTTAACTTTAGAAATTTTCACAAAGGTAATCGGTATAGAGGAAAATATTTTATGCAGAGACCTCAATACCAAGATAATAGAGGTTCTCAACAGCATAGAGATAGTAATGACAGTTATGGAAACTGGAACTCAAACCAGGATAAAAATTACAGTAGGGACTTTAATGATAATTGCAGAGGCAATAATGGTCGCGGTAGATCGCAACATAAGAGAAAAAGATATCAACAGACAAACTCTGTTCAACAAGAATCTCAGGGAGCAGATAAACAGGTTAATAATGATAAAGACCATAATGCTATCGGATGCTCATCTTTTGATTTTGGTAGGGCAAATAAATGTATCCAATGCAGTACTTTATTTGATCCGAAAACCGTTAGTACTCTAAGCTGTGGTCATCCTTTGCCCGCTCTTCCTGCTAATGTTGCTCATGATGGGAGAGGTTCTCTTATATTACATAAGGGGCTAGTAAATAGTAATCCAGTCTCAGTGTTGTTTGATTCTGGATGTACTACTGTCGGCGTTAGGCAATCTCTTGTAGATCCATCCTGTGCTACAGGAAAAGTCATCAAATGTGTCACATTTGGTGGCACGTTAGAAAAGTATCCTACTGCTATAATACACATTGCTACTCCTTTCTTCACGGGAGAGGTCCACGCGTGTCTACTTCCAAACCCTATTGCGGACCTTATTATTGGTCGTATTCACGGAGTTAGGGAATGTACCCCACAGCAGATTGCTGTTTGGGAAGAGCAAAACATTGAAGCTACCAATGCGGTGGTCACAAGAGCACATGCTCTGGATCCACCTCAAACTTCATTAACTAATAATGATGAAGTAAATGACCAAGATAGTCACTTGACTATTACACGTGACTCATTTATCAAATTGCAAGAAGAAGATCCTTCTTTACAAAAATTCTTCATTCTAGCAAAAAAAGGTGATCCTAATCAGAACACTAATAGGAAATCTTGGATTTCTATGAAGAACGGCGTACTTGTACGTATGGTACAAGACTCGACTACGTCCACTCATTCACAAATTCTTGTGCCTAAGAGCATGAGATTGCAAATATTGCAACATGCTCATGACTCGCAATGTGCTGGACATATGGGTTTTTCCCGTACAAAGTCGAGGGTTCTTGCGGCTTTCTTTTGGCCATTTGTGAGCAAGGACATACGAATGTACTGTCGCTCTTGCAAAGTATGTCAGGAGGTCAAATCTAAAGGACCACGACATGCTGCGCCTATCCAGGCTGCTGACATTCCTATTCGCCCTTTTCAAAAAATGGCAATAGATATTATCGGTCCTTTTAGAATTAAGTCGGCTAGAGGACATCAATTTATCCTTACATGTGTCGATATGTGCACACGTTGGCCAGAGGCAATACCTCTCAAGAGCATCTCAACTGCTGATATCGCAGACGCTCTTTGGCTGATATTTTCTCGCTTGGGTTTTCCCGGAGAAATATTGTCAGACCATGGCACTCAACTTATATCAGACACTATGTCACAGGTAATGTCTATGCTACACATTAAAAGGTCTCTCAGCAGTATCTATCACCCAATGTCTAATGGGTTGGTCGAACGTTTAAATAGGACTCTGAAAACTTTACTTGGTAAAATAACTGAGGATCATCCTCAGGATTGGGACAGGGTCTTACCCGCGGCTCTCTTTGCGTATAGAGAGGTCCCCAATGAACATACGGGGTTTTCCCCTTTTGAACTTGTCTTTGGCGCGCAACCGCGCGGCCCTATGTCTTTACTTCACGATCTAATCACTGCCGATAATATTAGCGATGAGACTCAATCTTCTTATGAGTACGTCATTGCTCTTAGGCAAAAGATCATCGAGGCATGCAAACTAGCAACTTCGTCTTCAGAATTTGCTAAAGAAAAGGCAAGGCAGTTTGCAAATAAGAATAGATGTCTACGACAACTTTGTCCAGGTGACAAAGCTCTCGTTCTACTTCCTTCAAGGGAGAACAGACTTCTAATTGCATGGAAAGGTCCATATGCAATAGTCTCCAAAATTTCTGATGTCGACTATGTTGTCGATATTGATGGAAAGCATAAAACTTTCCACATAAATATGCTCACGGAATTTTATGAAAGACCTGACTATTTGCAGCCTATTTTCCAGGCTACGGACAATTCACAAGCAACTCATGGTCAGTACTCATCTCTGTCAGTTATACAGGATGAGGAAACTACTTTTTCTGATGTCAATCTTCCTCTTTCTATGGTCCCACTTTATTCTACGGAATCTTGGAAAAACGTGACCGTTTCTCCAAATCTTTCCGCTGAGGAACATCGACAAGTTTCTTCGATGTTGCAAACATTTCAGGATGTTCTTACAGACATCCCGGGACACACACATGTCATAGAACATGACATTGTGCTAACTGATCACAATCCTATCAGAGTCAGACCATATCCAATACCTATCCATTTCCAGTCTCAAGTCGAAAAAGAATTGGATGAAATGATACGTTTGGAAATCATTGAACCATCCACTTCAGCATACTCTTCGTCTATGGTTATTGTTCGAAAGAAGGATAATAACATTCGCATTTGCGTAGATTATCGCAAATTGAACCAAGTTACGAAGTTCGATGCTGAACCTATGCCTTCATTAGAAGAGCTACTCAATAAACTTTCTAATTCTAGATTCTTTACCAAACTAGATTTGTCTAAAGGTTATTGGCAAGTCCCGCTAACTGAACGTGCCAAACCTTTTACAGCTTTTTCTACACCTAGGGGTTTATTCCAATGGAATTTCATGCCTTTTGGTCTTATGAACGCCCCTGCTACATTCGTACGCATGATGCGGCGAATTCTCGCATATCGTACAGATGTCATAGCATACCTAGATGATATCTGTCTATTCAGTGATTCTTGGGAAGATCACTATTTGGGTTTATACGAATTACTGTCTACTCTTCGCGAGTATAACTTGACTGCAAAACCCTCTAAAGCCTTTATAGGATTTAGCGAGATTTCTTTCCTAGGTCATCGGGTTGGTCATGGTCTTTTAAAGACAGAGGACCACAATGTTTCAAAAATACTTAACATTTCGGTCCCTAAGACGAAGAAACAAGTAAGGAGTCTATTAGGTTTGATTCAATTCTACGGACGATTCATTCCGAATCTGTCCTCCATTATGGCACCGCTTTCTACTTTATTGAAGAAAGGGTCGCCTAATCTGATCCGCTGGTCTAAAGAATGTCAATCCTCATTGGACCAGGTTAAAGCCCTATTTTCATCTCCACCTATTCTTAAGTTACCTACTATTGAGAAGACTTTTGTTCTTCGAAGTGACGCCTCGTCAACAGGGATTGGGGCAGCACTAATGCAGGAGTATTCTGATACTTGCATCCGGTGATGTATATCTCTAGGAAATTAAACGCTGCAGAAAAGAATTACTCGGTTTTAGACCGTGAGTTATTGGCTATGGTATGGTCTATTCTGAAGTTACAAAGATTTCTTCTAGGCGCACATTTCATTGTGGAAACCGACCAGAAAGCGCTTACTGCTATTCAGAGCAAAAACTTGAAGAGCTCGAGGTCCACTCGTTATGCCATAGCTCTTCAACCATTTCATTTCTCGGTTCGAGCTATCCGTGGTTCGGATAATGTAATGGCAGACATTCTGTCCAGATGTCCACACGATTCCACATGATTCTTCTGTCATATATATATATTTCCTGATATACAGTCCAATGTTATAATGACATGTTAGTAGATTTTGTCTCACTTTTTTTTTTTGAGGGAAATTTATAACATTGTACCATGTAATTATCTAAGAAGGCTTAGTTAGTGATATACGGGCCAAAAGATCACTCGGCCACATTTAAATAAATTATTTTCAGGATTGTATTAAGAAATTTACCAGTTGTCTTTAAGATTTGTGTTATTGATATTTTCGCAGCACATCATTGAAGTCTGCGAGTTTATGTCCATTGTGGAACTTTGAGGATATCAAGTCCTGTCCTACATTGGGAGCGGATGATGTCCACATCTTCTTCTATTGAATGTTTTGTGTCACCGAAGAGCAACACCATACCATAGCCAATAACTCACGGTCTAAAACCATTAATCGTTCTCCCAGATAAATTACAACTATAAACAGTAGTAATATTAACTAGTCTTGTAAAATACATATGTACACACCTTTCATTTATTATGCCATATATTCATGCATTTCATTCATAATTGCAAAATTTTTCATATGTTCTGACCAAAATAAAACCTTGGTTCAGAACAAATAAACTTAAAGAAAATTTACTATCAAAATTTTACACAGCTTGAGTTAGTTCAGTGTGTTATAACATTTTATTAATATTATTAGACTTAGTAAATATCTGGGTGTGTGTATGTAAACTACCACAACACATTACATATCAGTACCCTAGAAATTTAACGTAGCCACATTCATTAGTAAAAAAGATAGGTGTGAGGTCGTAGTGGTAGCAAGAAGGGCCTTCTGTAAATTCACAGCTACATTTATCTCAGGAGCCTTCACAGCTGACCTCATGCATCACACTAGGTAATATCACAATCATACAATACCATCAAATCCACTACATCCGGGTAAGCCAATTCACATTGTGGTGTCCATGTAATTCGATCTGGATTTCCTTTACGTGTCAAATCAGTTAACGGTGCACATATGGAATTAAAGTTTTTGATATACTTTTGGTAGAAACCACATAATGAGACAAAGGATCTCACGTCTTTCTTGGTTTGTGGTCTCGGGGCTTTCTTTAGTTTCTCTAAATTCTTGGGGTCAGGGGTCATGTTTCCCTGATGGATTGTGTGTCCCAAAAATTCTAATTCTTTACATCCAACGCAACATTTGGTTGGTCGGGCTGTTAAATTCGCTTCTCTAAGTCGATTAAACAGCATGTCCAGAGAGTCAATGTGTTCCTCAAATGTTTCTGTTGCTATAAGGATATCATCCATGAAATTTGTGATGCATGGATTATTCAGAGGATCCAACAATTTTCTCATCATTCTAGAGAAGACACTAGGCGCATTCTTCAATCCAAATGGCAATCTGTTAAACTCATAGTGTCCCTCTGAGGTACTAAAAGCTAGGTATGGCTAACCTCAGGCTTTACTGGAATCTGATAGTATCCTTTACTCAGATCCACTTTTGAGAAATATTTAGCTTTATTTAGTCTGGCAAACAGCTGATTTGTATCCGGCAATGGATCCACCTGTCCTTCTGTAATAGCATACAGTCTCCTGTAATCTATACAGAGTCTATGTTCTCCAGAGGGCTTCCTTAAGAGCACCACACTGGAACTATACGAAGATTCACTGTGTGAAATAATTCCTTCCTTCAACAAATAGTCTATCTCTTCCTTCAAAGCTTTCTCCTTAGCAAAAGGAATCGAATAGGGTTTCATACAGACAGGTGTGGGGTCTATCAGCTTCATATCATATTCCAATAAGTTTGTATGCCCCGGTCGGTCTGTGAGCACCTCTGTATGATTATCTAGAACCTGTTGCACTCTCTCTTTCTGATTTTTCGTTAAATGTGTACTGATTTTCACCTGTGCCGCTGTCTCACAGGGGTGTAATGGATATTCAAATGATGAAAGTGGTTCCTTTTTCATCTCCATGGCAATGGACAAGGTCAACAAGTGTGTCTCTTCCTGATGTTCTCTTTCCAAATATTTCTTCAGGAGATTCACATGATAGATTTTTTCTTTCCCCTTCTTATCTATCTTATAATTTGTTCTAGACACCTTCCTAGAACTGTATATGGACCTTGCCATCCAATTTGTAACTTATTCTGACTACCGGGTAGAAGAAGCAGTACCTTCTCTCCCACAGCCAAATCTCTGTCTTTAGCTTTCCTGTTGAAATAGGCAGCATGTTTCTTCCTGGCTTGTTGATAAACTCTGTATTGTTGTTGTTAACTCATACTGGCTACTAGTTGTTGAATCACGCTTTATTTGTTAAATGACGTGAATGTCCACCAGTTGATAAATGTAGATGTTGGGACTGGTGTAGTAAAGTGTAACGATTGTCAACTCATTAAACCCAGCACAGTTTTGGTCATACAGGTCATCTTGTCCTGGAACGTGATGAGGCTCCGACAAGAATGTGAGTGTAGACAATGAGTGTGTATATGAATGTCAGAACGCGAATGGTAGAATGATTCGATAGAGTTGACAGGTTGGTAGTACATCACTCATACTCACACTGTTCGAATTCAAGAAGTACTGGAACTACGGTGGTCTTTTTATAACATTTAATGGGACGCACACTTGGACAGTACGTGTATGGTTACAGGAACAAATGTCGACATAGACAGCATAATGTTGATCACAGGAATATCATCTTAAGTTAGCATTCATGCTTGGCAAATATCATAATGGAGCATTCGTAAATAAGCATTCAGAGTTCCATCATGTAAATCATCTGGCTTTACTGACTGGGCACGTCAGACCATAACCAATATATAGGAAGGCTCCTAGACCTAACCTCGTCTAGCGAATATCCCTTCACGTAAAGTTCAATATATATATTTTTCCATAAAGATATAGGAATCCCAGACATGGGTTCTCACATGTAGCAGTGATCTCTTGGTTCATCGAGCGATAGTACAGGCATCCCTTTTTCTCACTCGATAAATACAAAGTATATGAATTTCAACATGGCTGTTCTTCTCTCGTGAGCTTCACTCACTATAGGATACAGACCAAAATTGGTCATTCGTTAAATGTCCTCATTTCTTCATAGCTTCTCTCATAGAGGTAATTGAATAATATCATATAATCTAGTGCTGATACATAGGAATGTCATCTTCCTTTGAATAAATATTCTTTTCAAAAGTACCACTGTGCATCTGTTTATCGACAACGATGGCGAAGCCCAAGTTCATAATAAATTGTGGTTTTACCTTTCTATGCGAAATATAACTTTGCCATTCCTTGGCAAAAGAGAATAAACACTGGGGTAAAGTACATACAACATGTCTAAATGACTATCACTTTTCCCCATCTACTTATAGATCACTTTTTCGGCGATAGGCCGGCTACAACAAAATTCGACATCCAGACAGGATGACAGCCATGAATCACACCCCTTGCTAGCGATACTTCCGCTGCATAGCCTTTGACCTTTTCTAGCGACAACCAACATAGTTCGACTTAGAAATGTAAAGATATCCATATATAAGACAGACTCGTCCTACTCATACAAACACTACGTATAAATTCAGGCCATAGATATACTGAAGCAAGAACAATCTATTCCTACCCAGCCAAAGAATAAATCGCAGTAGGCCTAAATTCGTCCGCGGAGTCCGATCGAAGATGACGGAACTACTTTCAAGGGAAGTAACTCAAAAATGACTTCTCCTTAAGCACTTAAAAAGGAAATACTTTGTTTACAAAATATTTGCGAACATAATAAGTATATAAATGTATTATATTGCAAGATAGTAAAAATTGCCCTTTACAGTCTTACCACACCTCCCGGGAAAAAAAAATAAAATTTTTTTTTTTAAATACATCTAGGAGCACCGTAGAATAGGCTCACAACGCAAGAATACTGCGCAGATGAAAATATCAGGAATAACTATAATTCCTAATATGACCGGTGAGAATATATCTCAAAATCTGAGAGAAATTGTTTCTCTACGAATAAATGTTTCCAGGAAGGTGTGATGTACGTATAATACAATTCTGGTAATTATACAATGCATACCAAAAATTCACACTATAATCTTAAATTTATGATTTATGAAGAAACAATCATCAAAGAACAGCGGTGAATAAACATCAATAAACCGCTAAGTAGCGATACCATCATTCTATTATTAAATTACAAATGTGTATCTTAGTAAAGAAACAAAAAATAACTGTTGTAAAGTTATACATATTAAAAAGATCCAATATTTAACAGTTAAGTGGCATCATGTGGGCATCTGGACAGAATGTCCGCCATCACATTTTCTGAACCACGGATAGCTCGTACCGAAAAATGAAAAGGTTGAAGAGCGATTGCGTATCGAGTTGATCTCGAGCTCTTCAAGTTCTTACTTTGGATAGCCGTAAGAGCTTTTTGGTCAGTTTCCACTACGAAATGCGCGCCCAGAAGGAATCTTTGGAGTTTGAGAATTGACCAAACCATTGCCAATAATTCACGGTCTAAAACCGAGTAATTCCTTTCTGCAGCATTAAGTTTTCTGGATATATACATTACAGGATGCAGAGTTCCAGAGTACTCTTGCATTAGTGCCGCTCCAATCCCAGTGGATGAAGCGTCACTACGAAGAACAAATGTCTTATCTGTTGTAGGTAACACTAAAATAGGTGGTGATGAAAACATAGTTTTGATCTTCTCTAGTGAAGATTGGCATTCATGAGACCAGTGAACCATGTTAGGCGACCCTTTCTTTAATAGTGTAGAGAGAGGTGCCATGATAGAGGACAGATTCGGAATGAAACGTCCATAAAATTGTATGAGACCTAAAAGACTTCGCACTTGCTTTTTAGTCCTAGGGATAGAGATGTTAAGTATCTTAGTGATATTATGGTCTTCTGTCTTCAAGAAACCGTGACCTACTCGATGGCCTAAGAAAGCAATTTCGCTAAAGCCAATACAAGCTTTAGATGGTTTTGCTGTCAGGTTATACTCACGCAGAGTTGATAATAATTCAACTAACCCTGAATAGTGATCTTCCCAAGTATCGCTGAAAAGACAGATGTCGTCTAGATAAGCAATGACATCTGACCGATACGATAGGATTCGACGCATCATGCGTACAAATGTAGCTGGTGCGTTCATAAGGCCGAAAGGCATAAAATTCCATTGGAAAAGGCCTCTGGGAGTAGAGAAAGCGGTAAGAGGTTTGGCGCGTTCGGATAATGGAACTTGCCAATATCCTTTAGACAAATCAAGTTTAGTGAAAAAATGCGATTTAGAAAGACGAGTAAGTAGCTCTTCTAGTAAAGGCATAGGTTCAGCATCGAACTTCGTAACTTGATTCAATTTGCGATAGTCAACGCAAAGACGTATGTTATTGTCTTTTTTTCGAACAATAACCATCGGCGAAGAATATGCAGAAGTGGATGGTTCGATTATTTGTAAATCTATCATTTCATCCAACTCCTTTTCAACCTGTGTTTGGAAATGTATAGGGATAGGATAAGGTCTAACCCTAATTGGAGTATGTTCAGTTAGAACAATGTCATGCTCAATGACATGAGTTTGTCCAGGGATGTCAGTGAGGACATCCTGAAATGTTTGTAACATAGACGAAACTTGTCGCCGTTCTCCTAGAGACAAATCAGGAGAAACAGTAACGTCTTTCCATGATTCACTAGAATGAAGTGGGATCATTGGAAGCGGAAGATTAACATCCGAAAAACTTGTTTCCTCATCCTGTATTACAGACAGTGATGAGTAATGACCATGTTTGACATGAGAATCGTCCGTTGCCTGGAAAATAGGCTGTAGATAGTCAGGACGTTCATGGAACTCCGTAAGCATATTGATGTGGAAGGTTTTATGCTTCCCGTTAATATCGACGATGTAGTCAACATCTGAAATTTTCGATATTATATCGTACGGACCTTTCCAACTAATAAGGAGTCTATTTTCACGACAAGGTAGCAAAACAAATGCTTTGTCACCAGGACAAAGTTGTCGTAAAGTTCTCTTCTTATTAGCAAATTGTCTTGCCTTCTGCTTAGCAAATTCAGAAGAGGACGTTGCCAATTTGCATGCTTCGATAATCTTTTGTCTCAGCGCGATGACATACTCGTAAGAAGATTTTGTGTCATCGTCAATATTGTCAGCTGTTATAAGATCATGCAGCAAAGACATTGGGCCGCGCGGTCGCGCGCCAAAGACAAGTTCAAAGGGAGAAAACCCTGTATGTTCATTGGGGACCTCTCTGTACGCGAAGAGGGCCGCGGGTAAAACCCTATCCCAATCTTGAGGATGATCCTCAGTTATCTTCCCTAATAAGTTCTTAAGTGTTCTATTTAGTCGCTCGACCATCCCATTGGACATAGGATGATAGATGCTACTCAAAGATCTCTCTATCTGTAGAGTAGACATTACTTGAGACATGGTATCCGATATCAGTTGGGTGCCATGATCTGATAATATTTCTCCGGGGAATCCCAGCCGAGAAAATATAAGCCAAAGAGCATCTGCAATGTCAGCGGTAGTAATGCTCTTTAGAGGGATAGCCTCTGGCCAACGTGTGCACATGTCTACACACGTTAAGATAAACTGATGTCCTCTAGCAGATTTGATCTTGAATGGACCAATGATGTCTATCGCCATTTTCTGGAATGGACGAATAGGAATATCTGCAGCCTGAATAGGCGCAGCATGACGAGGACCTTTGGATTTGACTTCTTGACATACTTTACAGGATCGACAATAGATCCGTATGTCCTTGTTCACAAAAGGCCAAAAGAAAGCCGCAAGAACTCTTGACTTTGTACGGGAAAAACCCATGTGACCAGCACACTGAGAGTCGTGTGCATGTTGTAAGATCTTAACTCTCAAATTCTTGGGTACAAGAATCTGAGAATGACTTGACTTAGTGGAGTCTTGCACCATACGTACAAGTACGCCATTCTTCATTGTAATCCAAGATTTACAATTTGAATCTTTATTCGGATCACCTTTCGTTACAAGAGTGAAGAATTTCTTAAGAGTCGGATCTTCTTCTTGTTGTTTTATAAACGAGTCACGAGAAATTACCAAGGGATCATCTTGGTTATGCACTTCATTATCTTCAACAGATGAAGTTTCAGGCATATTGAGAGCTTGAGCTCTAGTGACTACCGCATTAGCAGATTGCATATTTTGATTTTCCCAAACGGAAATTTGCTCCGGAGTGCATTCTTTGACTCCGTGAATGCGACCGATGATAAGATCAGCGATCGGATTCGGCAAAAGACATGCGTGTACATCTCCTGTGAAGAAAGGAGTAGCAATCCTAATGATAGCGGTAGAGTATTTCTCTATGGTGCCGCCAAATGTTACGCATTTGACTACTTTGCCTGTAGAATGAGAAGGATCTATGAGTGACTGCCTAACCCCAATAGTTGTGCATCCAGAATCAAAAAGTACTGAGACTGGATTGTCATTTACTAAACCTTTGTGTAAGACAAGAGAACCTCTCCCATCATGCGCGATTGACGCAGGAAGAGCGGGAAGAGGATGCCCACAGCTTAAAGTAGACACTGTGGTTGGCTCAAATAATGTTTTGCATTGGGGGCACTGAGATGCTCTCCCAAAATCAAAAGCGGCACATGCCATATTATTAGAGTCATCATTATCTTTATTTTGTTTATAGGCTTCGTGGGACTCTTGCTGTGCAGAGTTCGCCTGGTAATGAGCTTTATGTTTTTTGAATTGTGCTCTACCTCTGTTATTATTGCCTCTGTACTTATCATTGTTTCCACTATTATAACCCCTACTCGGGTTTGAATCATAGCTCCTTTGGTTACTATCATCATATTCATTATAATGAGTATCTCGGTAATTATGATCCTGTTGTCTCCATGAAGGAAAACTTGGATAGTTTCTAGAATGACTTCCTTTGCGAAAGTTCCTGTAATTATGACCACCCCTGAATCGAGGGCTGTCAGCTCTTCTCCAGGTATTCGAAGAAGAACCCTGAAATGATTGGTTACCTTGGTTCTGATAACTGTAATAGTTACCTTTTTTATTAAACCTATTTTGAGGTCCTTGGAATTTGTGAGAGTGATTAGGGTTGTATGGTGTTGCAGAAGCAACTGGCATACCTTCTTTAACCTTACTGTTGCTAATAGCTACGTCCGGATGTGCAGTGACGTATTGGGTACAATACTGTTCCATTTCTTTTAGAGACTTAGGTTTACGCTCATGTAAGAATTCGAGGAAAGGTTTATTTATACTTGACATAATCTTGTCTCTGAGTATCAAGTCCATAAGGGCTTCATAAGTCTTTTCTGTTTTGGATAGCTCAATCCAACGATCAAATGTAAGACGTGTCCTTGCAATGAATTCTGAGAATTCTACACCTGCCTCAGGCACCATTGTCTTAAACAACTTCCGATAACCCTCTTCAGACAACTGATACTTCTTTAATAAGGCTGCCCTAATAACATCATAGTTATCTTTGTCAGCCTCTTCAACCAAACTTAAACTAGTCAGAGAATCACCTTTCAGATTTTCTGATAACTGGTTAGCATATTGTGATTTGTCCACATTATGGGCTCGACACGAGCGTTCAAATCTATTTAGCCAGAATGTTATGTCATCACTGGAAGGGTTGAACGCTGGTACCTTGACCTTGTAAGTAAAGGGTTTACCATTACCACCAGATGCTTGATTACCATCACTTATGTTTGTTAACTTTAACTTTTCTAACTCAAATGCTAAAAGTTCTTTTTGGTGTTCATGTTCTCTTATTGCTTTTTTCTCTTGAGCTTCAGCTTGTAATTTTCTCTCTTCTGCAGCAGCTTCATCTTTTCTTCTCTCTTTTTCCATTTCCATCTGGAATCTTTTTTCATCAGTCTGTATCTGCAATTTCTTTTGTTCATCCTCTCTTTGTAATTTTTTTTCCTCAGCTTCTAATCTTTTCTCCTCAGCTGCTAATTTCTTTTCTTCAATCAATGCTTTTCTTTCTTCAGCAGCAGCAGCTAATGCTTTGTCATATTGAGCAACTGCCCATTCTTCTAATTGCTGACCAGTCTTATCAAGAGCCCTGCCTTGTGTGATAAAATAATCTAATGTAGACATCTTGTCTAATAAGATCAGTAATTTGCAAAAGTAAATAAATTCACTTTCTTAGTCTTAATCAAAGACCTTGTATGATAACTTTTTAACCTGTGGAAAATAGTACTTAACTATCCCAATCACTGTGGGAAACAAGCCTTACAAAGGTCTTGTATAAATCCTTATATAATAACAGCTATAAGTTGCTGGTTCACTCTATAATATAAGTGCAGTGCACCAGAAATAGTGTTTTATATCATCAACTGTGTACCTTTAGTAATAGCAATTAACTATCAGTTGATTCTTGTACATCAATTTATATGATCAACTATATTTTAAATAGTGTATGTCGATCAGGCACAAAACAAAACAGTTATACAGAAGAACATGAAAACATTTGCGGAAATGAAATAAATCAAATGGGAAAAACAATAAAAGATAAACCGCAAGAGGATAACAAATACAAATAACGCCACAGTATATAAATATAAATTGAGAATAGAACTGAAAGATAGAATAGGGTAGACCAACAAATTACAAACAAATCAAAACAAACTAAAGAACAGAGGAATATTACAAAAACAACAATGAGTACAGTCTTCACAGCTAACACTAATAGCAACAGCTGTCGCAGCAAATTTTCAATCAAGAAAATTGCACCTATAGAAACGCACACATCAGACCCTCTATTACGTGGGATACTCTGTTGTGTGACAAATATAACATATAAATATTTAAACATAAATACATAAATGCATAAATAGTATGGCAATATGATGTAAATAGAGTGTTGCAGAAAGAATGTGTTGTAAAGAAGGCTCAGTTACACTGCCTAATAGTACAGTACTGTGGTACTTTATTAAACAAATACTTCTGGTCTAATTATTTTAAATTCAACACAGAAATAGAAGCTCCATCGTTGATGTGAATGATAACAATCGATGTAGGACTTCTCAGTTCAATAACATTTCCTTTCGCAAACACTGTCAAATATTCTCCAGTCCTGATGTGTAATGTTCTATGTTTCAACCAAGCTTGCTGTGTAACACTGTCAGTTGTATGGCAAATGTCCAACGAACCAAATGTCAACAAACGCTGACCTAGTTACTGCATACTCTCGACAGGACAGGTCACGCTGACATCACTGTAGAGTTGTACTGTTGATGTATTTGTGTGTCGTAACAGACCCCAAGGAACGTCTGGTCTCAGTAGTTTACTTCTCAATATGGTCACTGTGCAGGTTGACCCAGGAAGCTGGCACACCAGTTGATAAACTCTGTATTGTTGTTGTTAACTCATACTGGCTACTAGTTGTTGAATCACGCTTTATTTGTTAAATGACGTGAATGTCCACCAGTTGATAAATGTAGATGTTGGGACTGGTGTAGTAAAGTGTAACGATTGTCAACTCATTAAACCCAGCACAGTTTTGGTCATACAGGTCATCTTGTCCTGGAACGTGATGAGGCTCCGACAAGAATGTGAGTGTAGACAATGAGTGTGTATATGAATGTCAGAACGCGAATGGTAGAATGATTCGATAGAGTTGACAGGTTGGTAGTACATCACTCATACTCACACTGTTCGAATTCAAGAAGTACTGGAACTACGGTGGTCTTTTTATAACATTTAATGAGACGCACACTTGGACAGTACGTGTATGGTTACAGGAACAAATGTCGACATAGACAGCATAATGTTGATCACAGGAATATCATCTTAAGTTAGCATTCATGCTTGGCAAATATCATAATGGAGCATTCGTAAATAAGCATTCAGAGTTCCATCATGTAAATCATCTTGCTTTACTGACTGGGCACGTCAGACCATAACCAATATATAGGAAGGCTCCTAGACCTAACCTCGTCTAGCGAATATCCCTTCACGTAAAGTTCAATATATATATTTTTCCATAAAGATATAGGAATCCCAGACATGGGTTCTCACATGTAGCAGTGATCTCTTGGTTCATCGAGCGATAGTACAGGCATCCCTTTTTCTCACTCGATAAATACAAAGTATATGGATTTCAACATGGCTGTTCTTCTCTCGTGAGCTTCACTCACTATAGGATACAGACCAAAATTGGTCATTCGTTAAATGTCCTCATTTCTTCATAGCTTCTATCATAGAGGTAATTGAATAATAGCATTCAATCTAGTGCTGATACATAGGAATGTCATCTTCCTTTGAATAAATATTCTTTTCAAAAGTACCACTGCAACGATGGCGAAGCCCAAGTTCATAATAAATTGTGGTTTTACCTTTCTATGCGAAATATAACTTTGCCATTCCTTGGCAAAAGAGAATAAACACTGGGGTAAAGTACATACAACATGTCTAAATGACTATCACTTTACCCCATCTACTTATAGATCACTTTTTCGGCGATAGGCCGGCTACATCAAAATTCTACATCCAGACAGGATGACAGCCATGAATCACACCCCTTGCTAGCGATACTTCCGCTGCATAGCCTTTGACCTTTTCTAGCGACAACCAACATAGTTCGACTTAGAAATGTAAAGATATCCATATATAAGACAGACTCGTCCTACTCATACAAACACTACGTATAAATTCAGGCCATAGATATACTGAAGCAAGAATAATCTATTCCTACCCAGCCAAAGAATAAATCGCAGTAGGCCTAAATTCGTCCGCGGAGTCCGATCGAAGATGACGGAACTGCTTTCAAGGGAAGTAACTCAAAAATGACTTCTCCTTAAGCACTTAAAAAGGAAACACTTTGTTTATAAAATATTTGCGAACATAATAAGTATATAAATGTATTATATTGCAAGATAGTAAAAATTGCCCTTTACACTTGTCTCAAATTTTCATTGGCAAGTTTCCAGCCAGTTTTTAAACGAGTGGTCAGCTCAATCACATATTGGTATGAGGATGTAATATTTTCCTCTGCCTTTTCATCAGTCCACGTTCTTAACAGCGCTACATATGGACCTTTAATTTTGTGGACCTATTTGTCCATGCACCGGTATGGTCTCTTCCACTCGAAGCGCTATAGTGATGATTTTTCTTCCCAGAATTATCATGCACAAAACGACCGCTGCCAATTCTTTTCTTGGGGCTTTCTCCCCACTTAGAATTCTTGATGAGAGATTTCCTCTCTACATCTTCTTCCTCCAGTTTGTTTAAGTCCGATTGAGGGATTTTCGGCTTATTCTGGGGTAAGACATCTTTTTGCACTCTCTGCATAGTGGCCATTGTAAAACTGTTAATTGAAGCTTGTCCGTGAAAAGGGGCTTCCCATTCCACTTGGTCCACTTTATCAAATTTATTTTTCTTTGTATTGTCAGGCCTAAGTTTGCCCCGTGGCGTGTCCAGGTCCTGATCAATGTTCCCACTTGTGGGTGTTCCCTCATGTGCTATGCTACACCTTTCTACAAAATTCTCAATGTCCCACCTTGCCTTGGGCCAATAATAATTGTGAGCCACCTTTTGGATGATGGTACCTATCTTCTCATGGTCCCCATCTTTTTTCACATGTAGGCTCCTTATTAAGTCTGCCCTATATCTCTTTGGAAGAACCAACTGTCCGTGACCATTGGATCTAGTTCCGGCCTTCCTGTAAATCAACTTGTTTTTCATGTAAAAATCTCCCTTGCCTGGAGTTGTATGACAAGTTGACAATTTCCTGAAACAAGGCTTGAGGGTCTTATCCCCAGCCTGTGCCTTCCTCAACTCTTCTGGAGTGGTATCTATCAGAATATCCTCCTCCTTTCTTGAGGTCGACCTGACCTGAAGGGTGGCCATAACTATAGGGTTCCTTCTGCAACGGTCAGTGTCATGATTGTTCATCTTACAATTTTTACACCACCTTGGTTGAAAGATTTTCTTTCATCATATTTCCTTTCATCGAATTGTGGGGTTTTATTTTTATTGTCATACCGTGGCCTATCAAACTGGTGCTTACCTTTGTTTTGATCTCTAGGATCAAATTTATTAAAGTTCTGTGGTGCCTTAAAATTATCTACCTGTTTCTTTTTATTACCTGATTCCTCTGCCTGAGCTGCTTGATACCTTTCTGCAACATTTAGTAACTCACCCAGTCTCTCTGCACCTTGTTCCATGAGAAACTTTCTCAGGTCTGGAGCCATGGACTCTCTTAATTGTTCTATAAGGACCATTTCCTTAAGATCTTGGGTTTTCCCCAGAGAAGTCCATTTCTCCAAGTATGTCTCTAACCGTGCAGGGAACTGGTGATAGGTTTCACCTGACAGTAGTTTAGCATTCCTAAATTTTTTCCTATAAAATTCTGCGTTCTTTTCATATATTAACAAAAGAGCCTGCTTTAGCATGTCATAATTTTCTTGATCACCTCTGCTCATTTTGGCAAAAACCTCATAAGCTGCCCCACGAAGTCCTTGAGATAACTTTAAGCTCCACCTTTCTCTCTCTAACCCATACGTGGTAGCTAATAGTTCATATCTATTTAGATAGCTCTCAATATCATCGTCTTTCTCAACAAAATGATCTAAATGAAAGTTCATAGCTGAGGTTGAGGCTCCCTGACTAGCAGTAGCATCGGAGGTAAAGGGACTGGCACCATTTTCAGGAGCATGGCCTTGAAACTCAAACTCCCTTAGTCGTAACTCATGTTCCCTTTGTAATCTTTTATCTTCTGCTTCCCTTTCTGCAGCTAATCGCTTGTCTTCCCTTTCTGCAGCCAATCTTTTGTCTTCTCTTTCTGCGTCCAATTTCTTAGCCTCAGCCTCAATCTGCAACCTCTTAATTTCTTTTTCAGCCTCTAACTTTCTTTCAGCCTCTTTTTCTAATCTTCTTTCTTCACGTTCAATATATTTGTCACATTCCGTAGTGACATAGGCAATCATAACTTGCCCGTCCATTCCTAACTCTTTTGCAGTCTGCACAGCAGCAGATCGAAATTTGGCCAGGTCCGCCATTTTCTAACAGGTAAATTTATATAATGTCTAACTAAACAATACAATCTGTAATTAATTATCCAAGGACAACCACAGGCACTGAGAGCTCAACCTTATTTAATTCCACCCACGGATACCTTTTAAATTTTTATTATTCCCAATATATATAACAGGAGAAAGTTCAATATCCCGGGAGCGAGACCCCAATATATGTGGTAAAGTGGGATGATATTACTATTTATAGGGGACTTAGTGTACTGACTGAGATCAGCTGTGAAGGTATCTGTATCTAATAAGTGTGGTGTATTACAGATGACCTTACTTGCTACCACATTTATACCTCAGTCAGAATTATTCTGGAATATTGTGATGACTACGTTGAATGTCTAGGGTTATGAAAATGATGAAGTGTAAGTCACAACAACAACAGACAGATAAACAATTTAATTTATTCCACAACACTATGACACTCACACACATATAACACTCTATAAGACTATCTTAAATGAGTCAAGGGTAAAGTTTCAAATATATATGTAATAATTCCTTACAATAATAGATATCCTGATTCAACTACACAGTGAACTAGGAATCACAATCAAATGTAATCACAATTTATAAATATGATCTTTGTATTGACATAATTTATTAGTATTATCCTATGTGTGTAAGTTGTGAAGTAGTACTATGAGGTAATACTGGTTTTGTTTTTCAAGCTAGATTGTTGTTTGTCATCATGACTTCAAGTGTTTGGTTATCGTGGAAATAGTATTGGGAAAAGTTCACAGTTCCTGTCATTTGAAACAATTTATTGTCCCTCTGTGTTTAATATAATGTCAATTTTTGAGGGGGGGGGGGGGAGGGGGGCACATAATGTTGAGCTGCTCTGGCCACAGAAGCTTATCTTTCGTGATGGCAGCAGGAAAAGACTCCTCTGCTCGATTGCTTCACTGTGTTCTGGAGACACCTCACTGGTCGCTATCTGGACCAAGGAGTATGCTGTCAGCCTCTGGATTCAGCAAAACTCAGACCAGGTGCTGCTTCAATAACTTAGGACCACGGTCCCTGAAACAAGAAGGTTGTACCTCCTATTTCAGAACTAATTTATAATCTATTTCCACACTGAACACAATACATAACAAACACTGAGTTCAGAGCGGTAGGCCAACTGCTAGCTTCATCTGAAACAATTTACACCAGTATACTCCTCCCTAATGGTTACTACGCCTCTGCAATTCCAGCATTAGTTCTATCTAGTCAATAAGATAGGTGTTAGTGTACTATTTGGCAATTCCATGCAGTTTTCTTTTCTCCGACACGTTCTGTTCAGGTTGGAGCCGTATCTAGGTCTTGCCTCATGTTTGCTACTGAACCACGCACATATACAGACATAAATTATCAATTTACATTCAATTTTCATTAAAAAGATATCAAATATGTCAAGCTTACCACAATTCATGGAAATAATACACAAATACGTTGACTGGCGATGAATATGGCACAAATTCCGATCTGCCTCTGTCCCAGGCTTTTATTTAGAAAAAAATATAAGCTGGTTCTCAACGCACTGTTTCTGAGTAAGTTTATTTTAAAATGTGGCACTGAACTGACGCTCCTAATTGACTATATTGGCGGGTCTAACCAATCGGGCCATGTTTACACAGCTTTTCAAAAATTTTTACCCTTCTCACGTTTCCCCTAACAACCAAAATTAGTATTTGTAGTCCGACTAATCGTGTTTAGCCTTATATATCATTCCCGCCAATCAAATAGGATTTAACATGGTGACCTATTTCCCGTAAAATGGTGGTTTCAAAACATGCCACTGTGCGATTATTATTTGGTGTTGTCTGACACCCTCACTATTTTCTTTTGGCTATAATTTGTTATTTCCTAGACTATTTGCGTAACACTTAACATATTCTTTGTCAGTAAGTCCCAAGGAACCCAAATATATAAGTTTTAAGGGAGCTAAGTGGCGGCGTTCAAACTATGTATTTTCTTCTAGGATAGTCGTGCTGTTACCACCTCCTCACTTCCAAACTTTATGGTGTCTGCTGTACTGTCAGACTAATGTCAGGAGTTTAGACATAAAACAGTAGAATGTCATGTTTCCCAATAAGCATTTTACAGGTTTTTAAACCTAACTCTCGTATGGGTAGTGTTTTTTATCACTGTCGATTTGAAAAAAAAAGCTAGTGCTTCATGCCTTTCGCGTTGGGGGTGGCATTAATTGTATATCGCGAGACGCGTGTTAGTGTTGCCGGCGTTCCTGCTTTCAGCCCTCCCTCTCTCTCTCCTAATTCCATCTGTCTTTTCGTTACGCAGTGTATAAAATGAAATTAATGCTAGTATTAATTTAGGTCATTAAGCAGCTTGCGTATCTCAAGGTTTTCTTAGAAATGCAGTACACGTTTTATTGTTTTGTGGAAACGCGTGTATGCTGCTATAGGCTTTATTAATAAACGTGAACGTGAGAATATGCAGACAAAGCAGAAAAAGGGGGGTCACGAGTACAGTCATTGTGACAGCACTGTTCTTTACCATTCTTCTTTCCCTGTTATTGAATTTATGTGTTAGGCTTTACATTTACCTTTTAATTTATATATGTGGATTTAGAATGTTTCACGACAGTCCTCTTGTAAAATTGGAAGCTGTATGTGCTCCGCGAAAATTCTGACCATAATGATTACTATTGCCATAACCCTGATGTCGTGGGTTGTTATAGCTTTGCTGGTGTAGGCGAGGATGTTGTCATCGGCACTCACGGGCTAGATGTCCTCGAATACCATAAATAAAACAAGTAGGGGCGTTAACTTGATGGACGTTCTGTTGCCTTTGAGAGTGTTGAGTATAATTTGTTCTTGACTGCTCCTGATTATTCATATGGCCTGGGCGATGCCAACGCGGGCAGGAATGACCAATTTCCATCGGTTCATGATCCGGATGTGATTCAACTATGGGTTCTTGTTCGATACACTGGTTAAATCTTGTTCGAACATTCTCCTCTCTAATTGCCATTTGTATAGTTTCATTTATCGTTTTCGGATCTTTACGAATCATGTGTAGTTTGGTGTTATTCCCTAACAATCCATCAATAAATATACCTACCAGATGTTTTTCTAAAACTGGTGATGCTGTAAAACCATCAAGAAAAGCTTCCTCTGCTAAGTTTAATAACTTTTCTCCATATGATTGAATGGGTTCTTTGTGTTCTTGCCTAATGCGGCAAAGAAGTGACCACGCATGCTCTCTGTTAGTAATGTCACTGTAACGTTGTGTTAACTCTGTATTTTAGTGAATCATATGTTTCATTTGGGTATGTAATGTCACGTCTTCTCACAAAATCAGTGACCAAGGAGTCAGGAGTCTGATGACAAATATAGAATTCGCGTACGGTCTGAATCCGTGCATGCGTTTACCATAGTAGCGAATTTTTCTGCATCTTTCAACCATCTTCGAAACTCTTTAGAATCCCCTGTAAATGGTGTGATAACCGACCTAATCTGGTTATACTTTGCATAATGGTCAACGTTATGTAATGTGTCAGTGATGCTTTTGAGAGCAACCATTGTGGGTTCCTGTTCCGGAGGTAGTGGAACAAATGCAGGTTGTTGTTGTATCTGTTGTTGTTGTTGCTGTTGATACAGTAGATCCGAATGCGATGTAGCCATGTTGTCACTAAGAAGGACTGGTCTCGGCGCCAATTCAAAGTATGAGTGTATTCAGCAACATTTTGAATGGCGATCCTTCAAAACTTGAAACTATATAATAATGTACTGTAACATAACGTATGATGAGTCTATTCAAAGTATGTCAAACATCAGGAGTACTTCATACATGAATTCTATGTCTTGTAACTTCCGTATTCCTCTTTAACTTATTCTTTTTTCCTGTAGACTTCCTTAGTCTTCCCAAAACCTGCTCCTATTTCCTCATATACCAATGCTCTTTATTAGCATTCCATACTTGATTTGTCACTTAAATATCTTCCTTGACGAGCTGGTCAGACAGGTCTCTATAACTGCTCCTAGCAACAAAATTCATCTCATTCATAAATAATTGTATGTACACCCTTCTGATACTTACAAGTGAGGGAGCATATTTGAAGTTCTTCTATAAAAGTCGACATTCACTTTTTCTTGAAAATCATATGCAATTCTGGATACTTCAAACCTTGTTCAATATGGCTCCTCTATAATATCTCTAGTTTCCTTCAAATGTTTACAGCCTTTGGGTTACTTTAAACATAGTCGTTATAACCATTCTTTTATCTTGGTACATAGTCGTAAAGTTCTCGTAATGAACTGGCAAATCGTGTTTCTGCAAGATTCTCCTGTAAACAAAATTCTACTCTGTGCAAAATATAATCATAGTTCAATACTTACAAAAAACACAGCATAAACGCTGATCTCCTTTCAGAAATACACCTTAACTGTGAACCACAGCATCAAATCAAACTATCTCCCGATAGAATAACACTGGCTAGTGATGGCTGGACTTCTAAACATATTCACATAAACCCTATCTGTAAAACCACAGAAGGTTCATTTTGTCCGCACAGCGATCACACCTTCCTGAAGCACAACTCAGGACTGCCTGTCATCTAATGACCTCTGGTCATTTTTCGTGGTGTGTTTTCTTGCCACTCTTCTGATTCGCTGACCCAAATCTTTTTACTTAAATTTATTGGTCAAGCCTTGTTTTTTCTTGTTCTCGAACTTTCTATTTACAACTCACTATAATCACTCACTATTAGTTAACATGAACCGGTATTCTGAACCCTTGTCAGTTAGAAATATTATTATTTTCATTCATTATTTTCTCTTGTGAGCTGTCCTAACTGTTTATCTCACCTTAACAATAGCATGAATAATGCTTGGGCAAACCCCACAGTGACACTTTGGTGAAGCGATTCATCTCAAGCTCTGAAGCTCCTGTTGGCTTTGACTGACGATTGCAGCATCATCAGCGAACAACAAGTCTCTTAAAGTGTTTCTTCTCATTTTTGTTTTTGCCTTCAGCCTTGCGAGATTAAACAGACGGTCATCTGACATAGTGTGAAGGCATATTCCTTCAGTTGCATCTCTGAAAGCATGTTTCAAGAGTAAGGCAAAGAAGATCCCGAGGAGGGTTGGAGCCAGAACGCAGCCTTGTTTAACGCCACTTTGTATGTCAAAGGGCTGTGATCCTGTGTTGTTATATATATATATATATATATATATATATATATATATATATATATATATATATATATATATATATATATATATATATATATAACGTGTTTGAAGTGTCTATAGCACTTTTCTTCAATATTAACCTGTCTCGATTTCTTGTCTTTGTTGCCTAATTGTAATTGTGGCTGACGAAGGGTGAAACACGAAACTTTCCGTGTTTCCTGTGTACCGTTAATTTGTAAAACTAATTCAATACCGTTTGATTTGTTTATATATATATATATATATATATATATATATATATATATATATATATATATATATATATATATATATATATATAACCTTCTTCCCCTCTCCACTCAGACCAAATAGAGTAAATCAAAAGTAAATTGATGTTAATGTTCTCGTGTGTGACCTTCCCCTTCCAAGAAACAAACAATAAAAATACAAATACAAAAAGACAGATAAGGTCCCGACTCTGATAAGATAAACCAAGAATCGTTGAAAGTCTTTAGCGTTTCGGCCACAATTGTAGCCACTCGGTAACTAAGTATCGTAGACTCCGGAAATAGCGTAGTATCGCCCACTGTCAGTGTTTTGGTTCATGGTCGGGTTAGGAGTCGTGTGGAAGTTTACTGAAGTAATTTAGTGAAGGGTTGTTTTCAAGTGTACACACGTTCTGTTTTCGATTTACTGAAAGATGTCCGAGCACGAGCTGTCTCCGAAGGGAAGAGATATTCCTGCAATCAGACGTGTTGTACTGAATGATGTCTCACAGCTGCCAACTGACTATAGCACAACGCCTGGGGGAACCTTGTTTTCTACGACACCTGGAGGTAGGATTTTCTTAGTTGGACCTGTACAGTTATGCATACTTTAGCTTTGTGCATGTATATTTTGACCAAGCTAATATATTTTTCTTAAATTTACATTTCAAGCTGGAAAATGCGCCTATGCGCTGAGCTTAAGGACACTTGATCGAATTTCTTATTAGAACTAGAAAATTGGAGATCTAAATCCAAAATGGCCGACTGGCAGAACCATGTGACTGATTTGTTTTGATTCCAGCAGTGTATACGTCTGACCCACTTAACTGCAATAAATACATGTTTGCCCCACTTCAGGGCATTGAACACTTACAGGAAAGTAGTCATTATGATATTTAATAAAGTTCATTGTTAAGAACTGCCACAGATAGGCCCAAGGCTAAGTGTGTAACTTACCGTTAAAATTAGTTCCTCTTGATATTCATAATGAATGCAAAGCAGAGCTCTAGACAGATAGGAAAGGGATACAGAAGACATTCAAAGGGATGGGGCAGGGTAGGATGACTGGGAGTGTATTTATTGAACCCCAATGCTCCACAAGGAGCAGAAAGGTAATGATGATGATTCATTGTACACTGACAGTGAAATGTACACATAGCCAGGGAGGCTATATGCATATGAATAGGGCCTACATATTTGACTGGATTTGCCCACAGCCTATTTACAGCCAGTCAGGGTAGTCCTGTAATCTATTTATATAGCCTATTTGGGTTGAAATGAAGAACAGTGGGATGTGTTATTCAGTGCCATTCAAATAAATCGCCCACATCGTTAAGGTTAGGATGGTTGAAATGAGGAACAGTAAATCATCTTTGACGCCATCCATATAAGTCAGCCACGTCGTTAGGATTATGGGTAGGTTTAGGATTCCTAACCCTTACTGTAACTGTGTCTCTGAATTCTTGCTTTAAAGCTGTATTGAACAGACGGTACCCTGATCTTCATTTCACCCGTTAGGATTAAGGTTAGAGTTTGAAATTCTTAGAATTATTTTGTTATGCAGTCTCAGCAGCCTCAATAGAGCAGTGTTATATAAGTAGCTGGTTTCATTCTCAAAATAATATCGTTCTAATTGCAGAGTGGTTAATAAACTTTCTTTGTGAACTTTAAGTCATCCTCATTATTCTTGTTAATTTTCGGTTTCCTTGATAATTCTTAACACTCTCCTACAATACCATATTTCTATGGCCTCCAGGGATCGTCTTTATTTACTGATTGATGGTTAAGAGTATATTTTTTTTTCTACTTACAAAAAATTTTGTGATTTCATAAATATTGTGCCCCTTCGTCCCTTTTTTTCACCCCCAGTATAAAGCGGTAGAACTATTTTATGCAGGTAGTTAGTTAGCTCTGCATCCAGACCTCAACTCCACAATGACCTCATCTGGTTTAGTCCATGTTTGCTTATTCAATATGTTCTGACAACTTCTATATATCTAGGTGCCACTCTTACATCTGCCACCTGTAAAGGGATATGCTTCCTCCTAACAGATTTATCTATGATGTAACCACGTTTGATTTCATTAATTACCTCAGCGACTGTATTGCGCTAATTCGGATCATGCATCTCTTTGGTAATTACATATGCTGTGACAGATTCATATTCTCTGGAACAGAATTTAAAAAAAAATACATTATAGCTCATGCAGTTGTTGCCATTTTGTTAGTTACATCCATCTTATGGTGTAAAACACAAAGATGTTTGTTTTCCTGAGGTGCTTCTGGCTTATTAGTGCATGTTCATAATGGCCACCATTATGATTACATTCTTTATCAGTCATTTAATTGACAGTAGCAACCTGCTTCTCTCTGTCAAATCGCCGAGAAACGATCAAACTGCAGCTAAATGGAAGTGAGCTTCCAATCGAGGAAAACCCAACATACCTAGGAGTCAAGTTGGATAAGAGACTCACCTGGAAGCCGCACATAAAAGCAGTAGAACAGAGAGCAATAAGAAAGCTCTCTATTATGAAGAAACTGGCTGGCACAAGTTGGGGGGCAAATACCAACATACTTAAAAAAGTCTATACAGGCACAGTCAGACCTGTACTTGAATATGGCATGTCAGCCTGGGCCACAGCATCTAAAACAAACACAGAATGTCTAGGGAAAGTGCAAAATTCAGGCCTTAGACTAATCACTGGAGGGATGAAGACTTCTCCAATCCAGGCAATGGAGCGATACACCAACATCCACTCTCTTGATGACAGACGTGAGGAAAAGGTATTCACTCACAGTGAGAAGCTTCTACGAATGCCAAGTCATCCAATGCATGCCAAACTCCATAGTGTGACAAAGAACAGGCTGAAAAGAACCAGCTTCCTAAACATCTCCAAACATCTGCATCGATGCCATGAAGACCTCCTCCCAAATCGATCTACTGAGATTGAAATGTTAATTGATTACGAGGAGCCAGACGACTGCCATGGAAATATATCTATCATCACAGAAGTCCCTGAAATAAAAAAGAAAGGCCACCTGACTCCTCAACAACTAAAAACATTGGCTCAAGAAATGATTGAAGAAAAGTACAACCCGAAGGAGTGGACACATGTATACACAGATGGATCTGCTGAGGGGGCAGTAAAGAACGGTGGAGGAGGCATTTTTATAAGATTCCTAAATGGAAAGATCATCCGAAAGGCCTTCCCAACTGGAAAGATCTCCTCCAATTTTAGGGCAGAAGCTATGGCACTACTGCAAGCCCTGAAGATCCTCACCAGACCTGAACAGCAGCCACAAGCTAAGATAGTAATCTTCACTGACTGCAGGTCATTACTTGAATCAATACAAAACACCAGAAATGATAATATGATGAATGAGATCAGATCTGAGCTTAACATCATCCAAAGGTCATCAACCATTGCCCTTCAGTGGTTACCTGCCCATTGTGGAATCGCTGGTAATGAGAAAGCAGATGCTCTATCAAGAAGTGGCAGTAAAATGGAACAATACAGCCACCCATTGCCCTATCGGGAAGCAAAAACCATCATCCACAACAAGTACAACAATCAGTGGAAGGAGGAAGGGGATATATACAGCAGAGATGACCCAATCCACCACCTAAACAGACACCAACAGACGACAATTTTCCGCCTGAGAACTGGTCACTGCAGATTACTTGGACATCTCTATCGCCTCAAGATATCCCACACGAATGAATGCCCATGTGGAACTGATACCCAGACTCCAGAACACATTCTCCAGAACTGTCCAACCCATGATAAATTGCGACGTGCGACCTGGCCAAAAGGTGATGAGCTCCAGCAGAAGCTATGGGGCTGCCGCGCCGACCTGGAAAAGACTGTGGACTTCGTCCTGGCGACAGGCCTGCAGATTTAGCATGACTACAAACCGAACGCAGAAGAAGAAGAAGAAGAAGTCATTTAATTAAACACACATTTCTTATTCATTATGTTTTAATCATTATTCAGGAACCCGAATTGTGTATGACAGAACCAGACTAATGCAGCTGCGTAACTCTCCACTAGCCAGAAGCCCTCCTGCTAACATGGCTAAGATTCCTGGCATAACAGACTTCAATGCTGATGCTGAAGCAGCCAAGAAGAGAATTAAAAGAACTGGACTCAAGAATGAGAAGGATGAAAACAAAGATGGTAAATACAGCTTTCTTTTTTTCTGTCTTTTGATTGTTTCTTCAGTAGAAGGAAAAAATTACCATCTTGACATACTGCAGATATATTTATGTGCTAAAATTTTTTCAGTGATGCTCTTATGTTTTGTATTCATCACCCTTCAGCCACCTCACAGGAACATAGGCCTCCAGCAAACTTATGCCAAGTTCTCCTCTCCTGATCCATTATCTCAAGGTCTTTCCATGTCTTCCTCGACCTTTTCAATTCTGTCTCCAGTTCTCTTCTCCATGTGTTCTTCGATTTCCCTGTCCCTCTCTAACCCCGGGGGTTCCAGAACAAGGACTGCCTTGTAATACTGTCAACAGGTTTCCTCTGTGTACATCCTTTCCATTGCCAGTGTTATCTTCTTATCTATTTTTTTCCAGTGGCACTTTTCTTGTTCTTTTCATCAATTCCTCATTAGTGATCCTTTCATACCATGTCAATCAGTTCTTTTTGACGCAAGCATCCATTTATGAAAATCTGTTGCTTCTTGGTTGTTGTGTGTGTTGTTTTCCATGTTTCAGAGCCATGCAATAGGGCTGATTTGACATTTGAGTTGACATTTCTGATTTTTGTTCGTTAGTTGGACCCGAAAGGGGAGCAAAGAATAGTAACAGTGTAACCTACCATGCATGTTGTAAAAACATTAAGCCACAAAAACTTCAATAGACACCATGTTTTGCAATAGGGGTCAACGCATATTTCACTGCCCCATGTAGTTCCTTGGGTGTCTGAGAAGTCAAAGAAAAAGTAAGATCGCTGCTCCTTCAGGCATACTGCAAGAGGGGACGAATGTGGGGTGCGTGGAGATGGCTACTTCATCATGTTAAACACATTGCTGTAAAAACCCTCGCTGCAAGAGCACAAGTTTAACTCTTTGACTCCGGAACAAATCAGAGTGTTGTAAAATTGTAACTGCCGTGTCACGGCAACGCTCAGAGCGTTGTACTTAGTTTATCAGGAATAAACCCCAAAAATCGTCCGTTTAATGCAGTTCATATTTTAATACTCGTAGAATGACTTCCGCTACTATCTAAACAACTAATTTGAGCGTGGTTAAGCAGCACGTGTGCGTGTTTTGATGTTATCACAATTTGTGTGACGATTCGCATGTTCGCATTTTTCATTGTTATTGCTACAGAAATATATCACTCTTTATATTTACACTTTCTAAGTCTCCTATGCGAATAATTGTGTCAAACTACTTAGAAACATTGCTGACATTGACGATGATTGTTTGTTAATGTTAGTCACAGTTTGTTGTCAAATAATAGAATCGGTGCAGAAAAGCTAGACACATTAAATTTAGTTGATGAGTGGGCGTAGTCCTATTCTGGCTGATCGAAAAGCAACAAAACTAGATCTACAGTAACATCGAATCACTAGTCCTAGGTAGAAGATGAAGCTAGGGAAACTATTAAAACATTAAACAAATGTAAAAAGTTTTTATATGATGTTAGTCTTCTTGAATTGTTTGAAAATTACGTAATGCAATATTGCATAATTTATTTTATTCTTATAAGGGACCACGGTAAAAGCTGGTGTGAATAACACTAAATGTACTAACTGACCATAATCAATATATTTTTATTTCGTAAATGGATTACCTTGATGTTTGAAGACTAAAACTTTGTAAATGGATTACCTTGATGTTTGAAGACTAAAAAGAAAGTTTTATTGTCTACAACAGTAATTTGTCTTTGGTAAGCTTGTATTCTACAGTTAACTTTTTAGTGTTTTTCAATTTTACTTGCAAAATGTTTTAAAGTATACCGAACGCACTTGTGTTAATACTACCTTACTTACTTAGTCGTTCCCCTTCTACCGTGAGGTGTAGAAGTTTGGAAGAGAGAGCGCCAGACTATCCTATCGGCTGTCTTCCTCCTGGTCTGGTTCCATTCTAGTCCTCGGTCCTTCAAAGATTGTCTAATGTTGTCCTCCCAGCGGACTCTGGGTCGTCCTCGGGGTTTGGATCCTTGGCTCTTTGTTTCACATGCTTGTCGTGGTATCCGATCTTCTCCCATTCTGCAGACATGGCCAAACCATCTTAATTGGGACTGTTCTACTTGGGTCTGCAGGGGGTAGGATTTAAGGCCTTGACGTATCGTCTGGTTGCGTACCATGTCTCTTCTTGTTACTTCAACCACCTTCCTCAGATACTTCATTTCTGAGGTTTGGATCTGGCTTTTATGGGTTGTAGTCATTGCCCATGACTCGCATCCATATGTCAAGACTGGGACATAGGTGGAGCGGTATACAGCCATCTTCGTTTTCGTACCAAGTTAATACTACCAAAGACACTTTATATTACAATTCTCTATTTCCCTACAGTTTGGTATATAATAAGTACATGTTCACAGAAAAGAAAAACATAAAATTTAACCTTAAAGATAGTACACTTCATCGTTCAGAATTCAAAAAATAATTTCGTCACAGGGTGGAAAAAAATTACAGAGTCAAAGAGTTAATATAGATATTCTGTATTACTAGATTTAATCACGTCTTTCAGAACTGTAATGATAGCTATTAGTAACAGTAATGTATAGATTTTTTAAGAGCTTTCATTGGGTAATGTGAAATGAGCGCAAATTTTATTTTTTTACAATTATTGCTCATATGCGATTTTATTTTGGTAGAATTCAGTTTGAAAAGAATTCTATTTATTATATCAATTCTTACCCATAGACTCCAAGATTGGCCATGATGAGCATCCCCAGTTTGAGATGGACATTTGAATACTGCTGCCTCCAGTGTCTTCATGTCTCTTGTACCGTCATTCTTATCTGCCCTTGGTGAATCAGAATGCTCCAGACTTGGCCTTCCCTACCAGTATGGTGCTCATGTCTACAGCAGTTTTTGATTGGGTAGGATGTTCTCCTTGCAAGTGGCATTATCCAGGAAAGGGGCAGATTTGTTTATTTTATATTTTAGCCACATAAATAGTGTTTGAAATCAAGTATTAAAAAAACAAAAAAAAAGCTATTGTTGAATGCTCAAAGACAAGTGATAATGTAGTAAAAGATTTGATTGAATGTGTCTCGGTCACTGTGTGGAAAGTTGCTGTGTCTTGTCCTTTGATTGGTGGTGAGTGCCTGTAGCTGTTTGTGTTTGTTTCTATATAGTGATAGTGAATTTTAATGAAACCATTAAGTGCAAATATTATTATTTGAAACTAATGAAAAAAATCCATAATTTAATTGGACGGAAGCATCAACCATAAGTAGTTATGTGCATTATGTTCAGCAGCAACAAATTGCAACTAAAATAGTTAGCATGTTTTACTAGCACGTGCATTCACTTGCAGATAACAATTGATGGCATTGTTTTAAGAGGGCATATTTTTATTGGGAACATGAATTTAAGAGCTAGTAGTTTTAGTGACATACATAGTTGTAATGACAGATATTTTTACTGGATGTAAGCTAAGCTATTATTATTATTATTAAATAATAGCAGGTTTTTATTAAATACATAATTTAACAAAAATCATGTTACTAAATAGTTCATCAGCATATTAAAATAGTAAATTCAGTCTCCTAAAGTTTTCAAACATGCATATACAACTTTGAATATTTTATTTCTATGGTGGAGGGGAGATTGGTGGGGTTACATATTTAACTAAATGGGTGGGGGGTGGTGGTTTGCATTAAATTATCGCTTGACTTTATTCAGTTTTGTTAGCTGAACTGTTACATCATCCTGTATAATTTGTGTGTTCTCAAAATCAACCACGAGTTTTCACGTGTCACATTAGAGTTTATCATGTGCTCCACTAGAGTTATCATGGGCCTATTGTGCAGAAGAAAATAGTATTAATGGAAAGGCTGTTAGTATTTGTTCTGTGATAAATTATATGTTAATTGTTTTAATTGCTTTTTTTTTTAGGTTTAAAAAATTTAATTAGGGCTTCCTTGGCATCGTCAAATGCTTAAATCAATATAATTCAACGTCTTTCTTGGATGTTTGTGTGTCTTTGGTTGCTTAAAAAGTGGTCTTTACAGATTAGGCTTCTTCAGTTTTATTTTCTACATTTCTTAGGGTTTTTTCTTTTTTGTATATCTTCCCTTTTTCTCTATCCCTAGAAGTTCTAAGTAAGCTGCATTATCTGCACATTTGCATCCCTTATGTTGCCATAATCATCTAGCATTCAGAATTTTCATGTGCTTTGTTTTATTCTTCCGTCATGAGTTTTTACTCTGCCTCTTTTTAACCACATAATGAATTGGCCCAAGTTAGATTGGCTTCCCAAACACTGAAAACAAAACATGAATGAATAAACTTTTGAGAAAGCTTATTTTACCTCATTTAAGAACCATGACCAGCAATCGTCATTGATGTAGTCTGATTGCTTCCTTTAACTTCTTCACTTTGCTGGAGTTTTAAGAGGTAGGTTATTGTCAGCTATGAGCTGTGTTGTTGCAGTGTTTTATAAATGAATGTGCCACACTGAATCTGACAGAAAGTTGAACATGGGAAAATTTGGGCTTCAAAAAGTACTGCTAATGAAGTGGAATAACATTAGCAGTTCATTCTCCAGCATTCACCTGTGTTCCGAAAATTATCAGGGTCTACCCTTACATTGTGTTAATCTGGTGTGACCTGCATTTTCCATTGTGCTTGAACTTAGCTAGTTGAAGTTTCATATGAAAGTTCATATCTTAAAACTTCATAAACATTAATTATGTTACTTCAAGCATGTACAATATGCTGAATTAAAAAAAAAAAAAATTCTTTTGTTTGGATCACATTTTGGAAATTTAATTATTAATTAGTTAATTAATCCTGTTTATGATATGCTATTCTGTAGATAGTGGACCAGTCTATTACTTTGTGGACTTGTCCAGGCCCATGGATTTAGCACAGGTGACATCACTTGTGGGATTTACAAAACCTAAGCTGAGACATTTTTATTTTCAAAAGCATTTTAAGAGACCCCCTTCAGCTTGGCAGCTTAAATGTACTTGAAGGGCAGGTCAGCTATGATCTTGAATACAGCTTTTATTTTAAGTAAATAAAGTCAGATGCACATTTCACTCATTTCAAGTAACCACTGCAGGACATTTTCTGTTTTGTTGAAAACAAATAATTTTGTTCTTTAATTTGTTTTAATTACATAAACCATTGGCAAAGATATTTTTTTTTCTTCTAAACACTTAGTTTGATTACCTTTTTTGTCAAGTATTGTTAGATTTTTTATTGTTAAAGTACTGGTTTGTGGGGGAAAATATCATTTGTCATGTGTTTATGTTAGCAGATGTGTCAGTAAGGTGGTGGTGAGTTTTTGGACATGTTTTACATTCACAAGCTGTCAAAAGTATATTTTTACTTGCTGTTATAATACATTCACGTTAAACTGTAATATTTTAGTACATGTTAAAAAACGTGAAATGTCTATTAAAATTTTTTGTTTCTTTCTATGCACATTATAAAGATTAATTAGTGAATTGGGTGAGAGTTCAGAAGGTTGGAGGGCATTTTTTGCAATAACAGCATTCTTTGTTGTTTGTTTGTTGTTTTTTTTTTTTTTTTGCCTGAAAATTTAACATTGCTTGTTGGCTTGTTCATAATGTCACCAAAATAAGTGGAGGGAGCTTTCAGAGATGATATTATAATCAAAACTGATTATCTGTTCTGATTTCTTTTCTTTACTATTAGAAGTATCTATCATGTGCTACCATGAATAACTTTAGTATTTGACCTCAGGAACTTTAGTAAGGTTGTTTCAGTTCTTTCAAGATGTCCTTGGTAAATGGGCTGGCTGCTCTTTCAGGATTTCCTTGGTACATTATTTCTCCCACAAGACTGAACCTCTGCTTTAAAACGTGCCAGTTTTACAGTATGACCAGTTATCTTTGAATGTAATTTGTTCTGTTGTAGGTAGTATAAAAAGTTAAATTCAAGAATATATGGTCATATTAATTTCCGTTTGCGTTCCATATGGACCCACCATTAACAGCTGGTCCCCTGGCAGGAAGCTGGCATCAAGCATTCATGTGCTCGTGCCGTGGGGGGGTTTCTGTCGCAAAGTGTTTTACATGTCGAACTTGTCAGCCTCATGCACAACCTCATATTAGTTACCTCTTACGACGTGCATTAGGGAACAGTGGGGCTATTCCTTCTTTGGTCTACCCAGAGATCCATGGAAACTACACAGTGCTATAGTGATTCTGTTTATCCATATATCAAAATTACAATTTATGCAGGTCCGTATACCAGAACCTGAAAACTGAAGTATTCCGAAAATGGAAATTTTTTTATTATCTCACTTTTTAGCGATTTTCAAACACCTTTTTGGGGGGCGACAGCTACTTTTGGACGATTTTTTAAAACGAAAAAATCTGATTTTCGAAACACAGCTGTCCCTGACCATTTCAGATTGTGGGATATGGACCTGTGTTAACTAAATTGTGAATATATTTCATCACTTACAATCAGCAGGAACATTTCAAGATCAGCAGAACTTAAGAGATGAAGTTCTCAAAATATTGTCTGACCTAATCTACTCTACCCTTGCAGTGTATGTAGTTTTGCTACTTTTGATGCTAACTGGCCTATTTAATATTATCACTGGAACTTCTGCACACAGTGACTCAAACAATTGATTGCACAATTTTTTAAAATTTATTTAGAGAATAAAGTGACATGAAATAACTAACAAGCTAGTTTCATTTATATTCTTTGTCTTCATGGAGTACTCCTCAGATTTGAAAGATTATCTTGTAATGATTAGCCCAGTAGTGTCGGATTTCAATAATAATTGTTTTTCTTGTAGGTTATTGTTTTCACACAATATTTGGAAGGGTACTTTGCCATTTAAACTTGCAATTTTTGTGTGTTTTTTATTCCTTGCTTTTTGTCTTTTAAAAAAACATTTCTTTTGTTTTCCTTGAATGTTTACTTTGAAAGCTAAAAGCTCATGGAAGACTTTGAGACGTTTGCAATTCCATAATCATTATTTGTGAAGCAGAATTGCCTGCTAATTGTATGCATGTATATTATGGTGTATACTGTTGTATGATATGCAGCAATAGTTGAATATAGAATCAGGATTTATTATGTTCAACTTTGGAGGCAGCATTTTGGACAAATCTCCAGGCCTAAGTATTTTTTTTCAAGTTCCATAGTGACTTTTTGGCAAGTCAGCCATATTCAAATCAGGGACGCATTTAGTAGAAATTTTAAAAAAAACCAAATTTGAATTTATTGTATTTTAGTGATTCACGTTAATAATTATTCCAGTTTTTATACCTTATCGGACTGAATAGGAATATGGGTGTGGAGATTTTGTAAGACGCAAGCTGCAAAATGTGGGCAGTTGCCATTCTTTGTGGTTTATGATTCATCACTAAAAAATCTTAATAGTTATTGATTGCAAAATGCATTAATCTGTATACGCAACAACACATTTTCTTTTATTCCTGTTTGATATTGATTTTCTTTATTTTACTAGTATGTTTTTGTTCATAAGTCTTCAAGTTTAGTATCATTAATAGGGTAGTGACAACTCATGTAATAGTGGAAGAATGAAAACTTACATTTTATCTTTGCATATAATATGTTAAGTAGCAAAAGTATTTATACCACAACAAGAACTGATAGATTGATCTGAAAATATTGTAATAAAATTGTTGCATTATTTGTTTTCACTTTTGGTTGCATGTCTGTTGGGGACAGAATTTTGGGTAGAATTTAATCAATTTTAAGATCACAGACAATCTGGCATTTCATTTAAATGGAATTAAATTAATAGAGTGAACATTTATTTATAAGTTTTAGAATAAAGGTTTTTTTTTGTGTGTGTTAAGTGGCGTAGAAGTAGTTGAAGTGTTTTTCTTTCTTTTGTTTTTCCTTGTTGAGTCAGTTTTTTAAATGATAAGTATCTGCTGTTATATTACTCTTGTGTTGCATTGGTTTAAAGTATTAGTTGGTATCTGTAGCTTTACAAAAGTCACAAAGCATAATAGTGATGCATGCTTGAACAGTAAGGGTGTTCAGATTGGTGGTGTGAATGGATAAACCTTGCCCCTGTGATTGTGCAGTGAACAATCATCTTACACTTTATAAATGCACTTTGAGTTGTTAAAGAACAGAGAGGTTTTAATATTGTAAAGTGGATCTGAAATTGTAGAGCAAGTATCATTAAAGAAAACTGCTTTTGTTTATTTATTTTTTTGTTTTAATGCTTAGAATAGACTATTAAACGGAAGTAATAATAATAAATGTAAATTACAGCATATACTCGGGGCACTAAATTTGAAGTTGCCTGGTCATTGTTGGCAATGAAAATTTGAGACAAGCAACCAGAATCTGAGGATTTTTATTTTTACTTTGTTGCCACATAAAAAGTAAGTTTAATTGTCAATCATTATAAACTAATTGAATGCCTTGATATAGGTGTTGATGGGAAAAACATAAGAATACTCAGTAACCTATGATGGGAACAAACTGACATTAAGATCTGACAGGAATTACTCACCAAATATAAAAAGAGGTGTGATGCAAGTATGTTTTCTGTCTCCCATGCCTATTTAATATCTGCACAGAAACAAGTTTTGAAACAGATGAAGAAAATGCCAGGACTAAGCATTAGTTGAAGATCAATAACAACCATAGATATGCAGATAAGGTGTTAGCTGAAGGCAAACACGGATTGCGAGAATGGTATTAAACGGGCATGGGTCATAAATATGAATCAGACATTAACAAAAAAAACTATGATGATTGGCAAAGTAGGTAAGAAGCCTACTTTAAAATAAGAGTAATGAGAAGATACTAGAACAAGTCATGGGTTTCTTACATCCTGAACAACTAAAAACAAGAGGGTGCAAATGTGAACCAGCAATCATGAACAGAGTACGATGACTTCAAGCTACATTTAGCAACGTGAGACATTGCTAACATTGAAGCTAATAACTCATACATTAAAATTGAGAGTCACCAAGTGTTATATTTAGTGTTTGTTGCTGTATGGAGCAGAAACATGGACAATGAACAAGCAGAAGACAGAATTTAGTCCTGTTAAATGTGAATATCTAGAAGAATTGGGTGCATCTCATGGGAAGATACAAAAACTAATAAACAAGCTAGGAAAGAAAAGAGAATGAATTAGATCAAAGATAAACAGATAAAATATTTTGGTCACATTTAAAAAGATGCAATACCTTGCTGAAAACCATCATGGAAATAAAAGCTGAAGGCAAACATGGAAGAGAAAGGCAACACTCTGTGTGGGGAGATAACATTGGGAAAAGGATATGAAAGAGTAATCAGACTGTACCATCAAGACAAGTGTTAGAGGACATTGGAAACCAATTGCAGCCAACCTTCTATGTGACAATAACAGCTGATCTAATCTGATCGTGCAGAATTGGAGAAGGCAAATGATATTAAATATTTGAAATGCTATGCAAGAGTGCTGAGAAATTAACGTAAGGGTGATGTAAGAACAAAGTCAGTCTTTCAAAATGATTTGACATAATATTTGGACCAGGATGTAGACTCTTAGCTGTGTTCATCAGCTATATTGGTAAAATCATCAGAGTTCATTTATCAGTCACCATGTGATTTCTAAATGAATTGCTCTTTGCTGATGGTTAGTGCAGATTTCGACAGAGACATTGCACACTTGTGGAAATATATACTTGCTGCCTAGAGCTCCTTAAGAGACAAATGCCAAAGTTTATAGTTTCAGTGTACGGTAAATGGAAGATTGTCAAATACATTTGTAGTTTACTACATATGGAAAATTCGAGAGATTGAAATGAGGATATAGCAAGCCAGTGAAATGACCCCAGGTTGTGAAGCAAAGATAAATATAATGCACAAAAAACACATGGAAGTATAATACTTAAAACTGCATTTTATATTGTCATCTCTCTGACACTAACCAAACAGCCAAAAAAAAAAAAGGAATTGACAAAGGCTGAGAGATGTTCCTGATTAAACTTCAAAAACCTGGTGAGACATGAAAAGACAGGTGTCATTGTTGGAATATTAAGTATTGGTAAAGGAATATATTGAGGTATTGGTAAAGGAATATATTTAGATACAAAGAATATGTTGGATGTTGGCACTTTGTGAGAATAAATCCTCAGCAACAAAGACAGACAACCCAGAATGGAAGTGACCAGGGATAAAGGGTGGCCTAAGAGGATAACTGACATCTTCAACATGACATGCCTCCACAGGCTGCATCCTGGCCTGTGACACTTTAGGGCATAGTGACCTGATAAATACAAGTGGAAATGCTATTATAGTTAGTCCTTTTAATGACTATTTGCATTTGTTGCTTATGATGGTTATTTTTAAAAATTTTAATGAGAAAGAAAAAAAATCTGTTTACGAATCAGTGATGAATGAAACCATTAGTAGTCAGAAATTTAAAAAAATAATTGATTTTTTAATGACTGTTGTGATAGCCTACATATGCATTCGAAGAATTGTAGAATTGATGATATAATATTGGGTGCAATTACTGGAGGTTTCATAAAAATGGAACTAGACTGTGATAGTCACTAAAATCTCTTCTCACCCTCCTACTTTAAAGTGAGCAGATTTGTTCTAATTGTAGTATAGTGTGTCTGCAAAGTTGTCTGGAAGAAACATTCATTTGTAAGTATGTTTATGTCAGTTGTGCAGAATGCATCATGTCAATCTCATAAAAATGTCTGTAAATGGAAAAATAAAGATTGTGTTGAATCATACTCTGCATATTATTTTAGAATTTGTTGTTTGGGATATTACAAACCTCTTACTTTCACTTAATAATATCTTCGTCTTCTTTGATCCTTAGACACCTACTGTCAATGCAGTAAGTGGCCATCACACCTAGTGGCGTCTTCTAGGGCAGCAACAAGCTGTCCCCGTTTTGCTTGGTTGGTGGCCATCCTTCGTGCCGTGCCCCAACTCTGATTCATGTTTGCATCTCAGCCTCCGCTGTTCTCTGCCAGGTTGTCTTTGGTCTGCCTCTCTTTTGTCGTCCTTCTGGGATCCATAGCATAGCAATTCTGGTGATGGTGTTGGAGTCCCTTCTGAGGACATGGCTAACCTAGTTCTGGCGTCTGCCTGAAATGATGATGTACATGCCTTTTTGTCTGCATCATGTATGCTGTTCCTAGTTGGAGATGGTATTCGGCCAAAAAATTAGGACAATTTTCCTTAGGCAGTTGTGTGGAAAGAGGACAATAACTGATTAACATGGTTTCAATTTACTGTGACACAACGGGCTGATCACCCATTTGCCAGTCACTTCGATTACGGAAACAACAGCAAATGGATTGATTTGCCGTTGCCCTAAAGACGCCACTAGGCGTGATGGGAAACAATGGCAAAGAAAACCTATCTGCTGTTGCCCTAAGACGCCACTAGGCGTAATGGCCACTGACTGCTTTGACGGTCGGTGGCTAAGGACAAGAAGAAGAAGAATTTACTGTGAAAAGGCATTTGACAGTGTAGACAGAGAATCACTTTGGAAATTGATGAAGCATTATGGAGTTCCCATGAAGATCATTAACTTAATAAAGAAAACTTATGAAGACATGCCATGCAGAGTTCTAAACTGGTATGTTTTTATTTTTCACTGGAGGGTTTTTGGTCAATCCGTATTTATCTGGGGGAAGTCTTTCACCAGTGTAGACTACTGGCTCGCTTCCTTATTTATTTATTGTTTATATGTTAGCTTTTGTTTTTTGAAATATAGTGTTTTATTAACTTTTGTATTTCTGATGGGGTCTTAGTGCCTCTTAACGAAAGATGGTATATACTACATGTTTATATACGAACATTTTTACATGAGGTAAAAAGAGTGAGTGAGATAAATATTAATATTAAATTTCGAAGTACTATTAAGAGGCAGTTAATTTGTAAGTAACTGCCATCACCGGTGTCAATACCTTGTCGAGGTATGGCAGCTTGCGTACCCTGATTACCTCCAGAGCTATGCCAGCGGGAGTTTTACTCCTGGAAGGTTCTACCAAGCTGGACAGGTTTGCGTGGGCAGGGGTCAGATGAAAGCGGACACCCTGGTCCTCCAGGTTGGGGGTTTTAGCATAGGGCTGACACCCCTGTCTATGTAAAAAAAAATTGAAGTTACGGAAACGATAAATAAACAAACTTTGCTGCGGGACGGACATCCGGAGTCTGAGGCTCGTATGACTTTCAGTGGTGAAAGCCGAAAGGAAGCCACTGACATGAGAACGGACGTCCTGACCGCAAAACATGATACAAGAATAGGATTTTGGAATATCAGGACAATGAATGAGACGGGTAAACTAAAACAGGTCACGGCAGAAATGAGAAACTATAGGTTACACATTCTAGGGATAAGCGAGAGCAGATGGACAGGGGCAGGAAAAGTTAAAACAGCAACAGGAGAAACAGTACTTTACTCTGGAAGAGAGGATGGACAGCACAACGAAGGCGTAGCCATTATTTTACAGAAAGGAATAGAAAGGACATTACTGGAATGGAAACCCATCAACAACAGACTGATAAGATTAAGATTGAGAGGTAGATTCACAATACTACAATAATACAATGCTACGCACCAACGAATGACAGCGATGAAGAGGTCAAGGATGAATTCTATCAACAACTGCAGAAAGAAATGGAAGACACACCTAGATATGATCTTATTATAGTATTGGGAGACCTCAATGCGAAAGTTGGTACACACAATACATATAATGAAAGAGTAATGGGGAAATGCGGCAGCGGAACAGCAAACGAAAATGGGGATAAATTAATAAGTTTCTGTAGTATTAACAACCTGGTCATTGGAGGAACACTTTTCCCACATAAAGAAATTCACAAATTAACATGGGAATCACCAAATGGTCGGGACAGAAACCAGATAGACCACATCATGATTAATGGTAGATGGAGAAAAGCATTACAAGATGTGAAGGTAAGAAGAGGTGCAGATGTGGGAAGTGATCACCATTTAGTAGTAGCAAAACTGAAAGTGAAACTAAGAAGGGCTGGACCAATTGTAACTACACAGAAAAGGTTTGACATCAGCAAATTGAAGGACCCCCTTACCAGAAAAGCTTTTGCGGCTGACATAAAGAAACGATATCAATTTGCCAAAAGTCAGGAAAAGACATTGACTGATGATATAGACCAGAAATTCAACAATATATAAGGAAAGCAGCAAATCATGCTTGGGATTCCAGGAAAGGAAGAAGCAAGACTGGATAACACCAGAAACATTAAACACCATAACACTGAGAAAGGAAATGAAAAGAAAGAAAACAGAAGCGAAGTCCCCCAGGTTAAAGCAACTATATAGCGAACAGTACAGTCAGCTGGACAAGGAAGTTAAATGCCAAACCCGAGCCAACAAAAGGAATTTCCTAGAAGATCTTGCAAGACAGGCAGAAGAGGCAGCACTGAGAAATGAACAAAGCACAGTATACAAAATAACTAAATTCATCAGCGGAAAACGAGGTGCAAACAATATTACATTAGTAAGAGATAAGCAAGGAAATCTCATCACGACAGCAGAGGGACAGGAAACAAGATGGGCAGAGCACTTCAGAGAAACTCTGAACAGGGAACCACCAGAGACACAATTGAATGTTCCTGAGGCTGAAAACGATCTAGATGTAAATACAGACATTCCACGAAAAGAAGAAATCACAGCAATCAAAGGGTTAAAGAACGGAAAAGCTCCTGGCCATGATAACTTAAATGCAGAGCTATTTAAGACAGACCCTGAGCTAGCAGCAGAACTATTAGAACCACTATTTGCACAAGTGTGGAAAACGGGGACAACACCATCAGAGTGGAACAAAGGAATAATTGTCAAATTGCCCAAGAAGGGAATCTTGCAGACTGCAATAATTGGAGAGGAATCACTCTTCTCTCAGTTCCCAGCAAAATACTAGGCAGGATAATTATACAGAGAATTTCAAAAGCAGTAGACCACAAACTGAGGAAAGAACAAGCAGGATTTAGAAAGAACAGAAGATGTGTAGATCATATATTCACTCTCAGGAACATTATAGAGCAGTGCTCAGAATGGCAAAGACAGCTATACATTAATTTCGTTGATTTTGAAAAGGCTTTTGACAGCATACATAGGGACAGTTTATGAAAAATACTGAGGGCTTATGGAATTCCAAGCTGCATAGTGTCAATCATAAAAAGCCTCTATGCCAACTTTACGTGTAGTGTTGGGCAGAGCAACCTAACCTTTGAGGTGAAGACAGGAGTACGACAGGGATGCCCCTTATCAACCACTCTATTTTTAACAGTCATAGACTGGGTGATGCGCCAGACAACAGAGGGCAGTCCAAGAGGAATAAGATGGACTACATTTTCTACATTGGAAGATCTGGAATATGCAGATGACATTGCACTACTAGCACATTCACATCAACACATCCAGGAAAAAACGGATAGACTTAATAAGTTTAGCCAGCAGGTGGGCTAGAACATCAATTTAAAGAAGTCAGAGGTCATGACGCTCAATGTGAGCAACCCTGAGCCCATATCAGTAAGGAATCAGCAACTAGTACAGACAGACACCTTCACATACCTAGGATGCATAGTAACACCAGACGGCGGGGCAGGCTCTTTGCAACATCAGAATGAATAAGGCAAGAACAGCCTTTTTTAGCCTAAACAACATCTGGAAGTCCTCTCAATACAGCACAAGCACAAAATTAAGATTATATCAGAGCTGTGTGCTTTCTGTGCTTCTCTATGGTGCAGAATGCTGGAGAGTTACAGAGAAGGAAATGTCGAAATTGTCCTCTTTTCTCACAACATGCCTAAGAAAAATTATCACAGAATCTTTTGGCCAAATACCATCACCAACCAAGATCTGCTTGCTCGGAGCAAGCAAGAGGACATGCACACCATCATAGCTGGCAGACGCTGGAGCTGGGTTGGCAATGTCCTCAGAAGAGACCCCGATGCCATCACAAGAACAGTTATGCTTTGGACTTTTGAAGGAAAACGAAAGAGAGGCCGACCAAAAACAACCTGGCGGAGGACTGTGGAGGCTGAGATGCAAAGAATGAACCAGAGTTGGGGCACTGTACGAAGGATGGCCGCCGACCGAGCAAAGTGGAATCAATTTGTTGTTGCCCTACAAGACGCCACTAGGCGTGATGGCCACTGACTGCTTTGACGGTCGGCGGCTAAGGATCAAAGAAGAAGAATTTGTAAGTAAAATGTCCTTAATATAAAAAAAAATTGAGCAATTATAATTATACTGCAATTTAATAACAATAGTTTTATTAATTTTAATGAAGAAAAATTAGGTTACGAAACATTAACAGGAAGGGAAATAATTAGATTAATTAGTAGTGTGGAAGACAATTAACTCATATAAAAGCATTTGAAATAGAATGTTTGCGGGTATAGAAACATTGCATTAATATTTTTCATTACTGTAAAACAGGTTCTCATTCCTTACCTGTATTTTTTTAATTGTGTCAAATTCTTCTCCTTTATTTAATCACTATCAATGCATAATCAATCGTTGCTCACTGGGAAATACCTTTCCATTGAATTATGGTTTTGTTAAAACTTAGATCATTCACATTTGAGTGACACCAGGGCGTGGAACGCGTCTCTCTCTCTGGTTTTTCTATACTTTCTCAGCTCATTGCACATTCTATCAGTGTATTGTTTTAAATTCTCGCATTTCTTCTTTGTCATGTACCCTCTTATTGCCAAACATGTTTCTGTCATAATTTTTACGGTATGTGTCTCAGGTCGTTTAATGTTGGCTGTCATGTCTCTCAATTTCCTACTTCTTGTTACCTTTAATCATTTGTGTAATCAACAAAACTCTACACTATGTATTTCGTTTGACGAACTATTACCCTTTCTGCCCTATCTTATCTTGCCACATAATCAGAAAGTAAAAAATAGTGTCGACTGAAACATGCAATAGCTTAGAAATGTATCTTCACACTATATTGATAATTAAAAATAGGTTACGCTGTGTAGCTCAGTATCAAAACCTTAGTTAGTAATAAAACAGGACAGCTATGCACGTTTTGATCTAGAAGCATCTCGCATATACTTTGCTGTTTTAAAAACTTTAGAAGAGCAGAAAGTTAAACTTAAAAACAGAGACAAAAAAGGTAGATATGCAACAGTACAGAGCTGGAGTAAACATGTTCATGCATACATACTGATATAAGTATATGATTATGTCCTAGAGTACAGCGGCAAATATTTTACGACAAATTATTTAACATTAGTCTAAACTGTATACAGGACATTGCTTTCAAGAATAGAGGAAAAAAAAAATACTGTAATATCAGAGAAGTTCTCTCGGAAACAAAATGAAGCAATTTCACAGTAAATACCAAAGAACAAATATTTAGCAATGTATAAAGTGAAATAGGAAAATATATCAGATTATGGACGGAAACGGTTAACAACCAGTGTGGAAATCGGTCAAGCTTATCATACATTTTTTAATTACACGCTCAGTGGACAAAGATCACTTTCTAGAATATACAAAACGATTGAATGAGCAAACGAAGCATGTACGGTAATGTGACGAAATAACCTTGATCATTACATTTTCCTGTACCATCCTTTAATTTATTTTGTGCTCTTCCTTTTTTTCTCCCTCTGATAGTATTTGTTATCTTTGCATCATTGTTTACACCTTCTTCCTACAATTCATGTCATGTCTGGGCCCAATTGGCCATCCCTTGTGAGATTAGACACTGGTGGGGCAATATTGGCATTAAGTCATGATGGTCAATTTCGTGTCGTGATACCATGTGTTAATAGGAAGATAACGACAGTGAATTGGAGCGCACGGATTAATACGAAAAGCGGAGATGCCACAGTGAGTTTGTATTATTGCTTACATGGCTATTGTTAATCCAGACGTTCTGTCTGGGAAGATACATAACAAACCGTAAGATGGGGTCATGGTCAGCCAAATAATTGCAGCAACCCAGGTTTGTTGCTTGATAAGTTGTTAAAGTTTGCATATGCCGTGCCCCAAAACATATTTGGTAAATATCAATCCGGTTATAGATTAAAGATACGCACTTAAGATAACAAATGGAATTTTTGGAGCACGAGAATGATATAATCGTTTCCTGCCAGATTTTCTTGTAATGCATAATTACAAGAAAATTAAATCTTGAAAGAGGTTATCCGTAATAGATCTAAGAAGTAGTGAGTGTAAACATGATCAAATTCAACGGGAAGAGACAAAACCTTAAATGACCTTGTAAGTAAGACATCAATTCGTAGAGAACATTTGTTCACTTTTGTTTTGAAGAAGATTCCAGATAAACGAGGGTAATGGGGATATGCCCCTACCAGAATCAGCAAGTTATTTGCTATTGGTTTGGCATTTGAGATGTTAAAATACATCTCTTCACCTCCACGTAGTAATGCAGATGCGTTGGCCGAGCGTTGCTTAGCATCTACAACGTTGTTAGATTACCGCACTGATAATTCAACTCATCAAGAAGACAGTTGAGACAAGCCAGGATAGAGAATAGAATCATGATTCTAATTTAAAGGACTGGACCATGTAATTGAGCATCTTCTGGACTAAGACAGCAAGAAAACCCTACCTTTCCTAATTCGAAAACCCGGAATCCTAGGAACCTGAAAACGAAGTCATAGTGGGATTCTATTGTAAAGTAATACGCCTGACCTCGTGTAAGAGGCATCTGAACCAAGTTGCCGAAACTATTTCTCTGAGCTAGAAGTCTATATTGCTCAAAGTATTTGGGGTGAGTTGTACATTTTTTGCAGTTTTAAGACGTGAAAATTGCTAACGGATGTCCAAGGCTGGCAACCTCATCATATAGAATGATGGTTTCATGAACCACCACTGCAAATATAATTGATTAATAAATGTGTTTTCTTTATATATACACACATTTATAGTTGATTTAATCATTTTGAGTGAACTGCATCCGTGTGTCTTAGTCATTTTAAATACACATAAACAGAGCTATTTAAGTAATATTTTACTGAATTAAATCAGTTGCGGGCTCATCAACCGAGCAAAATTATCTTCTCCTCATAGAAGGTCTGGGAAAATACTAAAGTTCATTACTGTCTTGATAATATCAGCTGTGGTGCTTGATTTATTAAATTCCCAAGCGGTTCCCTAGAACTGAAGCAACATTATTCAATTCAAATCTCTGCCAAGAGTAATCTTGAGCGAAAGGTAGATACCTTTGAAGACCCTCAGTAGATACTTTGAATTTTGGTCACTGTTAGGTCACAACGCATCACTGCAAGCAAGGGGAGAAATTCCGTGACTGTCAACCTTTAACGTTAGAACACCTACAGTTCTAGCCAAGTTCGTTTCAGAAATACCAATCACCCAGTTCAGACGGTTGCAGGGCTGATTATTACTCAACAATTTTCTTTTTCATTTATTGAGTACCATATATTTGGAAGCATTAAATGAAGTGTTGAAAATGAGAAGGCTTCCTACCAGTTTAAACCAGTCAATCATAACTTTAGTTTATAAAACAATACACACATGACGCATCTGCCTAAAAAATGTACAGACCTATATCTTTTTTAAATACATATAATAAGATATTATCAGAGGCTTTAGTAATATAATAAAACATGTAATGGATAAAGTAATTAAGGGAGGCCAACAGTGCAGCGTGCAGAAGAGAAACATAAATAAACCTACTGACCAGAGGCGTACTAAACTATTTGGCATCCGGGAGTTTTACCTTTGGCACCCTCCACACTTGCAAGTATATTTTTAACTCAGTAAGTACTATCACAAAAGTGTCCGATGGTACCCTCTTCCTGGCTGTCACCCGGGGCGGACCCGCCACCTTAGTACGCCACTGCTACTTACTTTATTAAATAAATATTAGACAAACATAAAGGTATGTTTTCAGGCACTCGTAAGAAATAAAGTAAACTTTATTACATGCACCAATAGACACACAAATGGCAACAACAATACCATCTACAGATCAAATCTTCACCCTACTTTCCATTATTTTATGCACTAAACATTAGAAAGAAACCATGCCACCTGCAACATTAACTATAGATCAATAGAAAAATGTATCGAATGTCGTATTGTTTTATGCACGAGACATTAGAAAAATGCAAGGTTGAAATGAAGTACAATGCCTCGTGTAATTTTATGTCATATAAATAAGTCGCCGACGTCGTTAGTGTTAGGATTAAGGTTAGTTTTTGGTTTGGTTTTCAGACTAGCACTCGAAAACCGGTGTATGTCGTGTGCACGGGATACTCAGTTCAATCCCATATGGGTTATAATTATGGTATATGGTGTTCACCAGTCTATGTAGCGTTGTTGTTTTTCTTGTATGTTAACTCTTCCAGGCTGTAATTTATATGCCGTTTGTTGTGGCATTGTTTAATGTCTATGGTGTTTGTAATGTATTGTAATTAGGGTTTAGGGTTCGGTTTAGGATTCTTAAACCTAACTCTTACCCCTTATTACTTGTCGTAGATTTTTGATAGGTATTTAAGATAAATTATGGTCCGGTCTGAATTGAACTAGAACAGGTGTTAGCTCAGTGGGAGATAAGGTAAAGAAATAGATTTTCACGAGTGAAATGGTGAAAGGTAAAGTTTGTCCCTGGATTTGAGAGATAATCTATCCAGCCTATCGATTACGACTGAGATTCTTAGATCAGACAGTTTTCCTATAAATATATATTGATATATTCAACCACTCACATCTACACACACGCACACAGATAAGTGACGACAATTTGACGCACAAACGTGAAAACTATATCAATGGAATGTAGGGATATGTTGGGACAACTGACCAACACACGTAAATAAAGTTTATGTAAATTTTATTTATCATAAAAAAAAAACCTTCACAACAGCAATATTTTGAATATCAATCAAAACAAAATAAACAATAGTTAAAGAATTAATCATAGACTCATAGGTGTAATCCTCCCTCCCTCTGTTGAGACAAGATCCCGTTAGAAGAAAAGTTATTAACCCCCAAAGATTTATACGCTATGGTCTAGGATTTCCCTGTACAGTAAAGAACCGAGTTTATACGTTAATCTATTCTGAAAGGGACAGCATTAGCAAAACTTGCATTTAAAAAAATACAGTGAGTACATGGGTTATACAATAAAAGAATTATTCATCCCTGCTTTCTCTCGCTCTGACAAACCTGTGATCACATCCAGTCACTCTTACCTAATAGGTGCTTTCACAACCTCTGGAACAATCGTTAAGGTACACACAGCAAATCCAAGGTTGGGTTTTGGCGAAACAAGCCTCAGTTTCTCCAAGACTAAGTAATCAAAATGTTGGGAAACGCTTGATTCGTTACTGTTAGTAGGATGCTGATTATGTCACTTCAATTTTTGTCCAGTGTAGTGGTTTTGATGGTATTGTATGATGGTGATATTACTAAGTGTGATGTATGAGGTCAGCTGTGAAGGCTCCTGAGATAAAATGTAGCTGTGAATTTTCAGAAGTCCCTTCTTGCTACCACTACGACCTCACACCTATCTTTTTTTACTAATGAATGTGGCTACGTTAAAATCTAGGGTACTGAATGTAAGGTGTTGTATTGACATATACAAACACACACACACAGATATTAAATAATATAATATTATCAATAAAATTTAGAACACACTGAACTAAATTCAGCTGGTGAAATTTTAGAAAGTAAATCTTTTTCAAATTTATTTGTTCTGAACCAAGGTTTTATTTTGGCCAGAACATATGAAAGATTTTGGAATTTATGAATGAATGGCATGAATGAATGGCATGATAAATAAAAGGTGTGTACGTATACAATTTTCACGATTAGTTAATATTTCTACAGTTCATAATTTTATTTTCCCTGGGAGAACGATGAATAGATGTGCTGTTTAGGTGGCTTCATCCTTTCCTGTCTATGCCTACCAAACATTGTCCATTACTGATGGAAGGAAATGGGATGTTTTAGTAGTAATTCACTTTGGGTGCTATGTCTATGAAGTTGGTGTAAATCCAGCAGACCAGCCTGCTTACGTAACTTTGAAAGAGTAGTTCTGGTGCTGGAATCTGGTGGCCCCACATCTCCGTGCTTGGGGGCAATATATCGGGTGGCCCCACCTCTCCGTGCTTGGGGGCAATACAAGGCTGTTCTGCCGAGATGCGACACTGCACGGGTCCTCACTGTCAATTATTTACCCAGCATTTGACACCACCTTTTGGTGTCAACATAAAAAACTCACAGCTCAGATTATGAATAAAGAACACAGAAATGCTAGCAAAACTCAGCTGAGCTGCTGGCTATAGTATGGCGTCCCTGAACTTATTTCAATTTACTTCATTGGAAATCACCACACTTAAAATTTACTGTGTCTATCACTGGACAACTATTGAGGAATGGCAAAAAAGCGCGTCTGAGCGCTGATAATATGATTGTCTGTGGCCAATCAATGCCTTGTGTTTTTTCAAATTCAAATTTCCTACACTAAAGTCATTTCAGTCATGCTTCAGTCAAGTATGGATTTTTATCTGTTAGTCCGTCCGTCTCTACTTGCGTTTTCACAAAAACGTACTTGGTTTTTGAACCAACCTATCCGTCCCCTCTACAAATTTTGTCTTTAAAGTTATTTTTAGCCACAGCTCCCACCAATGTCCCTCTCTTTCATTCTAACTAGATTTGGACACTTGAGTCTCAAGGTCGCGGTTTTTGTGCAAATTAGTGACATGTTTGATTCAATGCAGTCTTTCGCTGATGTGAACAACACAGTCTTTTGTCAATGTCTTCATTATTATCTATCCGTCTGTATAAATAAAAGCATATTATTTCACTGCTCAAAATGGGCCATCCGGCCAGCTAGGTTTTATATTCCTAACATCATTATTAAGAAAAAGTTACTTTTCAAGGTTAGTTGTTTTTTTCGAAATATTTTCTAGAATCTTCTGTGAAACGTTTGCCGCTGCATTCAAATAAAGGACAAAATATCGCAAAAACGTCCAAAAAATGACTATTGCGTATAATAACTATGGTCCCTTTTGTCGATTTCGTTACCTTGTGTCAACTTGGGGACGTGACTTTTCCTCCGTTCCCCCCCCCCTTCAATTGCATCTTTTTAGCCTTGCTAGTTTCACGCAATTTTTCAGTCATATTTTTTCCTTTTTGATCCGCCGTTCTCATCCCGTTCAAATGGTAACCGTTCTAGCAATTTAATTTCCATGGCGGGTGATGACCCGCGGCGTGGGCGATCATGCCTTCTAGTAACTTACGCATTCTTTTTATCCCTACATTTTATCCTTTGGAGATATTTTTACGTTGTATCACTGTTAATTTTATGACACATCTCCCCACTTGAAAACATGCCTACGGCAAGTTCTAAAACCAGTGATACACATAGATAAAATCTCTCCTCACGCCTGCCATTACTCTAATTTTGATCACAGGGGTGCCGACTGAGGAAATCTGCACCGACATTCAATTTGCCTGGGATATATTGGATACTAAACTGATAAGGTTGAAGCAATAAAGACCACCTCAGCAATCTTGCGTTTTCATGCTTAGCCTGAGATAAGAATACGAGAGGCTGATGATCCGTCTCGACCACAAAAGTCCTACCATACAGATAGATTTGAAACTTCTTTATTGCCCAGATTAACGCTAAACATTCTTTTTCGCTTGTGGAGTATCCTTGTTCCGCCTTATTCAATTTGCGGCTTGCATAAGCGACTGGTTTCAGTTCCCCATCAGGTGAAGATGATCTTTGCAACAAAGCCGCTCCGAGTCCTACATTACTTGCATCGGTTCTTAAGACAAAGTCCTGTGTCAAATCAGGCAGTTTGAGAATAGGCTTGCTAGTGAGTTTTTCCTTTAAGTCTTGGAACGCTAATTCACTTTGCGCAGTCCAAATAATTTTATCTGGAAGTCCCTTGCGAGTCAGATCAGTCAGAGGAGCACAAATAGAGTTAAAATCTTTGATATATTTTTGATAAAATCCGCATAACGACACGAATGATCGCACGTCCTTTTTTGTTTGTGGTCTAGGTGCTCTCTGCAGTTTTTCCAAGTTCTTGGGATCAGGGGTCATGTTACCCTGATATACAGTGTGTCCCAAGAATTCCAACTCTTTGCATCCAATACAACATTTTGTTGGCCTAGCAGTTAAGTTCGCCTCCCTAAGCCTATTAAATAACATTTCTAGAGCTTCAATGTGTTCTTCAAATGTCTCTGTGGCGACGAGAATATCATCCATGAAATTCGTGATACATGGGTTATTCAGGGGATCCAACAATTTGCGCATCATCCTTGAAAATACACTCGGAGCATTTTTCAGTCCGAATGGTAGCATATTGAATTCATAATGTCCATCCGAAGTGCTAAAAGCCAAATAAGGTCTCACTTCAGGCTTCACTGGGATCTGGTAATAGCCTTTACTAAGATCCACCTTTGAAAAGTATTTTGCCTTGTTCAGTCTGGCAAATAACTGTTTTGTGTCTGGTAATGGATCCACTTGTCCTTCTGTGACAGCATTCAGTTTCCTGTAATCTATGCACAGTCTGTGTTCCCCAGACGGTTTTCTCAACAAAACGACACTAGAACTAAAAGATGATTCACTGTGTGAAATAATCCCCTCCTTCAACAAATAATCTATTTCTTCCTTCAATGCCTTCTCCTTCGCGAACGGAATAGAATAGGCTCTCATACAGATTGGGTTTGAGTCTACCAGTTTCATGTCATACTGTAGCAAATTTGTATGGCCTGGTTTATCTGTTAATACATCTGTATGTTCCTCCAGAACCTGTTGAACTCTCTCCCTCTGGTTTTTAGTCAGGTGCTTACTGACTTTTACCTGTGCTGCTGTTTCACAAGGATGTAATGGGTATTCATGTGAGGTGAGTGGTTCCTTTTGCATCTGAGTTGCAATAGCCAAGGTCAATAAGGGGGTGCTTTCCTGGAGTGGTCTGTCCAGATACTTCTTTAATAAGTTTACATGATAAACTTTCTCCTTCCCCTTTTTGTCAATTTTATAGTTTGTTCTAGACACCTTCTCTAGAACCGTATATGGACCTTGCCAACCAATTTGTAATTTATTCTGGCTGCCGGCTAGTAGAAGAAGCACCTTCTCTCCCACAGCTAGTTCTCGGTCCTTTGCCTTCATATTAAAATATGCTGCATGTTTCTTCCTGGCTTGTTTCAACACCTGTTTTGAAACTTCCAAGAGAAAATTTTGTTGTTGGAACTTGGAATGTACGCACGCTATATGCGTGTGGAAAAGTCAAAGAACTAACACATGAACTTGTTAGATACTCGTGGGACATCCTGGGCCTAGCAGAAGTCAGATGGACAGGATTAGGTGAATCAATAACGGATGATGGTCACAAAATTTGGTTTAGTGGAGATGAGTCTAAACATCAGCATACGGTCACTGGGCTGGCACAGTGGGGAAATTTGGGAAAAGAGAAACCAACGATCGAGGACTAAGGCTACTAGAATTTGCCAGCAACTATAAACTAACCCTTGCAAATACACTATTTCCTCATAAGTTATCAAGAAGAACAACGTGGCATGCCCCAAAAACTGAGATACATAACCAAATTGATTTTATTCTTGTATCCAAAAGATTCAAGTCCAGCATTAATAAAGCCAAGACTAGGACTTTTCCTGGCGCCGACATTGGTAGTGATCACGAAATGGTATTGATGACGCTCAAGCTTAAACTCAAAAAGAACTATAATCAAAACAGATGTTCTCAGTTAAGATTCAATTTAGACAAATTGAAAGATCCAGAAATCGCGGGAATCTTTGAGGCAACTGTTGGATGAAAATTCGCAGCTCTCAACTTTTTGGAGGATGATATCAACTCAATCACAGAGAACATGAAAGACGTGCTCATTGAATCAGCAACAGAAATACTTGGTAAAAGAAAGAAAATAAACAAACCATGGGTTACAGATGACATTCTGAAGTTATGTGATACACGACGGGAAATGAAAAAGGTTAAGAAAGAGGTTCCTGAAGCAGCATGGCAATACAGTATGGTGAATAAAAATATTAGAAAGAAAATGAAACAGGCCAAAGAAAAATGGGTAGCTGATCAATGTGAGTCCATTAATACGGGGCTAATAAAAGGTAACAGCAAGGCAGTTTTTGACACATTAAGAAGACTATCAAAACCCCAACAGCCCAGGGTAACTGTCATAGAAGATAGCAATGGGGCTCTGCTCAATGAAAAAACAGCTGTAATGAGAAGGTGGACAGAATATTGTAAAGAATTATATAACTGTAAACTTGACACTGACTTAGGCATATTAAACAACATTAAGTGCGAAAACAGAGAACTCGGAAATGCAGCAATACTACGGGAAGAAGTGGAAGAGGCTATATGTTCGATGAAAGGAGGGAAGTCACCGGGTGTGGATAATATACCAGCAGAGCTCTTGAAATATGGAGGACCAGATATAGTAAAAATCATGACAACAATTTGCCAGAAGATATGGAGTACAAAAAAATGGCCAAAAGAATGGACGCAGTCATTAGTAATACCGCTTCCAAAGAAAGGAAATCTAAAAATGTGCAAGAACTACAGAACCATTAGCCTTATTAGTCATCCAAGTAAGGTGATGTTAAGGATACTTTTGAACAGAATAAAACAGAAATCAGAAGAAATCTTGTCAGAGGAACAGGCTGGCTTTAGACCAAAAAGAAGTACCTCAGAACAAATCTTCAATATTAGATTACTGATCGAAAAACATCTCCAGCATCAACATGATTTATACCATAACTTCATCGATTTCACAAAAGCCTTCGATCGAGTCTGGCATGAAGGTTTATGGCAAATAATGAGAAAATTCAATTTTGATACCAACATCATAGATATCATTGAAGCACTATACAAGGACGCAAGCAGTGCTGTTTTTGCAAGCAATGACATTGGAGAATTTTTCAAAACAACTGTAGGAGTTCGCCAGGGATGTATCCTGTCACCAGTGCTCTTTAACATTTATCTAGAACATATTATGCAGGAGGCTCTCTACGATTATAAATCAACCATATCGATTGGAGGCCGACCTCTGTGTAATCTACGTTTTGCTGATGATATTGATCTGATAGCTGGAACAGAATCAGAACTTCAAGACCTTACCTCTAGACTGGAGAAAGTAACAAGAACATATGGGATGGAAATTAATATAGAAAAAAGCAAGATATTGGTGAATAGCCATAAGAAACATGTTCCGACCAACATTACGTTAAATGGGCAAACGTTAGAAGAAGTTAACACCTTTAAATATCTCGGGTCCACTATATGTAGTGATGGAAGATCAAATAAAGAAATCAAGACAAGACTTGAGATGGCCTCAGCTGCCATGACAAGGTTGAATGTGATCTGGAAAAGTAACATCAGTTTTCCTGTGAAGATCAAATTATACAAATCACTTGTATTATCTATTCTCTTGTATGGGTGTGAGGGCTGGACACTCACTGCAGATACGGAGCGAAGGATTCAGGCTTTCGAGCATAAATGTTATAGAAGAATTTTGCGCATTTGCTATAAAGAGCACAAAACAAATGTCTATGTTAGAGAGAAGATAAACACCTATGCAGGCCATCAAGAACCACTTTTGTCAATAGTGAAACGTCGAAAGCTTGCCTGGTTTGGGCATGTAACTCGTCATGACTCCCTTTCGAAAACGATCCTCCAGGGAACAGTCGAAGGTAAACGGAGAAGAGGAAGGCAAAGAAAATCCTGGGCTGATAACATCAAAGAATGGGCAGGACACGGTTTCTCCACACTTGTACGCATTGCTGAGAATAGAGAGCAGTGGAGGACCCTGTCTGCTGATGCTTCCACCATGGCACCCCTACGACCCATGACGGGTTATGGGTTGAGATGATGATGATGTTTCAAATTATCATTTGCCAGTTTCCATCCAGCTTTCAAACGAGTGGTCAGTTCGTTCACGTATTGATAAGATGAGGTAACAGGTTCTTCCGCCTTCTCATCCGTCCAGGTCCTTAATAAAGCTTCTAAAGGACCTTTTATTGGCCTCCCAAATAGCAGAGTTGCGGGAGCCATCCCGGTTGAACTATGTGGTACCTCCCGATACGCAAACAATGCGGCGGGCAAGAATTGATCCCACAGATCCGGTTTTTCGTGTGCCAGCTTTCTCAGGATAGAAATGAGAGTCCCGTTGAACCTCTCTACCTGGCCGTTCCCTTGTGGATGGTACGGACTACAATGAAAGTGTCTGGCTTGAAATAGTTTAAAAACTTCTTCCGTTAGTTTCCCCTTGAACTGAGATCCATTATCCGTCAAGATTTGATGCGGGAATCCTAATCGGGTGAATATTGTAAGTAGTGCCTCTGCTACATGTTTTGAATCAATTGATGGCAGGGCTACCGCCTCTCCCCACATAGAACAAGTGTCCACCAGAGTAAGGATGTAACTGTTCCTCCTCTTGGTCCGAGTGAGAGGTCCCACAATATCCACTGCAACCCTCTCAAAAGGTGTTCCCACTATGGGCATTTCCCCTAGAGTTGCAGGAGCAGTCCAGTGCTTTGGAGCTACCCTTTGACATTCAGGGCAGGATTTGACATATCTTTTTATATCCTCCGTTATCCCTGGCCAGAAGTAATGACAAGCTATACGCTGTCCTGTGGCGCTGATCCCCATGTGACCACTGAAGGGAATCGCATGCCCGAGTTCCATCACTTTATCTCTATATGAGGTGGGAAGAACCAGCTGGTTGTGACCATTTGTTCCAGTTCCGGCCTTCCTGTATAATAGTTTGTTCTTCATAAAGTATTCCCCCTTGCTCGGAGGTGTGTGGCATTTGGGCAATTTTTTAAAACATGGCTTGAGTGTCCTATCCTCAGCCTGCGCCTTCCTCATCTCCTCTGGATGAGCATTTATAGGTTCACCTTCTTCCTCCTTCTTCTGTGACCTGGTCTGCACTGTCGCCATGATCACAGGTTTCTCGGGATTCCCCAAGAAGACGTATCTACACCCCAATATCAGAGGGTAGATTGGTTCATCTATCACTGCTGCTCTGATTTCTCCTTCCACATAGCGAGTTTTCACCGTTATCCTTGCGATGGGAAGTGTCATGAGTGGTATGTCCTTAGTCGCCCCTTGTATTTCCACTGTTTCTGTGGTATACTGACTTGGGTCCACTAGGCTAGACTTCACAACTGAATCATAATCCAAACCTGTATCATAAAGGCACCTTATGGTGACCCCATTACAAATAACATCCTCACAAACTGGGGGGTGATAAGGTTCCTGTTGTCCATTAGGATTAACCTTTAATCTTTGCGTCCCCGACTTCATTGCAGCAATGTTTGAAGGTTTCCTTCTACAAAATTCGGTGTTATGGTTATCTTTCTTGCACCATTTACACCATCTTTTTCCTTGGTTAAACGGTTTCCTTTCATTATTTTTTTGGTCATTGAACTGTGAGTTTCTGTCGCGATAGTCATTTCTTGGCCGCTCAAAGTTTGTCCTACCTTTATTTCCCTGTTCTCTATTATCAAATTTATTAAATTGCTGTGGAGCTTTAAAATTATCTATGTGCTTCTTTTTAGCACCACTTACCTCTGCCTGGGCTGCCTGATACCTCTCAGCGACATTTAAAACCTCTCCCAATTTCTCTGCACCTTGTTCCATGAGGAATTTTCTCATGTCTGGAGCCATGGACTCTCTCAATTGCTCAATCATGATCATTTCTTTAAGATCTTGGGTCTTCCCCAGAGCAGTCCATTTCTCCAAATAGGTTTCCAGTCTGGCAGAGAATTGGTGGTATGTCTCCCCAGACAACAGTTTGGCATTTCTAAATTTCTTACGATAAAATTCACCATTTTTTTCGTACCTCAATAACAAAGCCTGCTTTAACATGTCATAATTGTCTTGGTCTTCTCTGTTCATTTTTGCGAAGACTTCATAAGAAGTACCTCTCAGTCCTTGTGATAACTTTAAACTCCACCTCTCTCTCTCTAACCCATATGTAGTAGCTAATAACTCAAAACGTCCTAGGTACCCCTCTATGTCATCGTCTTTCTCAACAAAATGGTCTAAATGAAACCCCATAGCTGAGGTTGAGGCTCCCAGACTGGGCGTAGCATCTGAGGCAAAAGGGCTGGCACCATTTTCAGGAGCCTGGCCTTGTAATTCCAGCTCCCTTAGTCGTAATTCGTGCTCCCTTTGCAACCTTCTATCTTCTGCCTCCCTTTCGGCAGTCAATCTTTTATCTTCTGCCTCCCTTTGCTGTCGTTTGTCTTCTGCCTCAATCTGCAGCCTCTTAATTTCTCTATCAGCCTCTAACCTCTTCTCTTCAGCCAACCTTTCAGACTCTAATTTTCTTTCAGCCTCTTTTTCTAATCTTCTTTCTTCCCGTTCAATATACTTATCACATTCAGCCGTTACGTATTGAATTAAAATCTGACCATCCATTCCCATCTCCTTTGCCGTCAGCACAGCAGCTGATCTAAATTTTGCCAGCTCCGCCATACTTTTTAAACAAATCTAGCAATAAGCAAAGTAAAATTTCCAACCACTAAAGTACTTATAATTACTCTAGACTAAAATAGTTCTAATTAATTAATTAACTAACACTGGCTGTGAAGATTCACCAACTTCTAATTGCCCTTTTAATTTAAAGGGACACTTTTAATTTTAAGGGAATTTTACAATTTTGTTCCCCTAATTTTATTTCTCCCACCAGGAGATCCTTATATTACTGTTTATGCTAATTATCCCTGGACAAGACCCCAATATATGTAGTGGTTTTGATGGTATTGTATGATGGTGATATTACTAAGTGTGATGTATGAGGTCAGCTGTGAAGGCTCCTGAGATAAAATGTAGCTGTGAATTTTCAGAAGTCCCTTCTTGCTACCACTACGACCTCACACCTATCTTTTTTTACTAATGAATGTGGCTACGTTAAAATCTAGGGTACTGAATGTAAGGTGTTGTATTGACATATACAAAAACACACACACAGATATTAAATAATATAATATTATCAATAAAATTTAGAACACACTGAACTAAATTCAGCTGGTGAAATTTTAGAAAGTAAATCTTTTTCAAATTTATTTGTTCTGAACCAAGGTTTTATTTTGGCCAGAACATATGAAAGATTTTGGAATTTATGAATGAATGGCATGAATGAATGGCATGATAAATAAAAGGTGTGTACGTATACAATTTTCACGATTAGTTAATATTTCTACAGTTCATAATTTTATTTTCCCTGAGAGAACGATGAATAGATGTGCTGTTGGGGTGGCTTCATCCCTCCCTGTCTATGCCTACCAAACATTGTCCATTACTGATGGAAGGAAATGGGATGTTTTAGTAGTAATTCACTTTGGGTGCTATGTCTATGAAGTTGGTGTAAATCCAGCAGACCAGCCTGCTTACGTAACTTTGAAAGAGTAGTTCTGGTGCTGGAATCTGGTGGCCCCACATCTCCGTGCTTGGGGGCAATATATCGGGTGGCCCCACCTCTCCGTGCTTGGGGGCAATACAAGGCTGTTCTGCCGAGATGCGACACTGCACGGGTCCTCACTGCCAATTATTTACCCAGCATTTGACACCACCTTTTGGTGTCAACATAAAAAACTCACAGCTCAGATTATGAATAAAGAACACAGAAATGCTAGCAAAACTCAGCTGAGCTGCTGGCTATAGTATGGCGTCCCTGAACTTATTTCAATTTACTTCATTGGAAATCACCACACTTAAAATTTACTGTGTCTATCACTGGACAACTATTGAGGAATGGCAAAAAAGCGCGTCTGAGCGCTGATAATATGATTGTCTGTGGCCAATCAATGCCTTGTGTTTTTTCAAATTCAAATTTCCTACACTAAAGTCATTTCAGTCATGCTTCAGTCAAGTATGGATTTTTATCTGTTAGTCCGTCCGTCTCTACTTGCGTTTTCACAAAAACGTACTTGGTTTTTGAACCAACCTATCCGTCCCCTCTACAAATTTTGACTTTAAAGTTTTTTTTAGCCACAGCTCCCACCAATGTCCCTCTCTTTCATTCTAACTAGATTTGGACACTTGAGTCTCAAGGTCGCGGTTTTTGTGCAAATTAGTGACATGTTTGATTCAATGCAGTCTTTCGCTGATGTGAACAACACAGTCTTTTGTCAATGTCTTCATTATTATCTATCCGTCTGTATAAATAAAAGCATATTATTTCACTGCTCAAAATGGGCCATCCGGCCAGCTAGGTTTTATATTCCTAACATCATTATTAAGAAAAAGTTACTTTTCAAGGTTAGTTGTTTTTTTCGAAATATTTTCTAGAATCTTCTGTGAAACGTTTGCCGCTGCATTCAAATAAAGGACAAAATATCGCAAAAACGTCCAAAAAATGACTATTGCGTATAATAACTATGATCCCTTTTGTCGATTTCGTTACCTTGTGTCAACTTGGGGACGTGACTTTTCCTCCCTTCCCCCCCCCCCCCCCCCCCAATTGCATCTTTTTAGCCTTGCTAGTTTCACGCAATTTTTCAGTCATATTTTTTCCTTTTTGATCCGCCGTTCTCATCCCGTTCAAATGGTAACCGTTCTAGCAATTTAATTTCCATGGCGGGTGATGACCCGCGGCGTGGGCGATCATGCCTTCTAGTAACTTACGCATTCTTTTTATCCCTACATTTTATCCTTTGGAGATATTTTTACGTTGTATCACTGTTAATTTTTTTTTATAGGAGCCGCGGTAGCATAGTGGTTAGTGCACTGGCTTCCTAGCGCAGTGGTCTATGGTTCGATCCCCAGATGAGGCGGAAAAATTTTTAGGCCACAAACGGCTCCTGGGTCGACCCAGCCCCAAATGGGTACCAGAGCTACTCTGGGAAGGTTAAGGCGGCCGGCGTGATGCCGACCACATCACCCCTCGTGTGCCGACGGTCAAGATAATATGGGCCTAACACCATATTCCCAATATGCCTCAATGGGCGTGTAACGGGTTCCTTTACCTTTTACTGTTAATTTTATGACATCCAGGTAGGAAAATACTTAAGAGATCTAATGTTCACAGTGTACAGTAGCTTGGAATATTCGATCGTTAAATCGAGTGTCAGGTAAATAAATCTGTTCAGGATAAATCTTCTTCACAACACAGTGGTTGTTATTTAGGTAATGTCAATGTTTGATTCTGTCGCCGCAACAGGCTGAATGTATATGAAATTGGGAAAAAGAAATCTGGGTATCTATAAGTCCAGTTTGTCGTAGATTTGTGATAGGGGAATTAAGACTTAGCTTGGTCCCTTCTGAATAGATTAGAACAGGTGATAGCTCAGTGAGAGGTAATGTAAAGAAAATAGATTTCACGAGTGAGATGGTGGAAACTAATTAGAGTCTGTCCCTGAACGCGAGAAGCTTCTCTCGGTCAGCCTATCTTCTACAACAGAACTAGTTTAGTCAGACAGTCTATTAGAACATATATAGTAATAATATAGCCTGCCATCACCAGTGTCAATACCTTGTCGAGGTATGGCGGCTTGCGTACCCTGATTACCCCCAGAGCTATGCCAGTGGCAGTTTTACTCCTGGAAGGTTATACCAAGCTGGACAGGTTTGCGCGGGCAGGGGTCAGACGAAAGCAGACACCCTGGTCCTCCAGGTTGGGGGTTTTAGCATAGGGCTGACACCCCTGTCTATGTAAAAAAAAAATGAAGTTACGGAAACAACAACGAATAAACAAACTTTGCTGCGGGACGGACATCCGGAGTCTTTTGCCTAAAAAAAATTCACCGAATCTTTTGGCCAAATACCATCACCAACCAAGATCTGCTTACTCGGAGCAAGCAAGAGGACATGCACACCATCATAGCTGGCAGACGCTGGAGCTGGGTTGGCCATGTCCTCAGAAGAGACCCCGATGCCATCACAAGAACAGCTATGCTTTGGACCCCTGAAGGAAAACGAAAGAGAGGCCGACCAAAAACAACCTGGCGGAGGACTGTGGAGGCTGAGATGCAAAGAATGAACCAGAGTTGGGGCACTGTACGAAGGATGGCCACCGACCGAGCAAAGTGGAATCAATTTGTTGTTGCCCTACAAGACGCCACTAGGCGTAATGGCCACTGACTGCTTTGAAGGTCGGCGGCTAAGGATCAAAGAAGAAGATATATATAGTGCCACTCACATACACACGCATAAGTGACGACAGTTAGACGCACAGACGTGAAAAACTATAACAATGGAATATAGATATTTTGGAACGAGCTGACCGACACACATGAATAAAGTTTATGTAAATTTTATTAACATAAAGAAATGTTCCACAACAAATAAGTTTGCTTATCAAGCACATATAAATACACATAGGTGTAACTGTCTTTTTTTTCTTGTTGAGGTGATCACTGGCCCAAGACAGTATACATGTTGTTAGATGTGTAGTGCGAGCGTATGATGAATTGAGTGTGGGTGCGAATGAAGGCGCGAATGTGTTTAGGCTCGTATAGATGTAGATCCTGCAACCCATACTCTCACATGCAGTAATCAAGGATGCTTTGACACTGCAGGCATGTTTCAAGACATTTATTGACGGGAACACACATAATATCAACAGGAACAGTCAGTGTAACAAGGTCATGCTGACCTGACATCGATAGGTATACATTTGGCATTCAAAAAGGTAAACATCAGAATAGACGTGCATGGTCAATAGCAAAGTTCTTCAATAATGACAGTTCGTAGCGTCGCCCTTGGCGTCTCTGACTAAACGCGTCAGATGCCTTAGTTACTTTGACACACAGGTGCAACTTGGCACTCCCCGCCAATTGCACATATCAGGCTGTAGTATAATAGCCGAAAGCACAGGCCTCGTTCTGACGTCGGCCGTGTACTTCTGTTAAATAGGTTATCATCAACCCTGCAGTAATACTTATTGTAGATAGAAGTTCCGCCAATCTGCGGCTCCCACAATATATCTTCGTCACTGGATTTCTGGACAATATAAGACTAACAGTCTTGGATGGCTACCTCGAGCACAAATATATAAGTTCTGAAATGGCGGATCAGTGAGCTGCTGTTCACCCTAGGTAATCCTTTACATGTTCTGCCACCGAAAAGCGTAATAATGCATAAAGGTCGGTATTACCTGGTAAATGAATCCTCAGAAACTCACAAGGAATTCTGTCGTCATCCCGACGCACAGAGATTCACTGGGGAAAACTGCCATAGCAGTTACTTCGAAGATTCTCCCCGAAAAACAATGGACTCTTGGTCCCTTCAGAAAAACAGGACCTCCCGGCTTCCCGGAAGTATATCTCACTCCCGCTTAAAAAACCTTCCCATAGGCCTACGCCGAACTGTCAACCTCTGACCCTAAAGGTCAAACACAATGAATGAATAAACAAGGGAAGACAACCCCTAATCAACCTGACATCGCAGGTAAAGACACAATTATACTTATGATACAAACATAAGCAAATAACTTGACAGATGACTCCGTCGAAAATGACAGCAACATTACTACCACCCCCCTGTAAAAAAAAAAATGCAATTTTTTTTTTTTAATATGTTCATGAGCAAGATAGCACCAGTATCACTTCTGTGCTCATGCAAACAATGAACCTAATATGAGGTACAATAGAAGAGGGTACAAATCATCTCCCAACATAGGAGAAAATATTTCCTTTAAGCCAAACAAACTAAGGGATACCATTCAAGAAACCTAAGTTGCTGGCAATACCAATCATATATCAAACATTACTAAATAATATAATCATAGCAATATACAAATGTCAATGCTATTTTAGCAACATATCACTGATGGATGGACAAAATGAAATTTGTTAAATTATCTAAACATCATCCAAATACATTTGTATTACAACATATTATGATATTAAGGACAGACCTAAGTCTGAAAATATATCAGGAAAAACTAGGACACAAGATTTAACTGGAATCATGTGGGCATCTAGACAATATGTCCGCCATCACATTATCCGAACCACGGATAGCTCGCACCGTGAAATGGAAAGGCTGAAGAGCAATAGCATAACGAGTAGATCTCGAGCTCTTCAAATCCTTACTTTGCATAGCCGTAAGAGCTTTTTGGTCGGTTTCCATAAAGAAATGCGCGCCCAGAAGGAACCTTTGTAGCTTAAGAATGGACCAAACCATAGCCAACAATTCACGGTCCAAAACCGAGTAATTCCTTTCTGCCGCATTCAGCTTCCTAGAAATATACATTACAGGATGCAGAGTTCCTGAATATTCCTGCATTAGTGCCGCTCCAATGCCAGTGGAAGAGGCATCACTACGAAGGACAAAAGTCTTATCAATCGTCGGTAGTCTTAAGATAGGATGAGATGAGAACAAATTCTTAACCTGATCCAATGAAGATTGGCATTCTTGGGACCAACGCACCATATTAGGAGAACCTTTTTTCAATAACGTTGAAAGTGGTGCCATAATGGAGGACAGATTCTCAATGAATCTTCCATAGAATTGTATCAATCCCAAGAGACTACGCACTTGCTTTTTTGTCTTCGGAACCGAGATATTTAATATCTTTGAAATGTTTTGGTCCTCTGTCTTCAACAGACCATGACCAACTCGATGACCTAGGAAGGAAATTTCACTAAACCCAACAAAAGCTTTAGAGGGTTTAGCAGTCAAACTATGCTCACGTAGAGTAGATAGCAATTCCTTCAGACCCACATAGTGTTCTTCCCAAGTATCGCTGAAAAGACAGATGTCGTCTAAATATGCAATGACATCTGCACGATCTGATAGAATTCGTCGCATCATGCGCACGAAAGTCGCTGGGGCGTTCATAAGCCCGAAAGGCATAAAATTCCATTGAAACAGACCCCTAGGTGTCGAAAAAGCAGTGAGAGGTTTGGCGTGTTCCGTCAGTGGGACTTGCCAATAACCTTTCGACAAGTCTAGTTTAGTAAAGAATTTAGCTTTAGAAAGTCTAATAAGTAGATCATCTAATAACGGCATAGGTTCAGCATCGAACTTCGTAACTTGATTTAATTTGCGATAATCAACGCAAAGACGTATGTTATTGTCTTTCTTTCGAACAATAACTATCGACGAAGAATAAGCTGAAGTGGATGGTTCAATTATTTGTAGTTGAATCATTTCATCCAATTCTTTCTCGACTTGTGCTTGAAAATGAATAGGTATTGGGTATGGTCTTACTCTGATCGGATTACGATCAGTAAGTATGATGTCATGTTCTATGACATCTGTGTGTCCAGGAATGTCGGTAAGGACATCCTGATATGATTGTAACGTAGAGGATACTTGACGCTGTTCCTCAAAAGACAAGTTGGAAGAGACTGTAACGTCTCTCCACGATTCCGTTGAAGTAAGTGGAATCGCAGGAAGAGGTAAGTTCACGTCAGAAAAAATAGTTTCCTCATCCTGTATAACGGACAGGGATGAGATGTGACCATGTTGAACTGGAGAGTCGTCCGTCGCCTGGAAAATAGGCTGTAAATAGTCTGGACGTTCAATAAACTCTGTTAGCATATTTATATGGAAGGTTTTATGCCTTCCATCCACATCGACAATATAGTCGACATCAGAAATTTTCGAGACTATAGTGTATGGACCCTTCCAAGAAATGAGAAGTCTATTCTCTCTTGAGGGCAGTAAGACATATGCTTTGTCTCCAGGACAAAGTTGACGTAGGCGTCTTTTCTTATTAGCAAATCGCCTAGCTTTTTCTTTCGCAAATTCGGAAGATGAAGTTGCTAACCTGCACGATTCGATAATCTTTTCTCTAAGAGCTATAACATATTCATATGACGATTGTGTATCATCGTCAATATTATCGGAAGTTATCAAATCGTGTAACAAGGACATTGGCCCGCGCGGTTGCGCGCCAAAGACAAGTTCGAAAGGAGAAAACCCTGTATGCTCGTTGGGAACCTCTCTATAGGCAAAGAGGACTGCAGGTAAAACCCTGTCCCAATCTTCAGGATGATCCTCCGTTATCTTGCCAAGTAAGTTCTTTAGTGTCCTGTTAAGACGTTCTACCAATCCATTGGACATTGGATGATAAATACTACTGAGAGACCTTTTAATGTCTAGCGTAGCCATTACCTGAGACATAACGTCCGAAATTAACTGAGTGCCGTGATCCGACAGTATTTCTCCGGGGAATCCCAGACGAGAAAATACGAGCCAAAGAGCATCAGCGATATCGACAGTTGATATGCTCTTCAGAGGAATAGCCTCTGGCCAACGCGTGCACATGTCCACGCAAGTGAGGATAAATTGGTGTCCTCTGGCTGACTTAATTTTGAACGGACCAATGATGTCTATAGCCATTTTCTGAAACGGCCGAATCGGAATATCTGCAGCCTGAATAGGAGCAGCATGTCTCGGACCCCTAGACTTGACCTCTTGACAAATTTTGCAAGATCGGCAATAAATTCGGATGTCTTTATTCACGAATGGCCAAAAGAATGACGCAAGGACTCTAGTTTTAGTTCTGGAAAAACCCATGTGTCCAGCACACTGAGAATCGTGTGCATGCCGAAGAATTAAGGCTCTCATACACTTAGGCACAAGAATTTGCGAATGCATAGACTTGTCCGAGTGTTGTACCATTCGTACCAATATACCATTCTTCATAGTAATATACGATTTGTGATTCGTATTTTGATTGGGATCCCCTTTCTTTGCAAGAAGGAAGTATTTCTTCAAAGAAGGATCCTCTTCTTGACGTTTAACAAACGAGTCATGGGAAATCACCAAGTGCTCGTCTTGGCTATCAACTTCATTACTATTATCAGATGAAGTTGGGGGATTAAGAGCTTGAGCTCTTGTCACCACTGCATTGACCGTTTGAATGTTTTTTTCTTCCCAACTAGAAATTTGTTGCGGGGTGCATTCCTTAACCCCATGAATACGACCGATTATAAGATCCGCAATAGGATTAGGAAGAAGACATGCATGGACATCTCCTGTGAAGAAAGGAGTGTCAATCCTAATAATAGCAGTAGGATAGCTTTCCATAGTACCACCAAATGTAACACATTTGATTGTTTTTCCAGTGGCACAGCAAGGATCTATCAGAGACTCCTTAACCCCGACGGTAGTACATCCCGAATCGAAAAGTACTGAGACTAGCCTATCATTTATTAGACCTTTATGTAAGATGAGAGATCCTCTCCCATCATGCGCAACTGTAGCAGGTAGAGCAGGAAGAGGGTGACCACAACTTAGCGTAGATACAGTTGATGAGTCAAACAATGTTAAGCATTGGGGGCATTCAGTTGCTCTCCCAAAATCGAAAGCACAACCAGTGATAGCCCTAGAGTTACCACTATCATTTACTGTATTACAGGCTCCATCAAACTCTTGTTGCGCAGAGTTTGCCTGTTGGTAAGGTCTTTTCTTGTTAAACCTAGGTCTACCTCGATTATCATTTCCCCTGTAATTATTTCGACTATCATTTCCCCTGTAATTATTTCGACTATCATTTCCCCTGTAATTGTTATCATATTGCCTATTGTAATCATCATTCCGGTTTGAATCCCGGTTTCTAAATTCACCATCGTCATAATCTTGACGTCGAGAATGATTACCTCGAAAATTTGAATAGTTATTATTTGGATAGCCTTTGCGAAAGTGTCTCAAATTATTACCACTAAAATTACGAGAACTACCATCTTGTCTCCACTGCATAGACGAAGAACCATCATGTGTTGGATTACTCCGCTTCTGAGTGTAATTTTGATTACTTCCCCTATTCCAATTTTGTTGAGCACCCTGAAATTTTTTTCTGAAATTAGGGCCATATGGTGTTGCCGAAGCAGCTGGCAACCCTTCTTTCACTTTAGAATTGCTAACTGTAGCATGGGGATGTGCTGTGGCATACTGACAACAGTATTCCTCCATTTCTTTTAAGTTTTTAGGCTTACGCTCATGAAGGAATGCAAGAAAAGAATCATTAACAGATGACAAAACCTTATCTCGCAATAATAAGTCCATTAGACCTTCATATGTTTTCTCAATCTGAGACAACTCAACCCATCGTGTAAATGTACGACGTATCTTTGTAACAAAATCAGAGAAATCTACTCCATTTTCTGGCAACATTGTCCTAAAACGAAGACGATAGTCTTCTTGTTTTAGTTGATATTTTTTTAGTAATGCTGCCCTGACAACATCATAATTAGTCCTCTCATGTTCGTCTATTGTCATAAGAGTAGTCACTGTGTCACCTGTAAAAAATGGCATCAGTTGTTCAACATATTTTTCCTTTTTTATGTTATGCGTATCGCACAAAAATTGGAATCTATCTAGATAATCTGCTACGTCATCCTTTAAAGGATTGAAATGAGGCAATTTAATCCTACTAACAAACTCCCTTGTCGTACTCGAAGTTGTTTGCTGAGCACCCGTACTCGCCAATTTCAATTTCTCTAACTCCAAAGTTGCGAGTTTTTCATCAAGTTCCATCTTCTGTTTTCTTTCCTCATGTTCCATTTTTCTAATTTCAGCCTCAGCTTGAGCTTTCCTCTCCTCTGCAGCAGCTTCTTTGTCTAATCTCCTTTGTTCAGCTTCTTTGTCTAATCTCTTTTGTTCAGCTTCAAATCTCCTTTCCTCCACCTGCATCTGCAATTTCTTTTGTTCAGCAGCAATATCAGCTTCTCTGTCTAGCCTTTTTTGTTCAGCAGCTGCTTCTCTTTCTAATCTCTTCTCTTCAGCCATAGTTTTTTTTTCCTCTGCAGCAGCCCTTCTCTCTTCAGCAGCTAATGCTTTGTCATACTGAGCAACAGCCCATTGTTCTAACTGTTGACCAGTCTTATCAAGGGCTCTCCCTTGTGTAATAAAGTAGTCCAATGTAGACATCTTGTCTACTGAGATCAGTAACTTGCAGAAGCAAATATATTAAATTATCCCACTTCAATGGGAGACAAGTCTGAAATGATAGACTTGTATACTCACTTCACTTTATTTACTGTCTTAGTCTTAGACAAAGACTTTGTATGTTCCTCTTGTTTATAATGTACCCAAAAAATCACCTGAGTACCTGTGGAAAAAAAATTCCCTTATATCCCACTCACTATGGGCACAAGTCTTTTTTATAAAGAACTTGAATATGTATTTCACCTTGTCTCAATCTTTGTAGATAACAAGTCTTTTATCAAAGAACTTGTATAAATATCTTATATAATATTATTTAACAAACTCTATATGAAGAGTCTACCTTATCAATAATATCAAAACATGACCAAGTATGTGTATGTAGACTGTGCATGACAGTAATGTAGTACAACCAAAACAAAGACAAAGATACAAAACAATACAAATGGCAACACTGTTTTAACCAAAAATGTGTAGAGAAATGCACAAGAAAGGAGAGACCTACAGAATACAAACAAAACAAATCGACAATCAAAACTGAAAAACAGACAAAATATTACAAAAACAACGTTAAGTACAATTACATCACAGCTAACATCAATAGCGACCAATTGTCACTAGCAAATTTCCAAATTAAGAAAATTTGCACCTACAGAACGCTTACAGTAAGCCTCGATCAAGTGGCATATTTACCGTAAGACCCACCAACCGAAAAACCCGCAGAAAAATACACAAAAACAGTAGAGGTGACATAAACATATAGCAATCAATTTCAATGTGTTGCAGAACAAGTTCAGTCACAGCTGAAACTAAAATAAATTTCTTGCTCCTTGCGAACACAGAAACGAAATGTCAAACGCGCACTGAACGTCAAATCCACTGTAACATAAAGTGGTATTCACGAACCAAAGTTACTATGACCTTCTCAAATTAGGGCTTGCACATTGAATGTTTACAATTTCCACGTACTGTTTACAGACACTTGACCTCCAACAATGTAGCTTGAATGCTCTGACCTAGAAAAGTCTGTTGTTGAATGAAACGTGTAACAACCAGCAGTACTGTTTACAATAGGAACCCGCCTTCTATGCAGTTATGGTCCACGTAGCAAATGCCTAGTAGTTAACTTCAGTACATGTCTTGTTATGCTTTATGTAGCATTATAATATAAATGCTCGTACTGTTTATTTGGGTCAACCGTTGATGACCTATATCTGTCCTGTTGTAGCCAAAACTTGCAAGTGTAGAATTAGCGCTGTGTGTTACGGCTGTCCCGTGTGTAGCTTAGACCCACAGATCAGAAGTGTAATGTGTACTTGTCCTTCTTGTAACTTTCTCGACAAAACTGGAGACATCATACATGTAACAGCCAACCAGGAATGTAAATTTCTGGATCCATAAATGTCAACAATAATGTCAAATGCTCGCTCTGTTCTTTTTAAACCCACAGATCTGGTCCATCAGAAATGTAAGTTTCTAGGCCACATTGGCGACAAGAAATGTATCATAAGAGCCCACGTAACTGGTCCACCAGAAATGTAACTGTCTTTTTTTTCTTGTTGAGGTGATCACTGGCCCAAGACAGTATACATGTTGTTAGATGTGTAGTGCGAGCGTATGATGAATTGAGTGTGGGTGCGAATGAAGGCGCGAATGTGTTTAGGCTCGTATAGATGTAGATCCTGCAACCCATACTCTCACATGCAGTAATCAAGGATGCTTTGACACTGCAGGCATGTTTCAAGACATTTATTGACGGGAACACACATAATATCAACAGGAACAGTCAGTGTAACAAGGTCATGCTGACCTGACATCGATAGGTATACATTTGGCATTCAAAAGGTAAACATCAGAATAGACGTGCATGGTCAATAGCAAAGTTCTTCAATAATGACAGTTCGTAGCGTCGCCCTTGGCGTCTCTGACTAAACGCGTCAGATGCCTTAGTTACTTTGACACACAGGTGCAACTTGGCACTCCCCGCCAATTGCACATATCAGGCTGTAGTATAATAGCCGAAAGCACAGGCCTCGTTCTGACGTCGGCCGTGTACTTCTGTTAAATAGGTTATCATCAACCCTGCAGTAATACTTATTGTAGATAGAAGTTCCGCCAATCTGCGGCTCCCACAATATATCTTCGTCACTGGATTTCTGGACAATATAAGACTAACAGTCTTGGATGGCTACCTCGAGCACAAATATATAAGTTCTGAAATGGCGGATCAGTGAGCTGCTGTTCACCCTAGGTAATCCTTTACATGTTCTGCCACCGAAAAGCGTAATAATGCATAAAGGTCGGTATTACCTGGCAAATGAATCCTCAGAACATCACAAGGAATTCTGTCGTCATCCCGACGCACAGAGATTCACTGGGGAAAACTGCCATAGCAGTTACTTCGAAGATTCTCCCCGAAAAACAATGGACTCTTGGTCCCTTCAGAAAAACAGGACCTCCCGGCTTCCCGGAAGTATATCTCACTCCCGCTTAAAAAACCTTCCCATAGGCCTACGCCGAACTGTCAACCTCTGACCCTAAAGGTCAAACACAATGAATGAATAAACAAGGGAAGACAACCCCTAATCAACCTGACATCGCAGGTAAAGACACAATTATTCTTATGATACAAACATAAGCAAATAACTTGACAGATGACTCCGTCGAAAATGACAGCAACAATAGGTTAATGAATAACTAAAAGAATAATAGACCCATAGGTGTAATCCTTTCCCCCTTTGTTTAGCCCACGATCCCGCTAGAAGAAAAGTTATTGCCCCAAAGAGTCACAGATTTATACGCTATGGTCTAGGATTTCCCTCTATAGTTAAGAACAGAGTTGATATATTAATCTATCCTAAGAGGAAATCAGCATTTAGCAACAAACTTGCATAAAGAAATTTCAAAGTGGGTGCATGAATATAACAAATGAAAGAATCACTCGTTCTGCTTTCTCTCTGTTCATTCAACAGGGGCCCCTGACATACTTTTTTACCTACACACGTGGTGTTTCAAGCCGTCTGGCGCAAACTTCAGGACACTTCTCTACAGTGAATCTGTATTCTTTTGATAAAGAGAATCCCAGCTCTGCGGGTACAGGTTTCTTCCAATGTTCCGGGGAGCATTCACTTCACAATTATATTTTAAGATTACTGTTAAGGTCACTTGAATCAATTTGGGTAAGAAAGTTTAAACGGGCTCACAGTGTCAGAATCACGAGGTTTCCACTACTTAGGAAAATGACAGGTTGGTAACTTCTTGTCGTAGATTTTTGATAGGGGAATTAAGACTTGGGTTGGTCCCTTCTGAATAGATTTGAATAAGTGATATTCACAGTGAGAAGTAGTAATAGCAATAGGTTTCCACGAGTGAGATGGTAGAAATGTGTGGCAGTTAGGGAACGGTTTACAGTCAAAGGGAAGGAATAAAGAGAATTATGAATGGGAAGGTTCAGATAGAGTACAAAAAGGAGATGCGCGAACAATGTTGCGCATGAGAGAGGTGAAGGATAACCCAGTGAAATGCACGCTTTTCTCAGCGGGCAGTCCAGAAACGTGAGCCAGAGAGGGAAGCCGCATATACGCGGATAGCCATGTTAATGGCGTATTCAAGTAGTTTAGATGATAATTATTTCATGGACAAGAAGTAGGTTGGTTAATGATTAACCCGAAATATTGAATAGTGGGAATTCTTGTCTAGAAGGAGAAACGGTGGGAGTTAGATATTATTCAGAAAGGAAAAGGTACATAGAGTGATTTACAATACATATAGACAGTAGTCATATTCTTCAGTGAGGCAAGGGAAACTAACACCCCCGGAGATGCCCGGTCCCATCAAGATAACCTGAACACTGAGAGGATATAATTAACAATAATCTAAGAAATTTGTAGACAAGGGAGAGCGGAGATAGAGACTATAGCACCTGAATGATCACTGATGGTTAAAAGGTCAGAAGGTGTGGATTCGATACTGGGCGAGAGAGAGTGGTGAAAGAATGAACTTACATTGTATATTCTATGATGGACCAAATGTGGAGGTCAGAGCAGACAGCAATGATCCTTTCATATGTAAATAAACACTATTCAAATTACCATGGCGTTATCGCATCACGTGCTGTGTGTGTGTGACTGTGTGGTATACAGCATATTATAGCTAACCACAGAGGTAAGCGAACCTGGACAGACATTGCCATATATGATGCATGATACAGCGACCACAGGCTGTCACAAATGTGATAGAGGCTGTCTCTGAAATCAAGAAATCTTCTCTCTTTCACCTATCTTCTACGACAGATTTAGATTGAGTCAGACAGTCTACACACACACACACACACACACACACACACACACACACACACACACACACACACACACACACATATATATATATATATATATATATATATATATATATATATATATATATATATATATATATATATATATATATATATATATATATATATATATATATATATATATATATATATATATATATATATATATATATATATATATATATATATATATATAGATATATATTTATATATATTTATATATATATATATATTTATATATATATATTTATATATATATATTTATATATATATATATTTATATATATATATATTTATATATTTATATATTTATATATTTATATATTTATATTTATATATCTCTAACCACTCACGTGCACGCACATACAAGACGACAGTTATACGTACAGACGTAGGAAAACTATAACAAATGATTATATAAATATTCTAGAACGAGCTGACCAACACGCTGATTAATTTCAAGAGAAATTTTAATTATCATCTAAAATTTCTTCACAACACATAGAAATTACATCAAAGCATATACAAATAGTCATATAGTCAATAAAAATGCTACAAAAATGGTAGACCCACAGTATGATCTTATCTCGATGTTTAGCCCACAGTCCCGTCAGGAGAAAGATGATAGCCCGACACGTCACAGATACATATGATTAGGTCTAATATTTTCCCCCTTTTTTTAAGGTATGGACAGACGTGGTATCTCTGCTCTATTTTAAGGGAAATATGATTAGCAATACTTGCATAGAGAAAGTTAAGACAGCAAAATGGGTGCCCAATTACAACAATAAAGAAATCACTCCGTCCTGCATACACTCTATTCATTCAGCCGAGCACACGTGCACATGTACATACTCACAGCTTTGATAGCCACTTCTGGAACAAAAAAACAATATTTTTAGGACTTGCCCATACAGAATCTTCAATGGTAATCTTGGCCAAGAAAACCCCAGGTCCAAAAGATGGGTTGAATTCTCTACTTCCGGGACCGTTCTCTTGGGAATACTATGGTTTTGGATGTCTGTTTAAGTCACACAAAAATTGTCCAGGCACGAGCGTTTATAGCGAGCACAGTGTCAACATCTTAGATTTCAAACGAATGAGGAATGTCAGGTCGGCACCTTCTCTCAGTATAGGAATTTAGTTGGTCACACCACCACTTGTCAAAGCTCCGTCGGAATGTTACTGACGTTAATATGTTACTTGCCACAACGGCTAAATTTGTACATAGAGTTTGTGCAAAAAATCTGATCTGGCTCAAAGGCCCAGTATAAAACAGTTAGGCTTTAATAAAACCCGTTAGTGAGAGTTGTACTCTGTCTATTTATGAAGACACACGCACTGTCAGACAGGTGTTAACTTGTAAACCCACGTGGTTAAAAGATAAAAACTGTTTATGTTTCTCACAGGTATGTCTCCTCATCATGCCTGACGGAGTGAATTCTCACACTTCAGGCCCAGAAACTTAGCCGAAAATGTAGACAGCTGTCTGCTCCCCTGTCTGACGGAATGCTTTCTAACACTCTGCGTCTCGGGTAGGCACTGACACGTTACGTCATAACTGCGTTCTCAGTTTAATCAGCAATGAAATGCGTTTCTAAATGAAAAACGAAACTGGCGAAAGTGGTAATGGGAAAAATATTATTACTCGCAAACGAATGTATGCGAAAAATACCGGTGAAAGGTAAAGAGTGATAATAAAAATAGAGGATACGGGTGAAAGAAAAAGAAGAAGATATAGGCAATTTACGATCAATAAACTCTCTGTGACAGAACGTCCCCCCTTTAAGATATGGAATCACTCCATGTCTACGTTATGGGAATAAATTTCCTATATCCGTAGCTTCAGGGTGTCTGTCTTCTTCCCTCTCATCTCCCCCCTCCATCTCTGTGCAAGTCCTACTCATGAAGTCTGCCCCAACATTTTGTTTACCTGGAATGTATTCGACTTTAAAGGAATATACACTTAGCAGCAGTGCCCAGCGCATTATTTTCGCATTAAATTCCTTATTAGCCCCGAGAAACGCCAGTGGGGCATGGTCGGTCTGCACCGTGAATGTCACTCCGTAAAGGTATTCATGGTGCCTCCTTATACCATGAACTAATGCGAGACATTCTCTTTCCACTGTAGAGTAGTTTTGCTCTGCCTTATTCAATTTACGATTGCCGTATGCCACTGGGAATAGCTGGTTCGGATCGTCATCGCCCGCCTGAAGCAGAGTTGACCCAATGCCTTGACCTGATGCATCAACGCGCAATACAAAGGGTTTGGTAATATCAGGCAGTCGCAGAATTGGATATTCAGACAACTGTTTCTTGAGCGTGACGTAAGCGTCTTCGCACTTTGGATCCCAGATAATTCTCTCCGGTCGCCCCTTTTTCGTAAGGTCAGTAAGGGGTACTGTTAAACCATTTAAGTTTTTGATGAATTTCTGGTAGTAAGCACATAGCGTTAGGAACGATTGCGTTTCTTTCTTCGTCCTTGGCCTCTTCGCTGCACGTATCTTCTCTACGTTCTTAGCAACTGGACACATAGCACCGTGAGCAATGGTGTGCCCCAGGAAGTCAAATTTTTCGAAGCCGATTAAGCATTTGCTGGGTCTAGCTGTGAGTCCAGTTTCCTGTAGTCTCCTGAGGAGCATCTCGACCATAGCAATGTGTTCGTATGTGTCCGTTGCAATTAGTATATCGTCCATAAAATTGTGGATATGTGGACTGTGCAATGGCTCTAGCAGCTTTCTCATCATCCTTGTAAACACTCCTGGTGCGTTGTGTAATCCGAAGGGCATCACGTTAAACCTATAGTGTCCTTCGCTGGTGCTGAAAGCTAGCAAAGGCTTAGTTTCCTCTTTGACTGGTATCTGATAGTAGCCCTTACTCAAGCCAATCTTTGAGAAAATCCGTGCCTTGCTTAGCTTGCTAAACAGCTCAGAAGCGCTTTGGAGTGGTTCCGGCTGGAATTCCGTTACTGTGTTAAGTAGGCGGTAATCGATGCACAGCCGAACTTCCTTATTGGGCTTCTGCAGCAGCACTACGCTCGCACTTTAGGGAGACGTAGACTCACTAATAATTCCTGTTTTACGTAGCTTGTCTATCTCTGCACGTAGCGTGTCAGCTTTCGCATACGGAATAGGGTAAACTCTGGTTCGAACAGGGGTCTCGTTTGTAATTTTCATCTCGAACTCTACGAGATGTATTCGTCCAGGTACATCCTTTAGCACCGCCGTGTACTGGTTCAGTAAAGCCTTCGTTTCTGTCTGTTGTGCTTCAGAGAGAGTGTCCCCAAATTTTACATCTTTGACAGATTCAGTTTGTTGCAAAGGATATTCCATGCAACTATCGTCATCTTCGACATCCTCTGTAGCTATGGCGATGGCCAGGAGATGTTCGGGGGATGGCACCGGTCTTTCCAAGTATTTCTTTAACAGATTCACATGGTAGACCTTCTCCTTTCCTTTGATGGAGATCTGATAATTGGTTCTCGAGATCTTTTTCAGGACGGTGAACGGCCCTTGCCACCCGATGCGTAGCTTGTTGCTTCCGGTTGGCAGTAACAACAAAGCTTTATCTCCTGGTTGTAATTCTCTCTCCTTTGCTGCTTGATTGTATCGTCTAGCGTGCTTTGCGTGAGCTTTCTTAAGGTTTGCTGTTGCTAGATCCCATCCTAGCTGTAGCCTTTCCTTCAATTCCGATACATATCTACTGGCTGAGACGACTGTCTCATCCGCCTTCTGGTCTGTCAGGGACCGAAGTAATGCTTCAAGCGGCCCCTTGATAGGTCTGCCGAATAAAAGCGTAGCTGGAGGGAAACCCGTAGAGGCCTGGGGAACTTCCCTGTAAGCGAATAGGGCTGCAGGAATGAAAAGATCCCAATCCTCCGGTTTTTCTTGTGCCAGCTTGCGTAACATGGTGGTGAGGCTGCCATTAAAACGTTCCACGAGCCCATTTCCAGCTGGATGGTACGGGCTGGTGTGGATGTGTTTGGCCCTCAAGATCTTAAAGATCTCCTCCATTAACAGGCTACGGAATTGGGATCCATTGTCCGTCAAAACTTGTTGAGGGAATCCCAACCGTGTAAAAATCTGCCCTAGGGCTTCTGCGACATGCTTCGAATCTGTGCATGTTAGCGGTATAGCTTCGGCCCACATAGTGCATGTGTCGACTAAGGTCAGGATAAACCTGTGCCTTTGTTTGGTCCTTTCTATGGGTCCAACAATGTCGACAGCAACCCGTTCGAATGGAGTCCCCACAATTGGCGTTTGCCCCATGGGAACTGGGGCGGTCCAGTGCTTGGGTGCTACCCGTTGACACTGGGCACATGATTTCACATATCTGAGTATATCAGTGTTCATCCCTGGCCACCAATAGTGAGTCTGTATACGTTGCTGTGTGGCGTTCTGTCCCATATGTCCGCTAAAGGAAAGAGAGTGCCCCATTTCTAGGATTTGACTTCTGTACTTTATCGGTACTAGGAGCTGATTCGAACCTTGTTCAGGCTTGCCCGTTCTCCGATAAAGCACGCCATCCTTAGAAAAGATGTCCCCGTGTTGTCTAGGGTCTTTGGCCATGGGCAGTTTCCTAAAGCAGGGTTTCAAAGTAGGGTCCTTTTGTTGCGCCTCTTTAAGTTCCATAGGTAACAAATTTGGCGCAGGCTCCCGTTCCTTCTTGGCTTGCCCTCTTGTGGTCACTGTTGCCAATATTGGCTCTTCCGGTTTCCCAATAAACACATATCTACAGCCAAGTATGACTGGGTAGATGGGGTCATCCATAACAGCCGCTTTTATCACACCTCTGACAAAATCAGAGTGGATCTCCACCAATGCAATGGGAAGCGTTGTTGGTGCATCACTCCTAAGAACTCCACACAGTTTAACGGTCTCTTCTGTCTCTTGACCGGGTTTGACCAGGTGCCTGGCAACAATGCAAACAAAAGAAAGCCCCGTGTCAAACAAACAATACGTTGAGGTCCCGTTAAAAACAACCGTACCTCGCGTAGAGGGCCTCTCTCCCTCCGGTTGAGAATCACTGACAATAATTCTTTCCTGCGAGTCTGTTGTTTGTAAGCATCCGATGCGCTTCGGCTCGGTGTGCTTGCCCTGATCCTTAGTCCCGTGCGCAGGGGTTTTCCCTTTGTCACCTTGACCTTTCTGGCCACGCTGCCATGAAGGACGGTCGGGTTGATCAGACTGTTTACTGTGATTGCTGGGGTACTTGGTTTTGTAGAACTTAGATTTTTCAGGAGGGGGGTTTTGAGGTCCAGTTTCTCTGTGGTTATTCAGATTAGAAGTATGAGAAGATTGGTCTCGATTATTTTTCCGAAAATGCTTTTCTGTCGGTTTACGTTTTGTGGCCGGTAGTTCAGCCAGCGCATTGTGATATCGCTCAGACTTTTCTAAGATGTCTTCGAGCTTTTCTGCCCCCTGCTCAGCTAGAAATCTCCGGGTATCAGCAGGCAAAGTGTTCTTTATTTGTTCTGTTAAAACAAATTCCTCCAGACCTTCATAGGTAGAGGGGAGCTGTGAAAGCTCAAGGCACTTTGTCAAATATCCCTTCAAACGAGATGAAAACTGCTGGAAAATTTCAGAGCTCTCCTTCCTGCTGTTGCGAAACAGTTGCAGAAACTTTCGCGCATTCATTTCAAAGCGCTCAAGCAAAGCTTTCTTCAACAAGTCATAGTTGTCTTGTTGGCCACTTTCCAGTTTAGAATAAACATCATAAGCAGAACCATTAAGGGCCTGGGAAAGTTTCATACACCAACGCGACCTCTCTAAACCGTACAGTGTTGCAATTTTCTCAAATTTTTCTAGCCATGTGTCAATCTTCTCATTAGGACAAGGGAAAGATTCTAGCGGAAAAGACATAGCAGTGAGATGAGTAGATTGTGTGCTAGGGGGGTCAGTTACAGAGGAAAGAGAAGAAGACTCACCATTGCTGGAGATAGAGGCAGCACCACGACTTTGGAATTCTAGAGTTTTAAGAGCCAACTCATGCTGTCTCTCTTCCCTCTCCTTCTCATGCTCTCTCTCCCTCTATCTTTCCTCTCTCTCCTCCCTCTCCTTCTCATGCTGCATCCTGCGAATTTCCATTTCTTCCTCTATCTTCTTCTGTTGTACAGCTTCAGCTGCTTCTTCCTTCCTCCTAGCTTCTGCTTCTTTCCTCTCCGCGTCATATCTCTCAAATTCGTCTCTGACAAACGATTTCGCTTCCTCTCCTTCCAGTCCCTCCTCTCTCGCTTCGTCTCTGAGGAGTTGTCTAAGCTTTGCCCTTTCTGCCATAATAAGTCAGTGACTGAGACTAGTGGAGAAAGAAAATAAGAAGAGGATACGCTAGTTCCTACCACTTACGAGAAAATACCAAAACAAAAGATTATATACTTATAACCTGGGATACCTCCTCCAAAATAATAAAGTACCTAACTATCGCTGCTATTAATCGGCAATAAAGCACCTAATGCAGACGAATACGCCAAATAAATGGTAGTTAAGATTACTCACTGAAAAATAAGTTGCTACAGTGGAAACAAAATAATTATTGCAAAAAATATCGGAGAGAAAAAAAAATCCCCTTAATATTTTTAATCCACTATCAAGTCACCCCTGAAGACAGTTAGGGTAAGGGAGGCAATTTTAAGACGTATAGTCTGATCGCGCTCCTTAGCTTAGCTCAAACACCTACTTCTTCAGAACCCTGTGAATGTTATACACTCACAAAACTTTACCAGCGTTTAGTATTACAAAATCAGTAATTAACATATATTCCGACACAATCAACCTGTAAACCAAATGTATAATGCTCAATAATCCTGTGGAAAAACAATTATTAGCCGTGTGGTCAGCACGCCCATAAAACAGATCGATATGTCTAGGGGATAGTTATTTTTTTTAAAAGATACAAAACTCACAAGACATCACACTCTTACTATATATCAGAATAAAGAAAATTAATCCTGCAAACGAGCTGATATTCGTATTTGCTCAGGACTAGAGTTCACTTCCCGGAAAAACGAGCCACCATTCTGTCGTAGATTTTTGATAGGGGAATTAAGACTTGGGTTGGTCCCTTCTGAATAGATTTGAATAAGTGATAGTCAAAGTGAGAAGTAGTAATAGCAATAGGTTTCCACGAGTGAGATGGTAGAAATGTGATAGAGGCTGTCTCTGAAATCAAGAAATCTTCTCTCTTTCACCTATCTTCTACGACAGATTTAGATTGAGTCAGACAGTCTACACACACACACACACACACATATATATATATATATATATATATATATATATATATATATATATATATATATATATATATATATATATATATATATATATATATATATATATATATATATATTTTTATATTTATTTATATTTATTTATTTATATATATATATATATTAATATATCTCTAACCACTCACGTGCACGCACATACAAGACGACAGTTATACGTACAGACGTAGGAAAACTATAACAAATGATTATATAAATATTCTAGAACGAGCTGACCAACACGCTGATTAATTTCAAGAGAAATTTTAATTATCATCTAAAATTTCTTCACAACACATAGAAATTACATCAAAGCATATACAAATAGTCATATAGTCAATAAAAATGCTACAAAAATGGTAGACCCACAGTATGATCTTATCTCGATGTTTAGCCCACAGTCCCGTCAGGAGAAAGATGATAGCCCGACACGTCACAGATACATATGATTAGGTCTAATATTTTCCCCCCTTTTTTAAGGTATGGACAGACGTGGTATCTCTGCTCTATTTTAAGGGAAATATGATTAGCAATACTTGCATAGAGAAAGTTAAGACAGCAAAATGGGTGCCCAATTACAACAATAAAGAAATCACTCCGTCCTGCATACACTCTATTCATTCAGCCGAGCACACGTGCGTATGTACATACTCACAGCTTTGATAGCCACTTCTGGAACAAAAAAAACAATATTTTTAGGACTTGCCCATACAGAATCTTCAATGGTAATCTTGGCCAAGAAAACCCCAGGTCCAAAAAGACAGGATGAATTCTGTACGTCCGGGACCGTTCTCTTGGGAATACTATGGTTTTGGATGTCTGTTTAAGTCATACAAAAATTGTCCAGGCACGAGCGTTTATAGCGAGCACAGTGTCAACATCTTAGATTTCAAACGAATGAGGAATGTCAGGTCGGCACCTTCTCTCAGTATAGGAATTTAGTTGGTCACACCACCACTTGTCAAAGCTCCGTCGGAATGTTACTGACGTTAATATGTTACTTGCCACAACGGCTAAATTTGTACATAGAGTTTGTGCAGAAAATCTGATCTGGCTCAAAGGCCCAGTATAAAACAGTTAGTCTTTAATAAAACCCGTTAGTGAGAGTTGTACTCTGTCTATTTATGAAGACACACGCACTGTCAGACAGGTGTTAACTTGTAAACCCACGTGGATAAAGATAAAAACTGTTTATGTTTCTCACAGGTATGTCTCTTGTACTAAACGCTGGCAAAGTTTGGGTACCACAGTTTCACTATATATATAAATGGAAGGAACACATATCAAATAATTATACATACTATAACTGATAATTTAAACTGCAAGCGTAGCTTGTCTTATCATTTAAATTTTCCCGTGAAATAAGTTATATTTAAAAATCATCAATCCTCATGAATTAGGAATACATGCGTATTCCGTCAACACTCATGAGGCTTCTAGCATTTATAAGTTAGTTAGAAAAATTTATTCTCGTCTGATTATTTTAGCAGTAATATTAAATTCCTTAATAGCCGACTGAGTTTAAGCTAGAAATATAATTTCTGTTTTCCACTGTAACTCGTCACTATAAAATAATACAGACTATATAAATTAAGCGCTCTGCACCAAATCTAACTAGTGAAACAAAATAAGCGATTTAATACTTTAAACACTTCACAAAATACTAGATAATTAATATGATATTTTACCTCCAAACAGAATTACAGTTTCACAACGACTAGGATAATTCACTAGATAGGTATTTAGAAGCTCGGCAAAATTTGACGAGAAACTAATGACTTCGCTATACGAGCTTCATTCACTAGCACGAGTGATTCTGTCTACTGCAAGTTGGAGAATGCCAAGAAACAAGTTTCAAACTCTGGTTATATCTATTACCAGACAAAGAGGTAAACGTTTAATTTCGCAAAACGAAGTACTCTCCCCTTTCCGTCTTTAACGCTTACGTTTAACACCTAAACGCATGCCGTAACTGCCACCTTGCGTCTCTGACACCTCCGTCTAAGAAACGGCCGAAGCGCTACATGTCAGATGCAAATGTAGACAACTTGTCTGCACTGCAGGGGCAGTTTTTGCACCTACCCCGAGAAACTCATCCTGAGAACCATAACTGACACTTTGCTTTCTCGCACCTTACGCCAACTCTGGCCGTGGAGCGTGAGTGTCATATCACCTGACACTGAGAATCTACCTTGGAAACTACATGTCAGATGCAAACTACCAGACAAATGTCTCCTCATCATGTCTGACGGAGTGAATTCTCACACTTCAGGCCCAGAAACTTAGCCGAAACTGTAGACAGCTGTCTGCTCCCCTGTCTGACGGAATGCATTCTAACACTCTGCGTCTCGGGTAGGCGCTGACACGTTACGTCATAACTGCGTTCTCAGTTTAATCAGCAATGAAATGCGTTTCTAAATGAAAAACGAAACTGGCGAAAGTGATAATGGGAAAAATATTATTACTCGCAAACGAATGGATGCGAAAAATACCGGAGAAAGGTAAAGAGTGATAATAAAAATAGAGGATACGGGTGAAATAAAAAGAAGAAGATATAGGCAATTTACGATCAATAAACTCTCTGTGACACTTCTCTCAAATGTAAAATTCTTGGTCACACCACAATTAGCCAAAAACGTCGGAAATGTTACTGTTTGTAATTTCTCTCGCCACAGGGGCTGAATATACAATGAGAATGTTAGGAAGAATTATAATCTGGCTCGATAGGCCCAGTTATTGCATTTAGTATTAAAGTTCGTGAGATGAGTACTCTGTCTTTTTCTGGATGCAAACACAATGCAAGACAGGTTGCAACTTGGAAACTCACTTATTTAAATTACAAAAATGTTTCTTCTAGGTTCTTCTCATATACTGAAAAACCGCTGGTAGATGTTGGGCTTTACCCAGAATACTGTATAAAGAAAAAGAAACATACAGAATACTTAAACATAATATTATACACATCCTATCCTACCCTCGCATAAAACATAATATTCACTTCGGTTATTAACTTTAAGTTAGAGACTATAAGCTTAGCGCTTGTCTCATCGTTTAAACTTCCGTGAAATAAATTCTAGACACTAAAGAATCAATCATCATGAATTAGAAATACATAAGTATCTCGTCAATACTCAATGATGAATCAGTGCATTTACTTAGTTAGTTAAAATATTCTCGGACTGGTTACTAGCAATTTAATTAAATTTATTTATAGCTGTATGAGTTTTAGCTAGAAATTTTAATTTATTTTGCTCTCCACTGTAACACAGTAACTTAAAGAATATAACTGACTTATCATTTAATCACTCTGCACAGAAATTAAACTATGTAACAATGAAATAGGTGATCTACCACTAAAATCACTCAACACTACTATATATATATATACCATTAGCGCAGAAGTAAAACGATCTCCAATCGACCAACTAAATGATGCTTCTATTAACAGAGATCTCAGGAATCGAAAGCTAGATGGTTCTAGTCTTTCTGGCTGTACTGGATGAATTAAGTTAGAATTCTGGAGTATATATCTCTCCGAAATCAGGGGAAGGTTACGTCTATAACCCGACCCGACTCATTTGCAAGATGTTAGCACCTACGTCCAGATTTACATATTTCCTTGTTGATTCTACGCATGAAACGAATTCTACACACCCTTACCAAGACCAGACTTAACACCTGCAGTACATTCTCTCGATCTGATCAGACAACGGCAATAAAACTCACAGTGTGCGTTTTACACGTTCTGCTTCATATGGCCGTTCCCAGCGATCAATGTCTTTCATCTCAAATCTTTCACCGAGAATAATTAACTATAGGCGGACAGATCAGAGAAAAATAATAGACGATAGTCTTACTTCTTATCCCTGTCGAGAAAGAATTAACACGATTCGGTCTCATCAAAGAACTTAGCTTAACAGCAATAAAATGCGTTGCTAAATTAGAAAGGAAAAAGACAAAGGTATGAATGGGAGAGTATATCTTTACAATCGAGCGAATGCGAAAAAAAGAAGGGTAAAAGAGCGAAAGAGAAGTAAAAGGCAAGTGCAGAATAAAGAATAAATATCTGAAATTTATTAATCATAATATCTCTGCCACACAGTTACAATTCATTCTTAATATTCTTTGGGTTAGTACTCTTTCTCCTTCTGGGTGTAAGCACGAGGCCCGACAAGTCACCTTGACAAAACCCGATATTTATATCAGAATGTTCTTTTGTACTGTTGGACTTAAGTCCGTTATTCTCAGATTCACATGGAAGCCGCTGGTAAGGTTTAGGGTGTGACCCAATACTGTGTAAAGGAGAAAAAATACAAATAAACATAATATAGTATTCTCAATATTATCCTTAACCCGCGTAAAATATAATATATTTATCCACTTCAGTTATTTAACTTTAAATTATAACTACAAGCTTAGAGCTTGTCTTATCGATTAACAACTTCCGTGAAATAAATTCTAGTCATTGAAACAATCAATCATCATGAATTAGAAATAAATACATATTTCGTCAATACTCATGATGAACCGTGCATTTCATCATCACCAGTTGCCATCTCCACAACGAAGGTTGGCTGTAATGGATCTCCAATGTCTTCTGTCTCTTGTCTTGGTGGTGCACTCTGATAGACTCTTTCCTGTCCATCTCTTGATGTTATCTTCCTACTTATAGCGCTGTCTTCCCCTTGCACGTTTGCCTTCAACTCTCCCTTCTGTTATGGTCTTCTGCAAGGTGTTATGCCTTTTTATGTGCCCAAAGTATTTTAGCTGCCGAACTTTGACCTCCTTCATTAGTTCTCTTTTCATACCTAGATTTTCTAGGACCTCCTTATTTGTTTTTATCTCTTTCCATGAGATACGCCCCATTCTTCTATATATCCACATTTCAAGAGCCTCAATTCTTTCTTCCAAATGCTTATTCATCGTCCATGTTTCTGCACCATACAGAAATGCAGAATATATATAACACTTTATGATTCTCACTTTTAATTTGTGAGATAACTGTTTGGATGTCAGTATATGTTTCATGTTTTTTTTTTTTTCGTACGCCCGCTAATACTCGAGGCGAAATCTCAGGTTATTGTTAATGTCTAACCTGACATTGATTTTTACGTGAGTATCCCTTTTCTTGTACAGAGACAGGTGTCCCTCGCCATTCAGGCAGATACTCGCCGATTTCGGAGGTACCCATTAGAGCTGGGTCGGCTCAGGAGCCGCCAATCCCTGGTCGACGATACTCCTTCAAATGTCCTCGCCAGGTCTCGAGTTAATCCAGTCCAATTCCCGGTCGACGAAAAATCATCAACTGCCGTCGCCTGAGTTTGATCCTGAATCACCCGGTCGCCAGAGCGGTGTTGTAACCACTACGCTAGTGCGGCTCCTTTCATGTTGTTGAATGTTGCTTTGGCCATTCCTATTCTCTTTTTTATTTCTGTTTCACATCTGCCATCTTCTGTTATTATATGACCAAGATATACGTAGCTCTTGACTTGTTCCAGGATTTTCCCATTTACGCTTATCTTTAATGTGGGTTTATCGTCTGTTTTACTAATTATCATAGTTTTTGTTTTCTCAATATTAATGTCGAGTTCATATTCATGACTTATGCTGTTCACTTGCTTCACTAGTTCTTGTAACTCCTGTTCGCTTTCAGCTAACAACACGGTATCATCTGCATATATAAGGTTGCTTATTGACCTTCCACTGATGTTCAGTCCTGGTATTTCCTGTATCTGTTTGATTTACTAGTTGGTTAAAATATTCTCTGACTGATTACTAGCAATTAATTAAATTTATTTTATAGCTGGAATAGTTTAGCTAGAAATTTTTATTTATTCTGTTAGCCTATGTAACACAGTAAATCCTAGAGAAATATAAATGACGGACCTATCTAGTAAATCACTCTGCACAGCAAAAAACCTAGTAAAATATAATTGACGATTTTACCACTTAAATCACTCAAAAATACTATTAAATATAATTACCTCAAACACAGAAATTCTAAGACTATCTCCAACGAAAAACTAAGAAACTTCACTAATATAAGTGATTCTAGAATTCGAGCTAGACGTCTTTAAGATCTGTGGGTACTGGATAACTTGATTCAAAATGCTGGGGTATATATATATCTCTGAAATCAAAGGGAATGTTACACTATACCCCGAAACCAGACTCTCTGCCATATTTAGCACCTACGTTTAGATCTTGGGGAATACGTGAAATCAAAGCCATTTTTCACGCTAGAACCGAAACCCAGACTCTCTCTCTCTCTGTTGCGTACGGACTCGCTTGAGATCCGGCGTAACGTAATTTGCTAATCAGTGCAAATTTTACACGTTTCTGCTCGTATGGGCCATTCTAGCGATCAATGTCTTTTGATCTGGCGATTCGAAATGTTTAATTACCTTTATAGCGAACGGATTTACAAGGGAGGTAATAGAAATTTGTCTCACCTTGGCTTCAAATTATCTGCTCTTAGTACTCAAAATTTATTTTCCCCTGATCGATGTCTGATCTATTACAACGATTTTCAATCGTTGGCATTTAATTACAGCTCAACGTTAGCTAATAGGTCTGCTCGTGAACATTCATCAAAGGAAATAGCGAACAGCAATCAAATATGCGTGCCAGATTAGAAAAAAGAGACAGATCTCTGATTATAGGAGGGTTTTATGTTAACAAACGTGCGTAGGTGAAAGAAAGGTAAAAGAAAAGGGTAGATAATGAAATAGATATATGAAAGCTATTATCATAATATGTCACATTACTGCGTCTCTGAATTCTCTTTTGAGGCCGTAACGAACACACGGCCCACTGCTGTTCATTTCAACCAAAAAGCAGGACTGAACAATGCCCCTTATAGTTCCCGAGGGTTTCTGGGGGAGACAAATACAGTCTAGAACTGTTTTTTCCTCAGACATGATGCAAGTGGTGACTAATATGAGGTTGTTCATTGAGCTGCCAACCTCATCATGTAAAACAACTTGCTATAGAAACAACCGCTGAAAGAGCGTGTAAATGAATGGCACAGGTTTCCTGCAAGGGAACAGCTACAGTGGTGGCTCCATGCTCGTAAAGGACGGAACAGGACAATGATGATGATGGTATCTATTACGTGCTGGAAGGTTGTTATGTATCACTTATTTTCTTATCTGATTAAGTACAGCTAAATCTATGTTTATATTTGTAAATTTGTAAATAAAGGTAATTAACAGGTACTCGTTGGACATAAAGGATGACACTAGAGTGACTAGACAATAGAAAAGAAAATATAAGTGACGGGTTTACCGAGAATCGAACCTAGGATCAACCAAACGGCGCCATCGCCTTGCTGTGACAGTACATCGTGAAAGGACGCTCAGCCAATTTTGCACCCCCAAAAAAAGTGCATTATTGGCTGAGGCCATTCTCATGACACTCACACAACTATGGTATTAGGACCCGTGGACGACCTAGACATTTATATTTTTACAACCGCTCTTTATTTTCTCCGGTTTTTTTTTTTTTTTTCCAGTTCTCTTTTACCTGCACATCGTCGATGCTTCATTCTACCCTAGCCTAGTTTTCACATATTTTCTAAATCTCCTGCTTATCAGTTTGATTACGAACATTGTTTCTTTGGGCCTTTCCCACGTCTAAAGGCGTCAAGGATGTTGTCCCGGTCAGGTGTTTCCTATCATCATATCATGTTTTCATCAGTGGCGTATCCTGGTAATGCGAGCTAGGCGTGCTGCTACTTAAAATGAATATATACGCCTACTATTTAACTTCTTCCCCTCTTAATTTAAAAACCAACTATATTCAATTACGCAACGATAGTTATTAGGGGTATATGTCAACTATCTCCGAAATACTAATTAACTTACAACTTGAAACTCACTGTCACTGTAATAATCTGCATTCCCGGCAACTAACAAAAATTAATCACAAAAAAAAAAAATGGACGGACACAACCGATTTTTACAACTCGAGAGCTGCAGGACCACCGCACGCATGTTCGCATTGTATTTACGTATCTGGCCATGACCCCGATCCAATCAAACCAGTGTTCAGACGTGAATCCGAAACGTGCCGCACGCATTGTGACGGAATTACCCGAGAAACTTCGGGCGATTGCTACCAACCAATAAAAAAACTGCACTATAAAAAGCGTCTGGTGAAACTGAAACTAGATTATACTCGTAGATTCTATGCGGGAAAATCCGTTATCCTGGTGCGTGCGGTCCGAAAGCAGAACATTAGAAGAGAAATATTTTATAGAATAATAAATTAAATTTTTATTTTCCTTCGGGCATAGGTGTGCGCAGCACGCACAGCACACATAGAGAATACGCCACTGGTTTTCATGCATTCTCTATGAGTTTGTTGCCTGTTTCATTTCTTTGTCTCAGGCCAGAACCTGTCAATCCAGAATGCACTTCACATTATCACTATGGTTCAGTTGGGCAAATGTACTCGATGACAAGGCACACACACACACACAAAAAACCGGATTACGACACGACAGCACGCTGCTACGAGTTTCAGTACAGAGTCCTAATTTCGTCAGCATATTTCAGGGGTCGGCAACGCAGGAACGTGAGAATCTCCTTTAGAAACATCGAGGTCCCTGAAGATCAGCCTGGATAAAAGTATGTCTGCGTCTAAATTTCAGAGTTTCTAGATTTTGGTTAGGTTTGGGCTTAAGGATCATCTTCATTGCATACTGAGAACTCCGTAAGTGCTCCGATCTCTTCCCTTATTTTGCCAGGGCAGTGACCGTAGGACCTACTTATTGCGATTTCCAACTGCCGCTTGTACACACGATTTCCTTTTTTTTCGCCTTTATCCAAGAAGGCTAGGCATCCGACTTCACTACCCAAGAGATCAGGGAGAGTATGACATTATTAGTAACCACTGGTTCTGAAAAAAAAAAATCCATTAAATATTTTCCGTGTGCTTGACGCGAACCTGGCACCTTTAGAATTAGGGATCATACATCTGAGCCACTCCAACCCCTATCTAGACTTTGGAATAAGTCCAGCCTATATGCAGCATTCATTTCTGCCGCAAAGCCTACTCCCTGCTACCCAATTAACAGAGCGATGGAAAAGTCAAATTAAATACTTTACCGAATGTTAACTTTACTTCAAAGTAAAGATTACTTTCTATCTTATACAGTTCTCGAATAGTGTGAATTTTAGTAAGCTAGTTTGTGGGTTTTCACAGGGAATGACGTGAAAGTACAATTTAACACTGGGAGACCATGGTTTTAAGTGCCGGATTGAGAGGGCAAGTCCGAAATTTACCTACGTTAAAAATTATTTGTACCCCCTCCATAACCGGAAGATCTGCCAAATGATGCATTGTGAACTACCGGTAGACTAAGATCGGCAGGTTGCCGGCCCCTGGCATATAGATTAGTAAAACGATAGGGCACTTTGGTTACAGGGACAGCTACAATTAATTCTTAATATAACCGACGGAACTTATGGCCAAGTTGAAAGCATCTAGGACATCTAAAGCATGTCATATAGTACCCGTATGTTTGGATGTACCTTTTTACCCCCCTCACCTCTTCAAAGAAAGAATAGGAATAATGCGCCCTCATGCATGTCGTACAAGGCGACTAACATGAGGTTGTGTGCCAAGGGGCTGACAAGCTTCTCGTGTAAAACAAATTGCCGCAGAAACAACCGCTACAAGAGCACGTGAATGCTTGGTGCAGGCTTCATGCAAGGGGAGCAGCTACTGTGGTGACTGCATGATCCGCTAGGTGCGCAAAGGAAAATGATAAAGATTTACCCGTTACATATTTTCTTGTCAAGAGAGATAACTGATATTCTCGTTTGATGATTTGTTTTCTAGAGTTATCGTTACTGTTATTTGTTGAGCGGTCATTGTTGTTCCTATGTCGCTAGTTGGTGACGGTGTTGTTAATTGTTACGATGCTGCCGCCAGGGACGATGATGGCGTTGTTAGATTTAAAAAAGAACAAAATATATACATTACTGTAGCGGTAAAAATGCTTCAAAACATTATTGAAAAAAAATAAAAAAAATATGAAGATTGAGAAAACATTACAATGAAACTAAATTAGTTAACTCTCTTCCGCAAATTCCGCACCGACTGGTTTAGAGTTAGATTAGTGGTTCTTAACCTGAGCCACACAGCCCCCCTCCCCATGCCATATTTCTAGGGGGCCACAGTAAGATGGTAAAGTTCTTTTTTCCAGTTAACAGTGACTGTGAGAGGGGCCACATAGGTAGACGAGGCTCAGAAGGGGGCCATGAACAAAAAAAAAAAAGGTTGAGAACCCCATGAGTTACCCGACCATGTTTTTCCATTACTGACGGGTTGTTACAAGGGCGTGTTTAGTAGTGTTACAAATCCAGTGTTACCAAAGGGTTCTTCAGTGATTACAATTACTTCCATTTTATCCCTTGTCTTTCTTAGTCAGTTATGGTATCGTGCTATTGATGGTAAATTACGCGAAGGTGGGATAGAATATTTGTCAACATTATTATATATTCAACTTCCAACGTTCAGAGACTTGATAAGTCATTCCTTGAGTCCACATAAATTTAATATATCAATTCCATACACGAACAGTTCAAACATGGTCATCATGAAGAATTATATATAATAATTGCAGTTCATACTTCATATATGATTCCTTTACAAATCAGTCCTTGTCTCATACATCTGAATTACTGTAGGCAGAACGACATAACTATATGCACGCGTGGTTGGTAAATCCAACGACCGACAGTGAGATTATGCGTCTGGCACTAGTATTAACTAAAATGGACTGTTAATTCATCTCGACAGGGTTTGGTCAATTACTAACCTGTAACTTCATCTTTCTTCATCATAACAGTGGACTGACCCATGTCCATAATAAAATACAATATAACTGTGTGGCATTCCATGCCCGACACTGTAAAAATATAAAGACACGTCTTCTCCGTTTGACGGTCATTCAACAAGGGGTCCCGTTACTTGGTCACCGTGCGTGACTACCAACGCTGAAACGTCACAGCGTTCACTAGGCTAATAATACTTTTACATTACATTAAACGTTGTAACCCCTAAAATCGCATGCTGCTAACCTCTAGCAGACAATGCCAATAAATCTACCGTAACAATTCCCTGTCCACCGGGGGAAAAAAAATCTATTAGATAGATTTTTTTTTTTTTCAAAAACCTATCTGAATGAATATCAAAAAATTTAACAATATCAAAAAATTTAACAAAAATGCGGCATATGGCCTACGATGTTCTGTCTAGAACAAATGTCGTGGTCATGTCGACTTACTAACAGTCATCTAATATATTAATGATCATATTATACATAAATGTTAAACATAACTTTTATCTGAACTAAAAGAGAATGGCTAATGTTGATATCTAATTAAATAATCAATTAACTTAAAATATGTCGCAATGAAATGTCACGTCAGACTAATCTAAAGAGTTAAAATTAAACTAATTAATTATATTGAGTGTGTAATAAGAATAAAGTTGTTGAAAATCTAATGTAAGAGAAATGAAAGGATATGTTAAAAAGAGAAATAAATAAATGAAGAATAAAGTAGAGAAAGAAAGTAATGTATAAATTTAACTTAGTTATGTGTGTTGGACATTAATTAAGTTTAGTATTAAGTTGTTAATACCTATCTAAATTAACCAATTTAAACAATAATGTAGTATGTAATGTATGAACCTAATTATTAACTATATAATATAATAGCTACATACAATAACATTATCTAAGAATCATGTGAGTTTTTATTTTTTTTCTTTCTTTCATTTTTTTCAAATTTCATTTCATTTTTTTCATATTTATCTCACCTTTCATTTTAATTTCCATTATTTTAACGACTTAATTAAAATTAATTAAAGTTGGATATGATGATCCATCCGTAGGCTTGATCCTTGTGAATTCCGATTAGAAAAAAATGTTTATGTGTTTCAGTTCATAAGTATCGACGTTATTGACAATAGTTCATGTCGCATACTGAGTTACTTTGATAGTATTTTCTATTATTTTCACTTGATGCACGAAAATCTCTCCAATAGTTTTACCATGACTGGATATCAAGCAAAGTCCTGGCGTAAATACGAACATAGAGTCAATTGATTTCGTTCATTTCGTATATAATATGTCTTTAGTAAGCAGATACGTGTATTGTAGGCAATTGTTTCTGTCTATGTAGAACAGCAATGATAGTGCTATGTCTCTTGAGTAAGTATCTGTGACGTTACTATAGTTCAGGACTCGACATCAGTAGGATTTCGAGACAGAGTATCTGCCAAGACGTTATCTGATCCTGTGATGTACTCGATTGAGAAGTCAAAAGGTTGAAGGAGAATAGCGAATCTGGTGAGCTTTGGACTTTTATGATTCGCCCGTCGTAGTGATGCTACGGCTTGTTGATCTGTCTGGACCACGAATGGGGCCCCTAACAGGAACTTCTCCAGTTTCGTTATCGCCCACACCCCTGCTAACAATTCGCGGTCGACAGTTGAGTATTTAATCTCTGGTCGTTTCAGTTTCCGTGAGACGTACAAGGATGGATGGAGGATGTCGTCATGATATTGGAGCAAACATGCGCCAATTCCGTACATACTCGCATCTGTGCGGAGAATAAACTTTTTGGAAGCATCAGGTAGTCTCAAAATAGGTGGGTTTGAAAAAAATGTTAATAATATTAAGAAGTACATTATTACACTCACTAGTCCATGTCACCTTCACTGGCATGTCCTTTTTCAACAGTGATGATAAGACAGCCGTGATAGATGACAGGTTAGGTACAAATCTGCTGTAATATTGGACTAGTCCTAACAAGCTTCTAACCTGTTTCTTCGTTTGAGGAACGGAAATGTTTAAAATTTTAGAAACTGTACTGGGTAGTGTTCGGATATATCCTGCTCCAATAATGTGACCCAAAAAAGTTATTTCGTGAAACGCTACTTGTAATTTTGTGGGTTTAGCAGTTAAATTGTTCCTTCTTAATGTGTCCAAAACGTATTCAAGACCCAAAAAATGTTCCTCAAAAGATGAACTAAATAAGCATATGTCGTCTATGTATGTAATAATGTCTGGTCTACCTGAAAAAAATGTGTCGCATCATGCGAACAAAGGTAGCTGGAGCGTTAACAAGCCCAAAAGGCATAACATTCCACTGGTATAGACCTTGCGGAGTGGAAAACGCTGTGTAGTATTTAGCTTTTTCGGTTAGTGGTATCTGCCAATAACCTTTAGTTAAGTCTATCTTAGTGAATATAGTTGCGGTCGATAGACGTGGCAGTAAGTCGTCGAGAAGTGGATGTGGTTCGCTATCAACTATCGTTTGTGCATTTAATTTTCTATAGTCGACGCATAGTCTAATGTTATTGTCCTTCTTTCGGACAATAACTAATGGAGAAGAAAATGGGGAATTACTAGTTTCAATAATTCCTAAAGATAACATCTGTTCAAGTTCCTTAGTAGTTTTAGTAAGAAAGTGTAGAGGAACAGAATATGGATGTACCCGAATTGGAGTATCATCGTTAAGAGTGATGTCATGACTAATGACTGATGTGCGACCTGGAACGTCGGTCAACACATCTGGATAAGATTGTAGAAGTCCAGCAATCTGTTGATGCTGTTGCGGTGTAACCGACGAAGAGATGGTTACGTCCCGCCAAGATTCAGTAGGCTGTACTACAGGTACAGGTAATTCTAACTGTACCTCAGGAAAAGAAGATTCTTCTTCCTGGATAACAGACAAATTAGAATAGTGACATGTAGGTACGAAAGTGTCATCTAGTTCATGAAAAATAGCTTGTAGATGTTCAGGTCGAGTATGAAATTGTTTGAGCATATTAATGTGAAATATTTTGTGATGTCCCTTAATGTCCAGGACATAATCAACATCAGAAATCTTATTGATAACCTGGTATGGACCGTTCCACGAGATGAGTAGTTTATTATCGTTATGTGGCAATAACACATAAGCTTGATCTCCTGGAAATAATTGACGTAATCGTCTACTACTGTTTTGGAAAGTTCTAGCTTTCGCTTAAGCAGCCTCAGATGAAGCTGTTGCCATTTTGCAGGCATCAATAATGTTATTCCGGAGATTAATTACATACTCATAGGATAACTGGGTATCCTGAGTCATCTCGGAGTCAATCAATAAGTCTTTTATTAGTCCCATAGGACCTCTTGGTGGAGCGCCAAAGACTAATTGAAACGGAGAGAAGCCAGTTTGTTCCTGTGGCACCTCTCGATAAGCGAATAACACGGCTGGGAGTACTCTGTCCCAGTCCTGTGGATGGTTAACTGTAACTTTATGTAACATTTGTTTGAGTGTGCGGTTAAGTCTTTCTACCGCACCATTACTCATTGGGTGATAAATGCTGCTGAGATTTCTATCTATATTCCAAGTCTTCATTACTTCAGTCATAGTCTCAGATATAAATTGAGATCCATGATCTGATAAAAGTTTCCTAGGAAAACCTACTCTAGAGAAGATCAGGTGTAGTGCATCAGCTACATCTGTGGAAGTGGTAGATTTCAATGGGATGGCTTCTGGCCATCGTGTGCATAAATCGATGCACGTGAGAATAAATCTATGTCCTCTGGCTGATGGTAAAAGTGGGCCAATAATATCAATGGCCATCTTGTCAAAGGGTCTCACAGATATGTCACAAGCCTAAATAGGCGCCGTGTGAAAGGCTCCTCGTGCTTTCACTTCCTGGCATATTGTACAGGAGCGTACGTACTGTGAAATATCTCGTGACACTCCCGGCCAAAAAAAAGAAGATAATACTCGAGAACTTGTCCGAGTATATCCCATGTGACCTGCGCACTTAGAATCATGTGCGTGTTGAAGTATGTACCGTCTAAAAGCAAAAGGTACCATGACCTGTTGTCTTACATGAGTTTTATCCATAAAACATCTTAATAAAATGTCATTTTTAATAATAAACCAATGACTATTATTATTGTTCATAGCAAGATTGTCAACTTTGTTGACCAATGCAAAAAATTTTGTTAATGATCTGTCTTCCTTCTGTTTTTCAGCAAAGGATACTCGGTCAATAGTAGAATGAACCTCGATATTTTCATGTTTGTCTGTTTCCTTGTTTTCAGTGTCCATAGTCTCTAATTGTTTCGTATGTGCTCTGGTTATTACTGCATTTCCAATGCATAGATTATTTTTTTCCCATTCAATAATCTCTTCTGGTGTGCAATCTTTACTTCCGTGTATGCATCCCACCATAAGGTCGGCAATTGGGTTTCTTAACATGCATGCTTTAACGTTGCCTGTGAAAAAAGGTGTATTAATATATATAATAGCAGTTGGATAACATTCTATGGTTCCTCCAAAGGTCATGCACCTGACATGTTCTCCAGTTGCACAATTTGGATGAACAAGTGACTGACGGATTCCGATCGTTGTCGATCTACGAGAATGAGAACGATGACGAGAATAATCAGTTGAATTATCCCGTTGTCCCCTATTGTAACTGTTATCTCGATGTCTCGAGTTATAATTATCGCTGTTGTTCCAATTGTTACCATTATTATAATTATATGACCGATTATAACATGAGTTACGTGGATTATTGTTGTATCTGGACTGAGGTGAATAGTTTCTATTTTGTGGTCTTCCTCTATTAAAGTTATTGTTAAAACTATTACGTCCCTTATGAAAATTAATGTCATAGTTTCCTTTGAACCTACCTCTGTCCACACTGTGTGTTCTTGGTTTGTTATTACTATGATATGCCATATTGGAGGCTACAGGAAGAGGTTCTCTTATCAACGAGCCAGAAATGTTAGCATTCGGATGAGCGGTGCAGTAATTTAACGAAATTTTTTCTAACTCATCAATAGTTTCTGGTTTACGTTCTTGCAGATAAGCAAAGAACGGAGGGCTGACAGAAGATAACACGTTATCCCTCAATAACAAATCGACTAACTTGTCGTAAGATTTGTTGACACCTGCTAGTTCAACCCATCTGTTAAAAGTATTGCGTATGTTAGCAATAAACCCTGTAAAGTCCTTATTATTATCTGGCAACAAACTTTTGAAACGTAATCTACATGCCTCTTCGTTCAAGTGGAACCGACGCAATAACAAAGTCTTAATGGCCTCATATTCTGTGGCTAATGTCGGATCAATATTTTGTGTTGCACTTGCAGGTTCGCCATCCAGAAATTCTTTGAGTTTAAGTGCCCATGCAGTTTTGTCAAGGTTATTGACCTTGCATATATCCTCAAAGCGCGCCAGCCATGATGACAAATCGTCTACGTGTAACTTGAACGGTGGTAGCTTAAAGTAATAATTGCCCTTAAGTCGGTTGGATGAAGATCCCGATTGAGCATTATCATTTTGGCTTGCTGCAGCACCCTGCGAATGAAGTTTTGCTGTTTCCAATTTAAGCCGTTGCAATTCAATTTCTTGCTGCAGTATGATTTCCTGTCGTTTCAATTTATTCTCTTCTTCAATCCGTATGATTTCATCTCTTGCCACCTTTCTTTCTTCTTCTTGTCTTAATTCTTCTTTCTCTGCCTTAGCAATAGCTTTCTTTTCAGCCTCTTTTCTTTCAAGTTCTTCCATCTCTGCCTTATATTTTGCAAGTTGTTGTTCCGCAAATTCCAGGAGTGCATCTCCCTTTTTATTACAATCTTTTCCAATTTTAATGAAATGATCCAAGGTAAGCATTCTTGAAGTTGATTTATCTAAGTATTCAATTACTTATGTCTAGTAATCACTAATAAAGTCTATGTAGATATTTGTAATTACTCAACGAATGAATAATCACTACAAGAAATTGCAATATTCCTGTACTGTTATTTATAAGTTTCCACAAATCTATAATATTTTGTAAAAATATTATATATACTCACTAATATCTATCATAAATAGTTATGATAGTTAGTTATCTAAGGTGCTGACATTATATCATGCACTTAATATTAGTATTCAATAATTATGGGTATTATACCTAAATAATTAGGTTATTTAATGTTAATAGTTACTAAGTTCACAATGTAGTACTGAGAAAGTGTACTAATTAACATTTAATATGTCTTAATATGTTATAAATTTATAATAATTAATTATTGTATATTATGTCATAATCATGAGCTATAAAGTGCATTGCCCATTTCTTGGACCACCACTGCAAATTGGTGCAAAGTCACTAGTTCCTCCTTAAAACTCATAAAAATTTAATCATATTAATCTACACTCTTATTAATGAATAAATTACAGTATTAATATTATCTTATGAATGGATGAAATGAAGACAAACAACACAATTTGTTAACCAAGGATTACAGAACAATATTACAAAACGACAAAGACATTTTCACAAATAAAATGCATTTATAAATTAAGCAAAGTAAACCAGAAATAACGAGAGGTCAAAGAGCAAACTGAATAAAGAATTAACCTACGTACACAAAAAATGATGACGTATACATGGACTCCTCAACGGTTATACAAAATCTATAAACCAAATCATAGTAAGGTCAGAATAACGATAAAGATTACAAACATGATTACAGAAATGAATAAAAATTGGAACTAAATACACTAAAATACGCCAATTATAACTAGACTGGACATCTAACATGCAAGGTCAATTAATTGCAATTACGAACGAACGAAAATCATCGGAAGGTCGTCGATGGGTTCTTCGTTAAAAAGCAATTAACTAACGGCCTTAAGGAACATTCAGAATGAATATCGGCATCCTCAGAGCCATGTTATTCATTCCAAACCGCCGCACCAACCTCCCACTAATCAACAATAAAGACATACAGTGGACAAACAAACTTTACGTATATATAAAAATATTTAGACATGCCAGTAAAATAAGAAATGGACTGAGTATTGTGTTATATCTCAATGACAACAGTCACAGATTACCGTTATAGCTTTTAACCCGTCGTCCGATGCAATCTTCACCAACGGACTAGACCAGAGTCTAGGACTGCTTGCTCCTCGTTGGCAAATAACGACTTTTCCATTTTTAGATTCATTGAGAGCTTGAATTTTTCATCAAAACTGGAGTGTGCTGAGTTTGTCCCTTGAGCGTTAGCATGTACGCATGATGTTGTGAAGTCAGATTTAACCTTCGTAGTCATGTGTGCCACGACATATTTATGAAATCACGTGATTGTTCATTGAAAGTAAATAGTTCGTAGTGACTCTTGAAAAAATTTTTTCGTTCCCGACAATGGCCTACCAGTGTTACAAGAGCGTGTTTAGTAGTGTTACAAATCCAGTGTTACCAAAGGGTTCTTCAGTGATTACAATTACTTCCATTTT